>LPNX010209837.1:15677-167959 GCA_001517045.1 Pseudotsuga menziesii | reverse complement strand
CACTGCTCTACAACACTGCCCTGCTCAACAAAACTGATCCAGCTCTGATCTGCTCTGGCAAAAATGAGGGTATAGCACCCCATACAACTTGTGGTACAACAGGGAAAGTACTTGACATTTGTCTATTCTCGGGTGTATGTATGAGATAACATGTGTAGGAGGCATCCCTTCTACAGAAACTAACTCATCTGGTAGCTTTGTAGCGTGGATCCGTTTCCTTTAGTAGGAAATAGATGCTTTGCAAAATCCCTGGAATGGGGACAGATAAGATATGGATATGCAAATCCAAGGGTATTGTGTGGTTGTTTGATTAACGATCTATATTCATGTGCCAGAGGTTTTGCAATTCTATGTAGGTTAATCTAGTATGCCCAATTGGCCTATGGCCTATTTGTATTGGCGTGTGTGTTTGTTTGATTTTGAGCTAGCAAAGTCTTAAGGCTCATATGTAACTCCATGCTTATTACTCAGATTGGATTGGGTGGTTCACACCAAACCGATCTTCTATCATCCACAGGATATCCATTTGCATTTCCACTTATTCTCGGCGAAGCCACCTGAAAAGGTCACAGGGTGTAAGAGGTAAAAATACTTCTGTCCTTCTCTGCCTCTCATGAAGAGAGAGGGCAGGCCCTAATCTAGAAGGACCTGGTTGTGTAGTGTCGGAAGGGGAGGGGTAAGGAGTTATAGATCTTTTCAGAACTTATGTTGGAGTTGCTATGCTCAGTCAACAGTTATCATAGAACTTTGATACCCCAAGTGGGCTAAATCCTGTTTTCAGGATCAATGTGTCTACAGGATATGGTGGTGTTTGTGTAATTTTGATGGCTAGTGCAACTGTTTAGTTTTGCAAATACTCATTTTAGATGGGCTAATTGCAATGATCCGAAAAATTTCATTATTTATCCAGCCACATATTGGTTTGACACGGATGGATCAATAATGGATGAAACAATCTTCCGCCAAATTTTCATGATTCATAGTTTTAATGGAACATTGATTTGATCAGGTTTTCACGTTTTAAAAATATAGATGGATGTTTAGATGAGCTGCTTTCAATTCTTGTTCTTCATCATATTCTGAGATATAGTTTTACATTTGTGAGTTCTAACTAGTGTTTGTATGCTTCAAGTGGTCAGTTTGGATTGCTCCTACTAAGGGATAATTGATAGGTTGACTCATTGGACCTACTTTATTCCTTAACCCTAGATGCATCTTTGTCTTTATATACTTAAAACCGGGTGGCCACAGTGCATTGTGTTTTCTTGTGAACCAGTACCCATCTTAACTCTGTGCATGTTCTGATTAGTCTAGAAGAACTAATGTCAAAGTTGTAATCCAAATTCTCCTGTAAGATATATCTTTGTGTTTGTACAGTTTATTCAAATTCTCTTCTAAGATATGTTTTGGACGTGTTTTATATCAAGTTCTTGCACCAATGTGACTTCTACTGAACATTAGTCTTAGATGCCTGTATAATAGAATTTTAGCCCTTGTGACCACTGATATTATGTGCTAATTCATGAGTACAATGACTACTAGTTTGATAAGTACTACGTGCTAATTCATGAGTGCAATAAATGCTAGTTTCTGCTTATATATTTTGTGATAGGGCTATTACAGTGCTGTGAGGTTTCATGACTAGGTTTCATATTATCAGGGTCTCCGATGGTCATCTAACTCATACATTTCTGTGTAAGGATTTTATTTGCCAGTTACAATGTTATCAGATTTTCTGAACAAGTTGCTTTGCATATATAGAATACAGAAGGCTAATTGTTATGGCTGCATCACACTAGTCTTCTGCGCACTAATATCAGTTCTTATAGTTATAGCGACAGGCTTATTTACTGATAACAGCTGCTTTGCTCCAGATTGGATATTCGTCACCTGTTCAGGATGACCTAACAAATGATCTTAGCCTGACAGTCTCTCAGGTTTAATTCTGAATTTTGATTATTCAATTGGGGTACCTGGTATCTACTTGGCAGATTGCCTATTAATTTATTCTGTGATCTTAAACAATTGGCAGTACTCTTTATTTGGTTCACTATCCAATGTTGGTGCAATGGTTGGAGCAATAGTCAGTGGGAAAATTGCTGATTCCATTGGGCGAAGAGGGGTGAGGGTTTTCTTGGATCTCATGGTGATATGAATATCATATGTAGACTATGGACAAATTTATGATTCTGTTATAGATGATGACAAGCAATAGCATATAATTGATTTAGTTATTTTCATTATACATATTACAAACCTCTAGCTTTGGTTTCCATGTTATATACAGGCACTAATAGTGGCAGCAATCCCAAGTATTGCAGGGTGGCTTGCCATTGCTTTTACAAAGGCAAGTTGTGCTATTCCAGATGAATGTTTGTGTGAAAACTCTTCCGATTTAGACATGATGAACGTCAAATTCTGCATCGTGTATTTAATCTGCAAATTTGGTCTTTATAATGGTCAGGTATGAAAACAAAAAATACTTCTGATTTAGTCTTGTGACTTTTACCTTGCTGCAGATTGCTTCATTGTTGTACGTGGGTAGATTGTTGACAGGATTTGGAATGGGAGTCATATCATTCACAGTAAGTCTACTACTCCCTCATGTGCCTTTCCTCCTCCAAAACCTTTCATAAGGTGGCTACTACAGTAATGTTGTTCAGTGTCTGATGTTATCCATGTGTTGTGGTAAATTAAGGTACCGATATATGTATCTGAGATAGCCTCGAAGCACTTGCGGGGAGCTCTTGGCACTGTGAATTAGGTAAGGCCTGATTCTTATCTTTTTCACTTTGGAAATATAGCTTTAGCGTGACCTTCTAAGTAGCCATAGGAAAGCATGGATGTAAGTGATTTGTAAAGCCCTAGAAAAGCCTTTTTTGTAACTGACCAAAGTTTCCTTTTTGTGGAACAGCTTTCAATTACTATTGGTATAATGCTGGCATATTTATTTGGGTTGTTTGTTCCATGGAGGCCTCTGGCAATTATAGGTATGTAATCAGTAAGACGGGTTTACAATAATGCAAAATTTATAGTTATTTTCTGAAAATATTAAAATCAACTGTCCATGGGTGGTGATGCAGGAATAGTTCCCAGTGTTCTGTTGCTTGTTGGTCTCTTCATTATCCCGGAGTCTCCAAGATGGCTGGTGAGTGTTTGGAAAGATTAAATTCTTGTAATAAATGGTATATACTATAAACTACATAAGTCAGAGAAATTTCACACGCCATGCTTTGTAAAAGAAAAATCTTATCTAACATATTTTCATGCTGGGAGCAGGCTAAAATAGGCAAGGAATCAGGTTTTGAAGCTTCATTATGGGCTCTCCGTGGCCCTGATGCTGATATTTCGGTTGAAGAAGCTGAAATTAAGGTACAGAGCCTTTGGTTTTTTGCATGACATCCTTTGGTTTATTTCTTCTTGTAATCTGACTGTGTATTAATGCTCATTTGCGAAATCTATTTTACTTATTCTATTCCTGTTGCCATTTGTTTCCTCTGTTCAACAAATTTTCTGGATTTCTTGTGCACTTGGTTAATATTACAATGGAAGAAATGATACCCTTGTGCTTCTATGCAATCCTGCAATTCTAGCGAAGCCTTTTTTGGTTGATGACATTTGGCTTGTCATTTTATGTCCATATTAATTAATAAGTTTAGCACTGCATGAATTTTGCTTCACAATAGGGGATTGGCAAATAGTCTATATAAAGAGGATATGCTTGCAACTAACACAAAGGTCTTGCTGTATGACAGAGTGCAGTGGAGGCAAACAATCAGCAAAGCAAAATCAAAATCTCTGACCTTATTGAGCGAAGATATGCACTCCCTCTAACTGTAAGTTTTGGGTTGTCCCATAGTAGTATAAAAGCAAAAGATTTAAGATACTACATGTTCTTTTCTTGGTTTAACTACATAAGTAGATTTATAGATTTATAGTCTACTACTGTGAACAATGTGAACTTAATATTTTGGATTGATTTTAATTTTTGACCATTTCAAGGATATTTCTTTTGGCAGATTGGTATTGGTTTGCTTCTACTGCAGCAGTTGAGTGGAATTAATGCAATTATGTTCTATGGCACCTACATTTTCAAATCTGCTGGTGAGTGTTAATTGCTATTTAGCTAGCTAACTTTTTTATCATAGATCAAACAGTCAGATGACCTTCAATTTATCTTTTCTGGTCTGACTATTGATTTTAGGGCCTAATATTTGCAATTTGGACATCAGAAAAAATCTTAAAAGGGTTACCAATGCAAACTGAAGATCAATATAAAATATAGTATTTTAGAGAAAACACCAAGTTTTCTCATAAAACAGATAAACTTCTAAAGAGATTGAAAATTTCTTAACAATCTTACACAATTTCATGTTTGGAACTTTAAGGATAACATGTTCGCTGAGATTTCTACACGTCAAAACAGTTCTTTTAAATTATTGTTTCCATCTATGGAAGTTCAGATGGATTTTTCAAAATTAAGGTGTTTAATAGGGTTTGCAGCTTTGAGATTTGTATTTATACAGAGGAGAAAAGACTGTGAACATAAATCCCCTGTTCCGATGCGTAATGATTTCCACATTTGTCTTAAATCTCACAGGAGTTTCTTCAAGCAAAGTTGTAAATCTCGGACTTGGTGCTATTCAGGTGTTCCTGTTTACTGATTTGTTCCATACACGATTTCAAATATAATTTTTTCAGTTTCTTGTCAACGCCTTTGTGGTAAGCCATTAGGTTTTAACTTGATGACTGTTATACAGGTTGTCATGACTGCTTTCACTGCATGGTTGATGGACAAAGCCGGAAGACGTCTCCTCCTCATGGTAAGTTATATCTGTTGCTGCCAAGGGTGTAATTTTTTGGCCACCATAACATTTTATGTATGAGTAACCTGAAGTCATTCATAGTAATTCACATGAGATTGTTTCAATTCTACAGATCTCATCTGGGGGAATGGCTAATTGCCTTTTTCTTGTTGGCCTTGCATTCTTCTTGGAGGTAATCTCTCTCCGGTATTTGTTATCCAGTATTATTCCTTACAATTTTTGCTTGTGGGAGACAAATTTAAAGGAATATTTTGAATATTGAGATCAAAGAGCAGAAGGGATGAAGCTTAAGCTTGAAATTTAATCATGTGAGTCTTGTGAGAGTACCATTGGGTATTGGAAGCTTAGAATGTTTTTTTCTTGTAACACTGTACCTTGCAGGACCATGTTTCAGGAAACGAAACAACCTACAGTATTTTGGCCTTAACTGGTGTATTGGTAAGACTGGTTTTAAGACGGTGTCATGTTTCCATTATGCAAATGACTTCAGAGGCATACTGGCATAGACTAAAAGGCCTTGTTTTGTTGCAGGTGTTCATAGTTGCCTTCTCTCTTGGTACAGGAGCCATTCCATGGATTATTATGTCAGAGGTACTTTTGCCTCCGTCAACTCAAGTGAAATGTGTTTGTGGAGATCTCAGGTTCTTAGATGTTACGAAATTCTCTAGGCACTAGGAATGTCTTTTACGTGATGAGACTTGCAGCTAATTCTCTGCCTTCTACAATGCAGATCCTTCCTGTCAATGTAAAGGATGTTGGTAGTAGTATTGCAACTTTGGTAAACTGGTTGTCAGCTTTTGCGGTGACCATGACAGTCAATTTACTTCTAGAGTGGAGCACTTACGGTAAATTCATTGTTTTTGATGTTTCAGTTCAACTGCAGGCTTTTGGCTTTTTGCATCTCTGGGTGTTTTTGTAGGGTATTATGATGGACTAGTTGATTGGTCTTTCACACTGACACTGACACTGACACATATGAAACAACTAATATTATGATTACATTCTATACTCCAGATTGATATTTGTGAGGATTGGTCAAAACTAACTAATTATGGTGAATAGCTCCAATTGTTTTCTGAAACCAGTCTAAAAGATCTTTGGTATTCAGTTGCAGGGACTTTTTGGATTTATGCTCTTGTTGCTGCTTTTACAGTAGTATTTGTTGCACTATGGGTGCCTGAAACTAAAGGGCGAACTCTCAAGGAAATCCAATCATCATTTCAATAAAGTTGACCTAGTTATAGTCTTTATATTCTATCAATGATCAGTGCTCAAATTACGACATTGAAATCATTTTGAGTCTTGACCTCTTTGTTAACAGAAAGTTGATGAGTGTTATTTAGCTATTTTTTTAGGTGAACTTGCAGCTAAACAAGTGCCAAGGCAAAATAGCGTGATTGGGGAGGTGGTGATCACCCGATCTTCTCTCCAGCCTGTTATGTATTTTCAAAATTCTGAGAGCAAAATCTATGCATCCTGTGAATTATTATTCTATAAGAATTGCATGTGCGATTACAGAGTGCGGAAATATTTATGTTGTCAAGCGCTCCTTTTCATATAAAACTGAGCTTCAGCTTCAAAGAATTTCAATCCAAAAAATTGAGCTTCATATTTTGTTTTGTCAATCCCATTGTGATAAGATTTAAGGGTTCTGTTTGGGCATTTTTTTACTTGAAGTTTTCTATTTGACAAGTACCAGAGGTTAATATGATGCTCTTGTATCTTTGTGCTTCATTTTTCTTACAAGTAACAGATAGGTCTTGTATTAAAAAGAGGCAGTGGCAAAAGGTAAATAGCTAGGACAAAATACAGATAATAGGCCAAAGCCTTAAGTTCAAAATACAAAACTGATCCAGGTTTTGATGATTTGCTGGGTTAAAAGTTTCGGATTGTGTAGTAAGTGATTATTCCCCTTGATCTACCCTAGTTTTAACCCTATTTGTATCTCATTTCTAATCTAAATAAGAGTTAAAGTATTCTGCTGTAATAAATCTTGATTGCTGGTTGGAAAAGATATATTGTAGCAAGGAACAAGACTATGTTGACTATTTTCCCATTTGAGTTCCCTCACTCCAACTATTGTAAATAGTAGTCTCCTGAAACATCTCATATGTCACAGAAAATTGTCTCAAATCACTCATATGGAAATAAGGAGCATGGACATATCATCACGTACTGCATGCAACCTTTGGAAGCATGAGTTGGAAACCTCCTAAAAATAGCACATGCTTGTGCTATCGCACTTGCAAATGAGGGGGGTATACTAATTATGTAAGGATTATGACCTACTTCCACATGGAATTGGTCTTATGGCATTTGTTTTTTTTTTTAAACAGTTATAGTCGTGGATACATGGATGGCAATTTTTTTAAAAATTTCACAGCCGTGGATACAGCGACGGCTCGGCGTGGATACAGAGACGGCTAGGCGTGGATACAGAGACGGCCAGGCGTGGATATAGCGACGGCGTAGACATCTAACGAAATATAGAACATTGTCGCTCTTGCAACGCAAATTAGGGGCCGTCTCTATTGCGACGGAATTGTTTCCACGGGAAAAAAAACTCTTAGACGTGGCAATATCGACGCTTTTCCGTGGATATTGCCACGTTTTGCCGTGGCAAAATTGATCACTTGTACTAGTGTAATTACATTTAAAATTACATTTTAAAAGTTTAAAATTTAAGGGGGAATTTTAATTATTTATAACATTATTCTTCTTTTTTTGTTGTTGTATATTTTGGAATGTGTGTACACGGGATGTTGATTGAAAATTTGAAAGATATATTGGAAAAATTATTCAAAATTCTATATATTTGTTTTGTATCATTGGTAATATAAACTAATAAAGCATGAGAATCTTATCGGACTCACATCGGAAAATTTTTTTTAATAATGATATAATATAATATAATATTTTAATTTAATTTCAAAAAAATTATTTAAATAATGATATAATATAATATAATATTTTAATTATATTGAAATGTTTAATAAAAACTAGTATAGCCACTTAACTTGAGGCCAATGAATACTGATAGGCCACAAGTTAAGTGCCACGACCAAATTAAATTTGTTACTTGTTCTTCATGTGTAGTTGTAATCACCCTCGTTGTCTATGTCTTAGCTAGTTGTTATCATGCGTCTTCTTCTAGTTAAATGGGTTGTCTACCATTAACTGCCCATTATCCATGCATCAACCACTGATTATTTTTTATATTACTTTTTTATAATTGTTTATTTCGAATAACTACAACCATAAAATCAATTTGGACAGTATATTTGTCTCATCCTTGTACAATCTAGGATCCACGAAGATCAACCTCCATCCCGGATCAAAAGTGGAGAGAATTACACCAATAGGTGTTATTCTAACACCTATCGGTGTAATTATTTAAAATTTATTGTTGGAATTCGTCGAGTCTTATCTGAGTCTTGTCTGATTCGCCAAGTCTACCAAGTCCCAAGTGTTTGAAAGCTAACTCTGAAGGTCCTCTTTATAGTTTTGGGTGTGGTGTGATAAAGAGGACATGTAATTTGTTCCTTGTGTATATTTATGTATAAAGTTGAGTTATATATAAATAAATGATGTTTTGTACTTTACTGGATTGGGTCTCACTTAAATGATATTTAATAATTAAAGTGAGTTATTATTAAATAAGGGTGCATTTAATGATGACCCTAGATTTTGTAAAAGCATCTCAACCATAGATTAGTTAGTTAGATGGTTAGTTACATAATTTAAAGTATAAAACTAGGGTAAATGACAAATTAAAAAGACACCATCAATGAGGAGAGAGAGAGAAGAAGAGTGAGAAGAAATAAGAAATGCCCTAGAAGATTGGCACATTTCCCAAGACAACAACAACACAAATATTGAGGCAAAAGTATAGTAGCATTTAATGCAGCTTATCAAATCCATATAGCAAACACGTGTGGGCACAAATCCCGAGGAGGATGATCGTTCAACAGTCTGACAGGCCATACAACATTTATTGTTCATTAGAGAAAATTTCAACTCAAAATGGGCCTCCCAAGGAAAATAATAAAATAATATTTATTAATTTTGGAGGAAGAAAAAAATTACTTTTTTTGTTCGTACTTTCGACATATATCCCTGTGTTTTTACTCAAATTTCAATCGGGAGAGCTCGTTGGATGCAGAATTTAATTCTGCATCCAGGGAGCCCTCCTACTCGAAATTTGAGTAAAAAAATAGGGAGACATGTTGAAAATAAGAACAAAAAAATTAGTTTTTTCTATGATAGCTATCCCCAAATTTATATTAAAAATTTGTTTAAGACCTATACGGTATTTCAAATTTAAAGTAATTTCATTGGCTAACACATGATGACATGGAATTTGAATTAGGGTTGGAAGGCCCATTTTGAGTTGAAATTTCCTCTAATGGTTGTGGCAGATTCCTGAGGCAGACATAAAGTACAAAATCCGTACAACACGTGTGCATATCCGTATTGTTTCGTACAACATGTGTGAAGGTACAACTGACCGTACAGTTGTTCATTGGCATGAAAATCAAGGTATTCATAGTTGTTTTGGGTAATTGAATTTATCAGTAAGGAATGAAGAAATAATTTCATGTGTTGTTGGAAAAATTTATGTGTATTCTTCTTTAATGGAAAATTTCTCTTTCTAGGGTTTTTCCTGGGAGTTGGGGTTTTTCCTGGTCTTTGACCAAAATTTATGTGTGAACGATTTGTTCCATTGTTGGAAAGTTTTTGAGTTGGTGGTTTGTATTTCAAACTTAAGAAGTAAATTTTTAATCATAAACCCTAGTTTCTCAAGTGTTTGACATAATGTGCGAATGAAAAGTTCCATATTAATGTCATTGAATTTCTTCATGGTATCAGAGCCAAGTTGAAGTAGTATTCAAAGTTGTGAATCACATAACAGTTTTGTTGTCTTTCCAGTGTAAAGATTTGTTGTGAGTTGTTTTCAAGATGATGAACATTAGATATGAAGATAGGTTGGATGGCATATCCAACTATCTTCCATGGAAGGTTAGAATAACTACGGTACTCAAAGAATATAAGATATGGAACTTTGCAAACATCAAAATGACGAAGCCCACTGACAAGGAACACTTAGAAGAACGTGAAGCCCTATAAGCCAAATCCCAGAGAGTGATCCTAAAATGGGGTAAAGGATCATCTGATTCCACATTTGGAAGAGAAAAAGACTGTTAATGACATGTGGGATACCCTGAAGCAGTTGTTCAAGGCAATGAACGAGAACCAGAAGATGGTGTTGAAAGACAAGTTGCACAATGTGAAGATGACCAAAGATGAAAGTGTAACCTCCTACCTAACTCGAGTGGCTCAAGTCAAAGATGAGTTAGCAGCAGTAGGAGAAACTTTCTCAGATTCATAGTTGGTGGGGATAGCCCTGAAGGGCTTCGCCAAGAAATAAGAAGTTTTTTGTTAAATGTATTATTGGTAGAGAGAAACTTTCGGACTGGTCCAGGCTTTGGGATGATTTTACCCAAGGGGAGATTCAAGAGAGAGATCTGGGTGGTCAATTCAACGACGAGGTGGAGCATAATGTAGCCCTTGCAGCAAAGACAAACAACAAGAAGAAAGACCTCAGTCAAATCACGTGCTACCATTGTGGAAAAATGTGACACTATTCTTTGAAATGTCTTGAGAAAAACAATGTGAAAGAGAAGATTGAAAGAGATATGGCAGCATCTACAACAATAGAATATTATGCCATGAAGTTAGAGCAAGAGTTTTCTCTTGTCTCAATTGATTCCAATGTAGGAAGTTCATCCTTTGAGAATGTCTGGGTTGTTGATAATGGTGCAACCAGACATATGACTAGAGTCTATGATTTCTTTCAGATGATCACAACGTTAGGGCCATGACACTTCATCCAGACAGATATTGATAGTCCTCATATAGCTATACGAGGAGTTGGAACAATTAGGTTTCAACTAGATCTTGAAGAGATCCTGGAAATACACGGGGTGTTGTTTGTACCTGGGATGAGAGTCATCAAACTATCAGTATCATCATTTGAGGATGGAGGCTATGGAATAATGGTTAGGTCTGGCCATGTCTTCCTGTATCGAAGAGATGAGCCAGTTGGGCCCACTATTTTATTGGGAGATCGGAGGGACAGACTCTATGTCCTGAGAGGGCATATAGTATGACCAGGAGCAGGAGCAAGAGGGTGGTTGTCAGAGTTAGAGAATGAGGATGGTGTTGCATTTGATAGATATGGTTCTGAAGAGGAGAGTGACTCTCTCCAAAATACTAGCAAAAGACTCGGTTAGTCAAGTGATGGTACATACAAGCAATTGGATGAGGCTCGAGTCGAGTCTCAGGATTCAGAGTTTCAATTCGTGGTAGAGCATTTGTTTCCGAGATTGATTCCAGAGCAGGAGGGAGCTATTGCAGGAGTCAGAGATGGAGATAGTGTTGGTGACCTTCCTCGTTAAGAGGGAGTGTTAGCAAGTTAACTATGAAGGTCCTCTTTATAGTTTTGGGTGTGGTGTGATAAAGAGGACATGTAATTTGCCCCTTTTTGTGTATATTTATGTTTAAAGTTGTTATATATAAATAAATGATGTTTTGTTCTTTATTGTATTGGGTATCACTTAAATGATATTTAATAATTAAGGTGAGTTATTATTAAGTAAGGGTGCATTTAATGATGACCCTAGATTTTGTAAAAGCATCTCAACCATAGATTAGTTGGTTAGATGGTTAGTTACATAATTTAAAGTATAAAACTAGGAAAAATACAAATTAAAAAGCCACCATCAATGAGGAGGGAGAGAGAGAGAAGAAGAAGAAGAGTGAGAAGAAAGAAGAAATACTCTAGAATATTGGCACATTTCCTAAGACATCAGCACCACAAATACCGAGGCAGAAGTACAACAACATTTAATGCAACCTGTCAAATATGTACATCAGACACGTGTGGGCACAAATCCTGAGAGGATGACCATACAACAGTCTGACATGTTGTACAACATTTATTGTCATTGTGGCACAATTCCCGAGGCAAGGAGAAAGTACAGAATCCATACAACACGTGTGGAAATCCATATTGTTCCGTATAGCACGTGTGAAGGTACATCAGACCGTACAATTGTTCATTAGCACCGAAATCGAGGTATTTGCAGTTGTTTTGGAAGATTGAATTTGTCAGTAAGGTATGAAAAAATAGTTTCCCGTGTTGTTGGAAAAATTTATGTGTATTCTTCTTTAATGGAAAATTTCTCTTTCTAGGGTTTTCCCTAGGAGTTGGGGTTTTGCCCGGTCTTTGACCAAAATTTCTGTGTATTGCTTCAGTCTTGGAAAGTTATTGAGTTGGTGGTTTGTATTTCAAATTTAAGAAGTAAATTTTTAATAATAAACCCTAGTTTGTCAAGTGTTTAACAGAATGTGTAAATGAAAAGTTCCATATAAATGTCATTGAATTTCTTCACCAAGCCAGCCGAGTATTTGTCGAGTCCAAGTCTGACTACATTGGTCAACACACATGCAAAGAGAAAGATCCTCCTTGCCTTCTTCTTCTCTGAGTGCAACCTATAGGGAGAAAGTCAATATAGCAGGATCCAAACTAGGAGCAATGTTAAAATCAAGCTCCTCTATAAATATACAGTAAATCCTATAATAACAAATATATGAAGTAAGATCTTACTCAACTGGGGAGTAATCCCCTTTCAATGATCATAGGAAGAAATAAGAAGCATGAACATTAAAAACATAAGATATTGGTTACCTGCAGATGAAGATAAGCAAGATATAATGCCACACAATTGACGAGCCATACCCCAATTTTCCTCCAAAGCCTTAATTTTATTCACAAATCTTGTTCTCAAAATAGTATTACAATAAGCTATGAGCTTCAACCAACAACCAAAATGAGAGGAGAGGCCTCTTTGAATAGCACAAGGAGGCCAGAATTCTTCACCCTTGAGATGGTGACACATGGAGGGGTTCCAAAACACTAATACGCCCACTTGGAAAATGACTAGAGCAATTTGGGGAGTTAATTAACTTAATTGGGCCTCCAATTCGTTAATGTGCCATCTCTACTCATCAACTAGAGAAAAAAATGGAGTTTAACTCAGTTAACTAGGCCTAACTTAGTCTCCCATGCACCACCACTAGGATTGGATCTAAGAGATCAATCCCAATCCATTGTCATTCATGAACCAAAGGAGAAATGTGCCACCGTTGAAGAGGATCTTTAGGAGACATCCCTTATTGCTTGTGTTAACTCCACCATTAGGGGAGGGCACCCTTCTTTGTAGGAGATTGAGGATCTTTAGGAGACATCCTTTATTGCTTGGGTTAACTCCACCATTAGGGGAGGGCACCCCTCTTTGTAGGAGATTGACATGAGTAAATCAAGGGCACCCTAGTTTGTAGGAGAAGACTCCAATTCATGCACAAACTTAGGGATTTCATTTTGAGATCCCAAATATTAAACAAAGGGTGCCAAGTTATGACTTGGAGATGACCAAGTTATGTAAAATTGGCATTTGACTATGTAAAAAGGGATTTGATGGAATATCCCCTTTTTGATATACGACCCCCTCGAGACCTTTTCACATAGTCAAATGCCAATTTTGCTTCTCCAAAGGAACCAAAAAGGCCATGCAAGAAACTAGGACCATGGTAACTGACCAATCTTGACATCAAACCATAAAGACTTAGACACCATCCAAATGCACCTATGTAACACACTTTGGCTTTGGAGGTGTGAGTTAAAAAACCAGGATAAACTCTAATCACTAGGATCTAAACCTAGGTAAAAAAAACACTCCAAAGGTGCCATAACATGAGTGACTCATTCAGGCTAGCCATGTTACACATGTAATGGATGTCAAAATTTCACAAACAACACCCTTTGACCATGGCAAAAGAGGTGCAAAGTACAACAATCGAGCAAAAGAGTGCTTGATGGGGATAGGGGATTGGAAGGTCTATAAGTGATGAAGTCTTCTGCTTAGTGAACACCCTATGCAGATTGGGTGGTAACACATCTCAAACCAAAATTGTTGCAATAACTTATTAAGCCCTAGAAACCATTCTTAGCATGGTCTCTACCCATAACCTAGGTTTACCATACCCCTAGTTGATAGCCTTGGCTTGGTGCACACAACAACTAATTAGCAAGATCAAACTAAAACTTTCAATGAAGGAATTTCCTAGCACAAAAGATAGTAAATGGTGGATAGTAAGGTAGTAAAAGGAGGTCAAAGGCGGTCAAGGAGAACAAGAAAGTAACATGCGCCCAACAATGGCTTATGGTCAAATAGGTAAGGTAGACAACTCAGAGTGGCATGCAAAAATTATAATGAAATCTAGACACTAGTGAGGACGTGAACCACCACCTTTGCTTCCTCCATAGTGTAACCAACCAAAAGCATCGAGAACAAAAATTGTAAGGGTTAAGAACAAATAAATTATACACCAAGATCAAGAAAATGACAATAAAATGGACATTACAACATGATTGTAAAATGGATCAATGTTATTTCTTTGTGAAAACATTCATACTAATAAAAGTGGAGCAACCGAATCCGGTTGGTCTAATACTAGTCGAATCCGACTATCATTTTTAATAATGAAATATAATAATGTATTAGATGATGGTTAAAATATACAATAAGCTCGCTTTTTATATGGCTTGAGCCAACATAGTGAAGGGTTACACCCTTTCACTAGTAACCTAATAGTCTAATTAATATTGTATTTTATATTTGTTACATTGCCACTCCCTTTAAGGGAGCTTTGTCCTCAAAGCTCGAGTATTCCTTAATGTCATCCTTCATTCTGAATCGATGTCGGTATTAGAATCGGATGAGATTTCTGGTGCAGAGACTTGCACTTCCTCTCCATTGGTGATTCTGCACTGTATTGTCTAATTGTTCCTACATTTATGGCCTAGGGTCCAGTCATCACCGCATCGACGACATATGTTTTTCTTCTTTTTCTTTTTATTATTAGAGTAATCGTTAGATGACTTTGAGCTATTTTCCATTTCATAGGCGTATGATTGAGGTTTGTGGCATTGATGGCCGGGAGACCAAGTATCTGCACCGTACCCTACATTGTGTCTCTTTTTCTTGTCGATAATGGCTATCACCTTTTGTTTTATTCCTTCCAATTTGCGTTCTGCGGCGTTTGCTTTACGCCTTGCTACTTCTACGTTAGGTATGTCATGTAACTTTAACTCTTTTTGGAGGTATGGTTTAAGATCCCTTAAATAGGTTTTGAGTCTTTGCTTGTCAGACAACCCAACTACTCGTGTTGATAAGGATTCCCATTGATGAGTGAATTCCTCAACGTTTCCGACTTGTTGTAGTCTGGTAAGTTTACTGAAAAAATCATCTTCTTTGATTCCTTGAAACCTATTAAAAAAATCATTTTTGAGCAAGTTCTAGGTGTAGGTAAATTTACATCTCTTCTACCATAAGTACCAATTATAGGCATACCCTTCCATATGCATTGACGCATATTTCACCTTCTCCTCGTCATATTGAATGTTGTAAATGTCGAAGTATTTTTCTGCTTTGTTTATCCAAGCAAAGCATTGGTCTTCACTCCCATTGTATTTCGACAACTCTATTTTTGCCTTAGGTGGGTGCACTTTGTAAGGGCGACGTTGATTTCCTTTTGTCTTATGGTTTGATGGTGGCTCAGAACTACTAGACGATGAAAGTGACATATTTGAATTGCTTCATTGTTGGCGGTGATTTTTAGTTTTCTTATTCTCTACTATTTTACTGATAGCGTCTTTTTTGTTGTTTAATCGTGCCTCCATCTCTGGCAGTACTTGTGTTTCTATCTCTTGCTTAAGCATCACATTGTTAATCTTTATTTCTTTTCACAATTCTTCTTGATTCTTTGCGAGTGTTTCCTGGGTGGCAACATGAAATGAGACATCTAACATGTCTGCACTGTTGACTTGGTCCGCACTGGGTATGAGCCTTTGTAACATCTTGATTAATGTATTATGGTTCTGCGTCATGGTGCTCATGTTTTGTGTTAAAGTGTTTATGTTTTGAGTCATGGTACTCATTTTGTCATCCAAATATTTTTGTTTTTCGTTCAGGATGTCAAAATTTTCATCCAGCCTTCTTTCTAGTACTAGAACAAGCTCGTCTTTGAATAATGTAATGTTATTTTGCATCTTTTCCTTCAAGGCTTTTAGGTCAGCGACAAAGAACCTAGTGTCCTTCTCCACTTTTTCGATTTTATCTTTCAGTTCCGCCATGGTCTTGGACCTTGTATGCGTAGGTGTGTATTTCTACGCTATTTTTGGCCTTTTGAGGTGAAAATTTGAATAATAATATATTAATTAAAAATTAATTAATATTATTATTCATAAACTATTTTTGTATATAGTTTTTTTTTAACAAATATTATAATATTATTTATATTATAATAAATATAATATTTGAATTTTTTTAAATAAATATAAATATATTATATTTATATTATGTTTTTTTTTATTATGTGTGGCGGACTGTGGAGGAAGGCGATTGCAGACTATGGAGGAATGAGTGCAGGCGAGGGTGACAGAGGAAGGCGAGGGTGGATCTTTGGAGGCCGCGGTGAGCAAAGATGATGGAGCAGGGAGGCGACGTGAATGTGGAGGGAGGTGATGGAGCAGGCGTGGATGGAGGTGAGGGAGGCAGGTGGATGGAGCAATGACGCGACATGGATGGAGACGATGAAGGTAAAGGCGCGCAAAATGGGGATGTGGGATGGAAGGCAACGAGGGGTGGAGAGCGATGGTGGTAGCTAGGGGATGGAAGGGCGACGAGGTGGAGGGATGGAAAAGCGGCGAGGGATGGACGTTGTGGTGGGCAGGTGGCTGGGAGGGTGTTGCGAAGGAGCCGCGAGGGATGGACGTTGTGGTGGGCAGGTGGCTGGGAGGGTGTTGCGAAGGAGCCGCGAGGGATGCGTGGGGGAGGAGCTGCGAGGTGAAGGGTGCTGCAAAGGTGGAGGGTGTGGTAAATAGGTGGTTGCAAGAGTGTTGCGAAGAGGCTGCGAGGGTGTGTGAGATAGGAGCGAGGTGAAGGAGGGGAGCTGGGATGGAGGAGTAAGCAACGAAAATAAAATGAGGAATGATGAGCTTTGTCCGAGCTCAGAGTAGGAGAAGCCGAGTCCGAGCTAAGTGTTGGAGGAGCCGAATCCGAGCTCAAGTTGAAGGAGCCGAATCCGAGCTCTGATAACAAATGGAGCAACCGAATCCGGTTGGTCCGATACTAGTCGAATCCGACTATCATTTTTAATAATGAAATATAATAATGTATTAGATGATGGATAAAATGTACAATAAACTCGCCTTTTATATGGCTTAAGCCAACATAGTGAAGAGTTACACCCTTTCACTAGTAACCTAATAATCTAATTAATATTGTATTTTATATTTGTTACAAAAAGGAATCGTATTTAAGACAAGAGAATGTACTGTCAACATTTCAACTTCTATTGAATCAAGTATTTACACCCTTCCTTTTGAAAATTTGGAGATAGGTTGTTCAAATGTCAAGTACATCTCAATCGATGTTTAACCGTGCATCTTTTGTTCCCTAGCTTTTCATCAAATAAGTTCTTTCATACAAGCCTATACTTGGAAATCGGGAGTGAATGCATTTTTCCTCTAATTCCAGGACTACACTCATGTCCACCTTCAAAGTAATAAGGCCTTAATGCAACAAGCAAAGAAGGATGGCTATAGGCCCATGCAATAATTCAGAGTGAAAAAATCTGTAATTATGATCTTTCAGTGAGAATTTCTCTTGCTGATTATTGAAACAAGACCAGTATTGACAAGTAAGAAGAATTGTGTCAGAAGTCCCTCTGTTAATCAATCTACTCTCTCGTTTGCAGGATAGGGCAAAATTTCTTTCTTGACAATGTGAGTCAGATGCAAATCGAGACAGATGCAAATCAAATCTGCAGTGGAAAAGGACAAAAAGAGTTTGTTACTTGTGTGAATATGAGAATACCAACCTTCCAGATCCAAGCATTATTATGTAGCATCCTCTATATACTTTGATTTTGAGCACAACAGGTCTATCCTGGGCAGCTACCACTGTTGACTGATACAAGAACACATCCGACAGAAAAAGCACCCATGCAATGGAATATTGATTAAGCATTTTCAAGCTCTCCAAAAATGACCTGATCCATGAAAAACAATACTCTTTTCAGTGGACTTTCCACCTTGTGTACTTTCATTCTCTGAGATAAGCTTTCTGCCATTCTATGAGTAAGAATTTCATGCATGTTACCATCTTTGCAGAGACCATTAATTGCAATAGAGTAGTGACGTGATCTGTTCCAATCCCTTTCTGTGCATTCATTTACTATAATATTCTTTCTGTCATTTTTTCTAAATCGTATAGCCAGCTTGGCAGTGACCAGTAATTACAGTAATGTAGGCAATGCACTGAGGTCCCAATCCTCTCCTGTGCGTTCATTTACTCTGTGATATCATTTCTGTCATTTCCTTCTGAATCCTATGCGCTTCATGCATATTGACAGCTTTGCAGTGACCCATAATTATAGCAATGTAAGCAATGTGGTTAGGCCCCAATTCTCTCCTGTACCTTCATTTACTCTGAAATATTCTTTCTGTCATTTATTTCTGTAATATTCCGTCATTTACTCTGTGCCTTCATTTCCAATGACCCAAGGCGTGCTCCAAAGCATCTTCTCTAAGATGAAGAAAAGTCGCAGCTTACAATTGCATGCCCTAAGGAGAGGCAAGCCATAACCATAACGGCATTAACTCCACATTAAACTCAAAAAGGGTTAAGGAACCAAAGCATTCTACATTCATATCAAACCAAGATTGTCGCAAGTGCTTGCTTATTAAGCCCAAGAAACCATTCTTAGCATGGTCTCACCCATGACCTAGTGTATCATACCCCTCGTCAATAGTCTTGGCTAGATGCACACAACAGCTAAATAGCAAAATCAAACTGAAAAAACTTTCCACATTGTGTACCTTCATTCTCTGAGATAAGCTTTCTGCCATCTTTTTTAGAGTGTGAGAACCTCATGCACGTTGCCATCTTTCTAGTGACCATTAATTTCGATAGAGAAAGTGTGATCTAATTCCAACACCCATCTGTGCATTCATTTACTCCGTGATATTCTTTCTGCCATTTGTTTCTGAATTGTATATCCGGTTTTCCAGTGACCAGTAATTGCAGCAATGTAAGCAATGCTGTGGTCTCACAATACTCTCCTGTCCCTTCATATATTCTGTGATATTCTTTCTGTCATTTCCTTCTGAATCCTAGACGCTTCATGCATATTGCCAGCTTTGCAGAGACCCATAATTATAGCAATGTAAGCAATGCAGTGAGGTCCCAATCTTCTCCTGTGCCTTCATTTACTCTGATATTCTTTCTATCATTTCCTTCTCAACCCTATGTGCTTCATGCATATTGCCAGCTTTGCAGTGACCCCAAATTGCAGTAGTGTAAGTAATGCGATCTGGTTCCACTCCCTTTCCTATCATTTCATCCAACAGATTGGTTACTTCTTGCATTTGACCTGCCATGCAGAAGCCATGCACAAGAGTATTGTAAGTGATCACATTAGGCAAAATACCTTTCTGCACCATTTCATCACGAAGTTCAATAGCCTCCAACAAGCTACCTTCAATGCAAAATCCATATAGTAGTGCATTGTAAGTAACAACATCTGGTTTCAAATTGCTATCCAACATTTCGTCCCACCATTTGAGAGCTTCCAGCAAATCACCCTTCTTGCAGTATCCATCAATAAGTGTGGTATAAGTAACATCATCGGGTAACAAACCATTATTCTGCATCTCTTCGAATAATCCAATAGCTTCTAACATCTTCCCCGTCTTACAGAGACCCAAGATTAAAGTATTGTATATGACAACATTAGGCATAAATCCTGCGTTCACCATTTTGTCACACACCTTGAAAGCACCCTCCATATCCCTTATATTGACGTGTCCATAGATTAAGACACTGTAAGTTAGTTCATTTGGTACTAAATCCTTACTCGGCATTTCTTTTAAAAGTATGCCAGCCTCTTCTGTTTTACCTGCTTTGCACATGCCACTGATAAGTGAGGTATAGGTCACAACATTTGGGGCACAACCTTTATCAACCATTTGATCATACAACTTAAATGCTTCTGAGCTGTTTCCTTGCTTGCAGTATCCATCAATCAGTGTGGTATATGTAACATTGTCAGGGATCAATCCCTTATCCGGCACTTCGTTCAGAAGCGCATGTGAGGCCTGCATTTTGCCTGCCTTACACAAACCATGAATAAGCGCACTGTAGGTTACAATATCTGGCTCAATTCCTTTCTTCACAATTTCATTGTAGATGTTAAAAGCTTCCTCTATGTTTCCTTCATTACAATATCCACTAATAAGAGAGCTGTAACAAAACTCGTTGGGCATCAAATGCTTGCCAAGCATTTCTTTCATTAGATCCCTGGCTTCCTGTGTTCTGCCTGCCTTGCATAGGCCACTGATAAGTGCATTGTATGTATAAACGTCCATAACCATGCCCTTATCCACCAGTTCATCTCGTAGCTCAAAGGCTTTTACTATATTACCTTCCTTGCAATGACCGTCAATCATTGCATTGTAGGTAACTAAATTTGGTAACAAGCCTCGTTCGCGCATTTCATTCAAAACGGTATTTGCCTCAGCCATTTTATTTGCCTGACAAAGACCACTGATAATTGCTGTGTACGTAACATTGTCTGGGGCAATACCTCTTTCCAACATTTCATCCCGGAGCATAAAAGCTTTTTCAAAATTTCCTTGCCTGCAATGCCCACTTATCAATATAGTGTAGGTGATACAATTTGGTGCCACGCCCTTCTCCAACATTTCCTTAAACAAAATATTTGCCTCTTCCATTTGCCCTGCCTTGCAGCAGCCATGAATTAGAGCACCATAAGTGAACACACTTGCCACTATACCTCTCTCCAACATTTCGTCTCGCAAATCAAAAGCTTCTCTTAAACGTGCTGCCTTACAGAATCTATCAATCAGAATGCTGTAAGTAACATCATTAGGTGCCAAGCCCCCTTTCCCCATTTTCTTCAACAGAACCTTCGCCTCCTCCAATTTCCCTACCTTGCAGAGACCCTTAATAAGTGCATTGATAGTAAAAGCATTCCGCAAAACTCCACGTTCCACCAAGTCAATAGCCTCCCCAGTCTTCCCCTCCCTACAGAACCCATCAACTAACGTCGTATAAGTAAACTCATCTGGAACTAAACCCATTTCCTGCATTTCCTTCAATAAGTCACCTGCCTCGCTGATCTTGCCAACCTTACAGAGGCCATGAATAAGGGTACTGTAAGTATGAAAATTTAGACTCAAGCCTATCTTCATAACCTTATTCTTGACCTCAAAAGCCTCACCAATCCTCCCACTTCTGCACAACCCATGAATCAATATATTATAAGTAACGATGCTAGGACTCAAACCTCTTTCTTCCATTTCAACAATCAATCCGTTTGCTTTCTCCATTTTATCTTCCTTGCAGCAAGCAAGTATCATGGTATTATAAATAAATAGATCCGGGATAACCCCAGATTGAAGCATAACTCCATAAACCTCCCATGCAGTCTCAATCTTATTTACCTTCACTAATCCATCCAAAATTCCATGACAAGACCTCAATGAGGGCATTAAATTCAATTTCCTCATCAAATTAAACACCTCGAGACCACGCAAAGTCATCATTGCCTGAATATGCGCTTGAATTAGTATATCAAATGCCAAAGAAGAAAAACCAAAAGGTTCAGAGGTCGAAACTAGGGTTTCAAATATTTCCCTAGAGTTTGGGATCTGCTGAAGCAAGCTATGCATAACAGAGGAAGCAGGCCAGTGCAACTTAGCTTGAGCTAAAATGTGAACGAGAATGCAATAACTTCGAGTACTATGTTTAAAACCCTGATGCAACCCTAGCCAATTAAAAAACCTAAGAGATAACCTGGGATCGTCGCTTGATTTTAGCAGAACTTTCTCTACATGGTCGGACGTCAATCTGTCCAGCATTCTGCTGTTCGACAATGAATATTTCCAGCTTTCTTTTCCCCTCACCAAATCGCAGAGGGTGTTCACAAATGCATCGTCCTCGTCGCGCGATTCATCTGGTGGGTTTCTGTTTCCGGACAAGTCGGATCTTAGCCTTGTGCTCAGCCCCGCCACTGATGAAACTCTGGCCCGGGTAACTTGCATTGAAAGCCAGTGGATCTTCATTCTTGTTGAAGACGATTTTTTAGTAGAATTGAAAGGGAGTTCTGCATAGACGTAGGAGTTTGCCGTGGATAGCGAAGATAGCTGAGCTCTGGTGTGTCGTTTTGAGTGTGGGGAACGGTTAGCTCTTCAAGGCTTCACAGTTAGCCCATGGTTTTGTCGAGGGAAATTAGGGTCATATGGAGGGTTCTAGAAAGATGACTTCCCAATTCATGGGTGCCGATGTTCAATTTTTTATACATTGGAGGGAGGAGATTTTTCAGTATACACTTTAAGATAAATTGTTAATACAAAACCAGTTGAGAACTTTGGTATAGGAAAATTATTTAAGATATATATCATTTGTTATTCTTTTTATTTAGGTTTTATTTTATAAGTAAAATGTTGAGTTTATAATGAGTGTATTATTGAATTAGTTTTATGTTTTGAAAAATTCTAAAATTGCGTGTAGTGGATACTAAGTAACTAGAAATGCAAAATAAATGGTGAATTAACCATACTGGGATTTCTTACTCAAACAAAAGAATATTTTCAAAGTATTTTTTTTTTAATTTAAAAATATATCAATTTTTAAATATTAATTTAAAAGATCATTATCTTGTATATATTTTCAAGTCATTTGGGTTTAAATCTAGCCAGCAATCTTTTTAATATAAATCTTAAATTCATAAGATCAATAGTAGTCAAGTCCATTCCTTGTAGATCTCAAAGCAAATTTATCACTTATCTAAATTTTAAAAAAAAGGCTCATTCCTTGAATCAATTGTAAAATTGCATAGATTTCTATAAATTTGGAAATTGGGAAATTTGGTTTGGATCTTATTCAAGTTTTATAGTTTGTATGCGTTATTGTTATTGCCCAAGTTTGTTATAACATTCTCCAAGTTTGTATTCAAATCTATTCTAGCACTTTCTGATCTTCTACATGCAATATGTAGGTCATGATACAATGTTTAATAACTAAATGCTCACCAAATCTATTAAATGGATTTGCATCCTAATCCTCTTTTTCTAATCAACGATAATGGCATCAACATGCATTTGTCACCAGAACCATATAAGAAATCACTATGTTTTTTTTAATAATTGTCTCTACTCTCGAAATATAGGATAATAGCAATTAATATCACATTCATGTTGAATCTTTCACCAACTCATATCAGCTATTAGACCAATCAAATCATAATCAATATATGACTTAAAAGTATCAAAACCCTCAAGATCCAACAATCTTGAATTTGTTTTTATACAAGGGTTTGTACTTGTTACAGTCATCACTTATTGAAGAAAATTCAAATTTCTAATTGATTCATGGAGTCCATAGTTGAGCTCTTCAAGCAACCATAATCTTTACAAACCACAAAATTTACTAGTGATTTGTAGCACTAAATGACAACATATCATTGGTGTATTCTTATCGTTAAGTCAATTTATGTCCGTTGATGAGACCATTTCCTTGGATCTGTGTCCTTGTTTTCTGTCTTGTTTTTTCCTCTCTCCTTTTGTTGCTTGTACTTCCTTTCTTTCTATTTTTTTTCTTTTTATTTTTTTAATTTTATTCTATTTTATATCCTTTAAATTCTCCTTTTTCTTTTTCTTTATTTGTCTCTGTATTTTTTTTATTATAATTTTTAATTTTATTAATAGGTGAATTATTTTTAATTGTATTATTTATTTTCATTTTGTCTGTATATCTTTATTTTAAAATTTATATTATTTTATTATTTTATTAATTTTCTTTCTATTATTATTTATCTTTTCTTTTTTATAAGGAAAACTGTTAATTTTGTATTTATAAGATTGGAAAAATTTAGTAAAATAGTACAAAAAATTCCCTCAACAAAGTTTATGAAGATCCATAACAAAGAAAGTCTTAATTACAACCATCCAAAACATAAATTTGTACCAAAAAACAACGCCCCCCAAATTGCTATAAACTCTTACATAAAGGAGCAAAATGCAAAAAAAAGCATTGAGGAAAAAACAGACTAAGATTTGGTGTCACTAATTGTATTCTGAACATCTTGAGTAGATTCTTCAATTTCCTCAGGGATGCTATCTGCATCACCATCAGGAATACCAACCTCTGCATTCTAAGAACCATCCATATTACTATCAATTTCCACGTTGTAGGCACCCAAAGTTTCTTCAGGAGTGCCTTCGGGACCTGTTAGACTAGTGTCGTGACTATCGTCATCAATAGAGCTAGTGTTGTTCACACAAGGGGGTTGCATGTTAGAATCATCCACATTCTTGTATTCAAAATTTTCATCCAACTGGGAGTTCCTTCCTGCTAAAAGATCTTCATAATTCAAAATTGTTTTTTAAATTTCTTTCAATTGATCATCACATAAACGAACAGAGCCTTCGAACCCATCTGAACATGCTTCAAGCCCTGAAGTATAATCAATGATGCAATGACTAGTTTGCTCAATATTGTCAAGATGAGAATCCACAACATGTATGTGAGTAGTAATGTGTTGGACTATCGATATTAAACCCTCCATCTGATACCTCATCCATCTTAGATGAGAATGGAAGTCATAGATGCCAGCCTGCAAGTTACTAATTCGAGTTGAAAGTTCATCTAATCTCTTCTCAATATCCATTTTAGCAACAATAGCCTCATAACACAACACAAGAAACTTACAGAGAGCCCTATAACCAAGGTTTCTAAAAAGAATTTGTATTCCCCTCCAACCAGATTATCAAAGAATTTATCACTGAGGGATTGAAGAAGAAGTATATTCTATGTTGGGCTCAGATTGATACCATCAAGTGCATAATGCACAAATTACAACCTTTAAAATTTACAATATTCTCATAAAATTTCACATTAACAAACACACAATACCAACCTACAAAAAAGCAAGAATCCATGTAACCAAGGTTTCCAAAATGAGTCTGATTTTCCCCTTCCACCAAACTATCAAGAAAATTAATATTGAAAAACCAAGAAGGTTTCCCTATAGTACCCAAGAAAGACATTTCCCTAATCCTAGAGGCCTCTTCCATGTAGACAGTACTAACCACTGAAATTTAAAAAA
This sequence comes from Pseudotsuga menziesii, assembly GCA_001517045.1. Classification (NCBI taxonomy): domain Eukaryota; kingdom Viridiplantae; phylum Streptophyta; class Pinopsida; order Pinales; family Pinaceae; genus Pseudotsuga; species Pseudotsuga menziesii. The sequence goes on along the minus strand of LPNX010209837.1, from coordinate 142,817 downwards.
TACCCACAAAGAAGACCAACACCTATGTTTGGGAATGAAGATTTTCCTCTGCTAAACTCAAAATATTACCATCTATAGCGGAATGAACAAGATTATGAACCTCAAGAACCACATTGCACTCGAAGAAGTTCACATTTTCCATCACAAGAAAACACTCAACAATAAAATCGAGGGAATTTATACTTCTAACTTAGTTTGAGCCTACATCCCAAACTCTCCAAACCAGAGAGAGCAGAGCAAAGAGACAATTTCCACAATCCCACTTAGAAGGGAAAGCATTGGAAAGGAATAGAGGCCACATTCTCAATGAAAAGGAGATGGCGAAAAACCTTGCATCAAACTCCCATGACTAATAACCTCAAAGAAAAACTTCCCACCACCGCTGAGAACAAGTTGAAAATGGAGATGAAGATTGTTTCCCAAGATAAATGAACCCATACCATCACGTAGGTCACAATTATGTCCATCTGGCCATAGCATGGGAGAATAAGGAGCATGAACTCCCGAAGTGACCAACCTCCACCACTTGTCCATAATTTGAACCTCAGTCAAATCTTCGACGATACAATTTGGAATCTTATTTATGTTCGAATTAATCCACACACGCAAATAAGAAAGCAAGTTGAAAGGCTCTTTAATCATCAAGACCATGCAAATTAAGGAAAACAACCAAAGTTTAAAACACTACTTTCTAGCATATTCCCCTTTGCAAGAAGAGAAGCTTGTTTAACCAAGGAATTTGCTAGGTGATCAACAAAATGAAGGAATGACGATTCTCTTTGTACCTCCAACAGGAAGAAAGATTAAAAGCCAAAATTTGGGACTGTAAAATAAGTTCGTACAAACATAAATCAAACTCCAAGATGCCCAGTCATTAGTTTTTGAAGCTTTATCTTGTAGGATGCATCCACTGCTTCATTCAATCCAATTGCATGATAGGTGTGTTAGATTGCAACTGACATAGATAACATTGGGAAAATATACAAATCTATACTCCTCAATATTTTCTTGATGTATATATCAATTGTACAATGCATGAGAAAATTTTATAATGTGAAGTATATTTCTTCAACTTCCTGCTACCAAATTTCCTCAGGTGGAATCCTAACCCCCATGTTGGGGATATCCAATTGAGGGAATTTACATTATTTATCTATGGACTTATTGAATGGAAGGAAGCATCCAAATTTCACTCTCAAGCTGAATATAGCTTTAAATTGGTAGTCATTGAGGAGTATATGTTTCCTTCTATTATGATAGATGTTTATCAGGCACTCCTTAGAGATCCTAGGGAATCTCTCCAAATCATAATCCACAAACAACATGCTATGGTAGACTAACGAGAAACTACACAAAGACAATCCTTAAAAGCAGTGTTGATTTCCCATAATATATGGGGACATCTTCCTAATGACCTCATGAATCGTAGTCCAATAGGGTAGCCACACTTTTAGATGGCCTTATCACGAACCCAATTCTACATTGATTTAATAAGGAAACATGACAACTAATGGTTTGGGTTGTAGTTCCACTACCCACTTCTTTGTTGTCCTATAGAAGAATAAAAGGCTACCTTTCATTGGAATGATTAAGAAGAAATTACAAATTGGTGTCGAGTAGACATGAACTTGGGATTTTATCACAGGTCCGGGTATGGTTATCTTGCATTCAATTGGACAACGCTACATTTGGATGGTATTGATGAGGAAATTGGATTGTGTGAGGATCACAATGATTTTGGTCAAGAAGACATATCAAGCTCACAAATTGACACTATTTTTGCATACTCTTCTACATTTTGCTATCCTAAACTAGACATTTTAGTAGCCTTTCCTATTATAACTTACAAATCAAAGTCCCAAGTACCATCAAGTAAGCTAAACACTAAATGTTTAAAACAATCTTAATTCTATTAATGTGAAGAATTTAGAGCAAGTACCATCAAATAAGCTAAACATTGGATGTTTAAAATAATTATAATTGTATTCATGTGATGAATTTAGAGTATAATGAATAGATATTAATAAATATGCATAATTTATCAATTTGTAGACATGACTATGGTTCATAATAGCGGGATGGACAAGTATAGAGTTACAAAGAACAATAATATATTCCATTATGATTCACATGTAGATTACAATAGGCATATTGACAATTTGGACTTACATAGAGGAGATGTTTTATTCGAGTTTATGAAAGCATAATTTTTTTTTTCTCAAACAAAAAAAAATCACAGCTCAAAATTTGTCACCATACTTGGTATCAACTTTATGAAGCTAGTATCATAGGAGTCTATTCGTTATTTTTTTTTTGTGTGTGTTAATGACTTGAAAATGCTATGTACTCGACTTTATATAAGGAAGACTTGATGTACTTGTTGGGTACACAAAATATATGTATAAGGTTTATTTTTATTCTACAATATAAAGAATCTTGTTTCTTGTTTCAAACCTATATCTCCCAGGGCCCATGCGAGGAGGTTTTTTTTTACATATGAAAGTGGTAGGTTTTGAATTTACTTTTTATGTCAAGACCCTGCCAGAATCAAACATAGGTCCACTCATTCATTACATAGGGGTTTAACAAGATAAACTTGTCACTTATAAGAATTAAACATGTGTCTCATTCATTACATAGGAGTTTAACAAGAATAAACTTGTCACTTATAAGAATTAAACCTGGGTGAAGAGGGTAACATTCATTCCTCCCAACCACCCAAGGTACAACCAATAAACGCGAGGAGATAAAAAATTGTTTGTTCAGTAGATTATCTTTACATATTTATAATTGTTGTTTTATGAAAACTTAATTGTTTTATGAATGTTAAAACATATATTACTTCAATCTTAATAGTTTTTTTTATTCCATGCGGTAGTAACAACTAAAACTTGTGTTGAGTTGACAATGGAGTCACATAATGGACTATCGAGCTATTACAACCTGCATAGTGAAGTCATCATTATTGCTTTAGATTTATTTTGTTAAACTAGTTAAAGAGTTGTCATAATCTGCCAAATTATTTTGCCTAAATGCATTGCTTACCTTACTAGTTTTTATCAAGGGTTAATGCATGCATATCTGCTACATAGACTCTTGTAGCTTACTGACATGTGTTTCTATTTTCTATCACCTTACTTGATAAAGTTGGATTTTAATTAACACATTATATAATGCATAAATTGAATAGATAGAATTTATGAAATATCTAGTTTATAAGTTAGATCATTTTATTTATTTTACTTAAGTTTCACTTTTACAATATTATATGATTATGTATATCTCTATTGTTATGTTCACAAGGGGATATATATATGAATTATTTAGGGTGATTATTTGGAGCAATTTGTAGTAATTTACAAAAAAACATAGAAGTTAGACGAAGGTTGTGTATTTTTTTTTTTTTTTTAGTTTTTTAAATATCTATTTTTAAGCTTATTATTGGTCTAGTGGAGATGACTTTTCCTTGGGCTCGTGTTCCCCAAGACCCGACGGCGTCATTGATATCAACAATGCTTCTCGTAAATAGTACCTCCTTTAATATTTCAGATTTCCACGATCATAATTAATATTCCAGATTTGCAATCCAGCGGATTAGAAAACCATGGTGCTCCCAATTAATATTCCAGATTTGCAATCGAGCGGATTAGACAACCATGGTGCTGGAAATTAATAATTTGATATAAGATAAATAAAATATATTAAGAAATTCTGACCAGGTTCAAGGTCGTTTTTAATGCTCCTATTTAGGCTTCGAGAAGTTTTTCATGATATAGGTTCATGGCCGTTTTTAATGCTCCTGTTTAGGCTTCGAATGAGGCTCGTTTTTACTTACAAGTACCTAAATTTTCTATATATAAAATTTAGACAAGTCTGAGACTTACTGTGGCTGCGAAGTAGTTCCAAAATCGAGACTCTGAGCTATTGTAACGGCGGAGTTGCTGGATTGAATAAATGCACATGTTTGATCACAATTAATTTCCTGCCATGTATAATCAAATTATCCCTCTTGAGAGGTTGATGTACCCCCAAAGATATATTTTGCTTAGAAATCAAATAAATATTTTCTATCTTACTACCATGGCTATCCTAACATTGCGATTCCATTATCTTGCTTAGCCATGTTTACTTATCTATCCCGTGTTGATGTATATGTAACTTCGGAATGTATTCTTATGTATTGTAACCCGATGTTTATTCTGGGATGTTTCTATTATGTATTTGAGTCATGTTGTCATGCCCCGATGTTCCGATCGAGAGGATTAATAATGTAAACAAGTCTTGTCAAGTCATTGTGTAAGTCCCCACAGTTTCGGGGCACTTGAGTTATTATACACTAATTAAGATGTAGGCTTGAGTAAGTAATTGTTGGTTGGGCCGACATGATTAAGTGCACTTCAAGTGAACGGAAGAATATAAATAGAGAGTGAGAGTCTCTCTATTTATCACTTGTACATCACATCACTTGCTCTCTCAAGTGTGGCGCACTAGTGAAGGAGGAAATTACTGGGACAAGAAGTCTACTGTTGTTGGGGAGATCTCTTAGTATTTTGGTGCTGATTCTTTCTCTAAGGAAGTTGCGGGGTTTTCTCCTTTATGGTTTCCCCAAGGAAAACTCTTTGTGTCTCTTGTCTCTTGTGATGTGCTTATGTTTTATTGCTGTGATTTTTATTCTCTCAGTGAAAAGATCCTAAGATCATAATGCTAGCTTAAATGTTGAAAAACTAACATGGTATCAGAGCTAACCTGAGAAGAAGACACTGTGCAGCTGCGGAGGCTAGGGTTTCCTTGTTTGTGGATATTTCTCCACAGTTTTTCAGAAAAAGTAAGGTGGAATTACTCTCCTCCCTAGGGCGCATCTTTCTGTCGAAACAGAATTCAATTATGAGGTTTTTCAGTTTTGGACCTATCACTAGGGTCGAAAATTAGGGCTTTCTACAGAAGAGGAATTTTTGAGTGAGACTAGCACAGGATTATTCTCCTCTTCAAAACCGAATTTTAGAGACCTAGATCAAGAAATTTGGTTGGGTGAAACTCCGGGAAATTCAAACCCTAGTTTGACCTCGAGCTTGAAAAACCCTAAATACTAAAACTGATAAGTTTTGGTACAGTCACTATATTCCGCGTTTGGTGACATATCAGAAGCTAAAAATTACAGGGGCCAAATATACAATCCTGATGAACACTGTGTCCAAACCTCAGCCTCAGATTCGCTATATTCTGGGAGATATGATCCCTCAAAGTTAGGGTTCCAACCTCTTCCAGAAATCATCCATAAACAACTTATTTGAGGAGAATTGCAATATCTTGGGCTACAGAGGTCCAAATGGAATTTCTGAAGATTTTCCAGAAAGGGCACGGAATTTACTTTCGGTGGTCCGAATATCAGACTCATAGGATGAACCAGTGACACGTGGCATTCCATACAACTTCGCTGTTCCTGAACAGTCTTGTAACAGGTCACCTTGGGAAAAGGCTCATAAGTCCCAAATGGTGAAACCAATTCTGATGAAACCTATGGTGTTGGATCAGGAACATGCGAGGTTACCACAGTAATAAATTTCAGACATAGAGGATTAGTAATTTCAAAGATATCACAGAAACAGTAACAGGAATTTCTGCAGAAGAAATCAGAAAATTAGGGCTTCCTGTTCCAAGAGCTTCCCTCCACTATTTTCAGAAAAGGAGTACATTGGACAGATCCATTTGAAGAGATATATCTATCTATCCAATCATATCTGAAAGATTCCAATTTTTGAAAATTAGGGTTTCTGTGGCAAACCCTAGATCAGCCAGCTCCAGAACCAAGACGAACACCTCAAATCGGTAAGATCTAATCCTTTACTATTTTCATTTGAGGTTCTCATTTCAAAGTGATCTATCACAACATCTTGATGATAAGCTTGGTGAAGCTGACAACTTCCAAGCATAGAAGTATTTGATCTCTCTAAAGAAAATGGATTGGACACCTACATGAGTATAGAGGTTCCAGTTTCAGAGGGAGACGAGGTTAGAAGCCTTTCACAAGAAGAACTTGGTCAAGGCCAAAGAAGACATCATGCTCATGCTGCAGAGGATGATGAACCATCCAGAAAGAGATCCAGATATGAAAGTGAAGATTCTTCAAGAAAGGATGCATATGTTCTAATATCAGCTCTCCTAGGTAACATTACTCATGGAAGTGATGATTGGCTTATATACAGTGGGGATTCCAAACATATGACGGGATTCAAGGAATCCTTTGTAAGACTGTCAGAACATGAATCACCTCACAAGGTGAAACTAGGAGATGACCACCAATATCCAATAAAAAGTAGTGGGGAATCTTCATACAAGATAGACTCTGGTAAGTCTCTAACAATGAAAGAAGTATTGTTTGTTGCAGGACTCAAGAAGAACCTTCTCTCCATTTCAGCATTGATGCAAAAGGAATGCGGGTTGCATTCATAGATGGTCAAGTCATCATGTGGCAAAAAGGAAAGACTATCGATGATGCGGTAATGATTGGAGAACAATAAGGAGGCTTGTACAAATTGAAGGGCCATCCAGAACAAGCCTTGATCCATGACATAGTAGAGCCAAATGAGCTTTGGCATAGAAGGCTTGCACATGTGCATTACAGAGCACTACCTATTGCAAGCAAAGCTGTTGAAGGTCTTCCAGAATTTCAAGCTATTTGAAGGGAAGAACAAAAATCAGAATATGACCTAAAGAAACTAGTTGAAGAATGTGAAGATCTAGGATGCAGAGACCATGCTGTCATAAGAGTCTCTCAAATCAAGAACAACTTGAAGCCGAAGTGAAGAATGCAGAAGTGGTGATGGCCACCTTGAATGGCCTCCCAGGATCGTGGAATTCATTCATTCAAGGAATGTGTTCTAGAAGGAAGTGATTACTTTCAACAAACTCTAGGAAGAAGAAGAAGCTCGACTCATAAGAAGAGAAGAGAAGATGGAAGCAAATTAAGATCAAGCTCTCAAAGAAGATACCTCAAGCAATGAGGAATATGAAGAACTCAACTCTTGAAGAACTTCTTATCCTCCTTATCATTTGGATAAGAAACGATGCTACCATGAATGAAGAAGACGATGACACTGAAGGCTCAAGAAGCAATCTACCCACGAAACAAATAAAGATAAGTATTCAATTGTCATTTCATGATATTGTTTTGTTATGCATTTGTTTATATTCAGTTGATGTATCATGCATGATAGGATGTTTGCATTAATGGCAGTATACTACTAATATGCATGTGAAGGGTAAGTAGCTCATGGTGCTATACAACTCTCCATTGCTACTTATCTAGAATGAAACCTCTTCACTGACATATTGGATTAGTGCACAATCTCAATGTTGTCCTGGTAGAGATGGAAGGCATCTAGAAAGTTTCAGTGAGATATGGATGAATGTTGTATTGGCTAAAGTAGTTGCATGATCATATATTTATGCACATAAGTGTTTGTCAATATAAATATTCCTTATGAAATGTTTCTAACCATACAATTGCATTTGACTTGTAGGAAAGATCGCATACATAATCGCCTACAAGCAAAGAAGAATGAAGACTTGTTCCGAAGAACAAGTGAAGACAGTTCAAAGACAAAGAATAATATGACGAGTGCAATGACATCATTGATGCAGAACCTTTCAGCCACCAAGAAGAAAGGGAAGACCAGTTCAAGAAGAATGATGTCTAGGATGCAGTATCGAGACCTGAAGAGAAGTTCATAGTTCCATCATGCAGTAGATGGAAACATCATGGGATACAAAGCAAGATTCGTAGCATGAGGCTTCTCACGAAAGGAAGGCCTAGACTACGAAGAGACATTTGCAGTCAGTAAGAGTTGAAATACATACATGATGAGATTGATGAAGATCTTAACCTTTGCTACAAGGTTGAAGATGCAAGTCTATACACTAAATGGTCACATAGAATATTAGTAGCATAGGAAGCTACTTGTCACTCTAGTACAGAATGTTCTCAGTGCATAGAGCACAGAAGACAGAGGGAGTATGATGCCCCGTTTCAGAGGGAGTGACTGCAGAATATATTAAGGTTCAACATGGTACGACAGGATGGGCAGATTACTGATGACTCTAGACTTTACTGAGAGTAAAGCGGATTCCAACCTTTGCTTCAAGGTTGAAGACGGAAGACCAGTGATGCTCTTGTTATGTGTTGATGCATTACCTTCTAGGTATGGAGGTGTGGTAGAGTATAGATGGAATCTTCCTTGGACAAGGGAAGTATGTAGTATAGATCCTGAATATGTTCAGGATGATGGATTGCATGACCACACCTATGGCATCGAACCTGAAGCTATTGAGTGATGCTTCATCAGAGACGGTTGATGCTACGATGTATCGTCAGATGATTGGGTCATTGATGTACCTGACGAACACGAGACCAGAAATTTGCTTTGCCGTGAACACCTTGAGCCAGTACCTGACAGATCCGAGAAGTGTTCACTTGATGGCTGCAAAGCATATTCTGAGATGCCTGAAGGGTACAGTTGACTATGGGCTCAAGTATGATGCGAATCAAAAGATTAACCTAGAGGGTTATGTTGATTCAGATTGGGCAAGCAGTGCCATCGACAGGAAGAGTACTTCAGGATGTTGCTTTAGTATGGGATCAGGTGTGATCTCTTGGTTTAGCAGGAAGCAATCATGTGTGGCACTGAGTACAACTGAAGTAGAGTATGTCGCAGCCTGTTTAGCTAGTTGTGAGGCAGTATGGCTGCGGATGCTACTGTCTGATATATTTGATCTCCAGTTGGATGCTACTTGTATACATTATGACAACCAGAGTTGCGTGAAGTTGTCAGAGAATCCAGTGTTCCATGACAAGTCGAAGCATATCGAGATCAAGTATCACTATATCAGGGATATGGTGCAGAGAGGAGCAGTGAAGCTCCAGTATGTTGCGATGGAGGAACAGATAGTTGATGTATTGACGAAGCCATTGGCTAGGCTGAAGTTCGAGTACTTCAGAGAAAGACTTAGTGTTCTCCAGATCGAGGTTCCTTCCAAGAGAAAGTGATGAGACCCATAGCCATTCTGACATGGTGAGAGGATTGGTTCCTTCCATGGTTAGATGTAAGGGCTGAGCCATTCTGTCATGGTGAGAGGATTCAGTTCCTTCCATGTTAGATATGAGTGCTGACTGCCATTCTGGGAATGGAGGCACCTGGTCAGTTACCAGGAGCACTCAGTATAAGAACTGAGTAGCCATTCTGATGTGATAGAGGGATGTGTTCCCACTTGATCAGATGTAAGGGCTGAACCATTCTGTTCATGGCTAAAGGATTTAGTTCCTTCCATGTCAGATGTGAGTGTTGGCCATTCCGACGAGCAGGTCAGATGTAAGGGAAACTTCCACTCTCAGGGAGAGTGGAGGCACCTGGTCCATTACCAAATAGCTCAGTCAGGGACTGGGGGCCATTCTGACGAGGGTGTAGGATTCAGTTCCTACCAGGTCAGATGTGAGTGCATGCCTTTCTGATGAGTAGGTCAGATATAAGTGCAGAGCCATTTCACAGATGATAGTAGGTGTGTCCTATCATGCTGGTGAATGTGAGTGCTGGGCCTTTCTGATGTGATTGTAGTTTACTACATGATCAGATGTGAGTGCTGGGCGTGCCTTTCTGACGAGTAGGTTAGATGTAAGTGCTGGGTGTGCCTTTCTGACGAGCAGGTCAGATGTAAGTGCTGGGCGAAGACCTACTTGGTGGCTAGGCCTACAACCAACATGAAAAAGGGCTGGCTCTATAGAACTTCCTATGATGAGATAGTACACACATGATGATGACCAGAGGAGATCCAGATCGACCTATGATCCAGATCCAGTTATGATGACTCCGAGAGATCCAGATCGAGTGATGATCCAGATCCAGCAATGATGATCCAGATCGAGAGATGATCCAGATCTAGATCCAGATCGAGTGATGATCCAGATCCAGTCCAGTGATGATGATCCAGATCGAGTGATGATCCAGATCCAGTGATGATGTTCTATGACAATCCAGATCGAGAGATGATCCAGATCCAGTGATGAAGATGACTTGAAGACGAAGATGACTTGAAGACAAAGATGATCCAGTTGATACAGAGAAGAAGACCAGTGTTGAAAATCGTGTCGAAAGAATACCTTCCTAGTTAAGAGGGAGTGTTGATGTATATGTAACTTCGGAATGTATTCTTATGTATTGTAACCCGATGTTTATTCCGAGATGTTTCTATTATGTATTTGAGTCATGTTGTCATGCCCCAATGTTCCAATCGGGAGGATTAATAATGTAAACAAGTCTTGTCAAGTCATTGTGTAAGTCCCCATAGTTTCGGGGCACTTGACTTACTATACACTAATTAAGGTGTAGGCTCGAGTAAGTAATTGTTGGTTGGGCCGACATGATTAAGTGCACTTCAAGTGAACGGAAGAATATAAATAGAGAGTGATAGTCTCTCTATTTATCACTTGTATAACACATCACTTGCTCTCTCAAGTGTGGCGCACTAGTGGAGAAGGAAATATATTGGGACTAGAAGACTACTGCTGTCGGGAGTGCATCTTACTGTTTTGGGGTCTTACATCTTGTGGTGATTCTATCTTTGAGGAAGTTGCAGGGTTTTCTCCATTTATGGTTTCCCCGATCAAAACTCTTTGTGTCTCTTGTCTCTTGTGGTGTGCTTATGTTATTGCTGTGCTTGTTATTTTCTCAATGAAAAGATCCTAACATAATGCTAGCTTAAATGTTGAAAAACTAACATCCCGAGGCAGACTCAATAAATATAAAGGAGAAATGTATTGGTTGTTTATGTCGATGCTTTAAATATGAAGGCGATGAATTTGACGTAATGGATCTAGACACACCATGATCGCTTCCAGAGTAGTTAAGATGTACACCTACTAATACCAGTTGTTGGAAATTGCGTTGTAAATTGTTTTGTTAAGTTTCATTTTACACTCTTGTATGCACGGATTTAATCAAGGAAGTTTGATTGTTTGCACCCAGTGACATGTTTCCCACAAGCCTTTTAGTAAATATCCGCTGGTGAAGCCTTTTAGTAAATATTAACTAGTGCATTGGAAAATCTGGAGGGTTTCTCGGCCAAAGGATGCATATGCATATACGAATCTCTGAAACTAAACTCAAACTGAGAGCACTACACTCAGCTTCATTGGGAGTAGTATATTTAGTATTTTGTTGCAAACTAAGGTCTCTGGTTGAAGCCTCTTAACTCCTTAAGTGTTTTAGTATTTTATTTATGTTGTTGTGGTCTTTTTTTTATGTATGGTAACAGTAATGGTAGAAGCTACATCACCTGAGGTGATGGTTAATGGTGAGCGTCTTAGCTATAAAAAATGATATTAATATGCAGGACATTCATGCAAATGATCATGTCCATCTAAACTGGTCGAGAGCTACAGATGCCATTTATAAATCAAATTATCCCTTTGGAGAAATTACGATACTCCAAAGCTATATTCTTCATCTCGCTCAACGTACTTTGGATTTGGCCCACCATCCCCTATACATTATAGGTAAGCTACCTTCGCCTCTCTGACTGGATATGTTATGGGGTATTCAACTACTTCACCTACTGGGGATCTCGCCCATCAATTGTTGAGACTAGTTACTTGTCCTATTAGATATGCTCAGTGCCTCATCTCAGTGTGTATAGAAGCTTCGGTCTTCTCCAGATCTAATCACCCATAACAGGCGACCACACCCTAACTTGATTCAATCCGTATCCAACAAGAAACTTCTAGAATCCACAAGTCTGCATGCATATTTTCATTTGAATTTCTCAGAGGTCCCTTAAGAGCAAGGAGATTCAGGGTTTTACGAAACTCTCGCTAATGGAAGCAAAGTCAGATTTTGCAAATGCGGCAACACTGAGCTCATTTCATCCCATAGCTCAGCTAGTAAGTTATTTTTCATTAATTATAATTCCAAGTTTTTGAGGGTTTTAATGTGAGGGCTTTGGCCTTGAGTGGAGCAGGATAGTTTCAATTTAGATCAAAATATCAAGCGATAAATATCAACTGAGTTTTGGTGAGGGCGTCAACGAAGGATATATTGTTTGACCAAGATTACCAGAATCCCGATGCCTACTAGCCATATTGTCTAAAATAAAAACCTTGATTTCATGTTACATAAATTCCATGGATGTTGTGTGTTGTTGTTTATGCTTGTGATCTGTTTTCAAACTGCGTGTTGTTGTCTGTGCTTGTGATAGGATATTTTGTTAAACTTCCAGACAAGGAAAATAAAACATTTAAATTCCAACTACAATTAATATTATAATTTTTTAGGCATAAAATTACGTGGTGAAATCCCCAAAATTGACCCGAAAATCCTAAAAATTTACAAGAATGTGACTTGAATTCTCAAGTTTTTTGTATTTTAATGTTATTATGAGTATAGCTTGAAATGCCAGTCATGGGAAAACCATGGCTCACAATTATGTTCTCTGTTTGGGAAAGTTTCCCTTATCTCCACATATGAATCTAAATGTGAACATCCATGCATACATTTTCTGCTAATACGTCTACATCCTCCTTCTGGCATATAGACAATCCCAAGAAAGGAATCCTCACATATAGGCTATGTCATTCTCATAACATGCAGGAAAGTTGTAAACTAGTCTTACAATTCGTCAACAAAACATAAAATACTTCATCATATCTATTATATCTGTGATTGTCTTTTTCTTTCATCAAATTCCTTTTTAGGTATTTTATATTCATTTAGGTCCAATTTGACATTTCATATTGAATTGAAACCACAGGTAACTAGCATATTGTCCTTCTGATGTGAAAAAACAATTAAATGCAATATAGATTAGCTTTGTGAAATTCTGTTAACCATTTATGTTTCATATGGTCTAGTCTTGTAGGAACGACTATTGTTCAAGGACTGCTCAGGTGATTTAGGACTTGGTTCTATGCATTGGTTTCCCATTGGTTTCTCATAGCAACCATGAATTTTTGTTTTATCTCGAATTCCCATCGTTCTCTTTGGAACCTTGATGGGCAATGGATTATAATTTTGAAAGCTCTATTTAATTTATTTAGTTGAAAATGTTACAGGATCTAGCACTATGTAATGCCTTAAACACATTATTGTGATTCCAGAGTAACTATTTTGTTTGTGACTTCGAATCACATTGTAGATTTAATGAGGAGTCACGCTTCCTCTTGGCATTCCAATTTAATGTAATTTATCAGTGTCATTGGCCTATCCCTGTTCTTTTCTCTGATGAAGTTCTAAGTCTATAATCTGGTGTTTTATTTTATCCTTGGATCTTATCATGGCAGTTGTGTTTATTACTGTCATTGGATTTATCTATCTCCTTGGATTTAATAGCGGCAATAGAGTGTTGATTTCGTTCGGCTTCTTTTAATTTTCTTTCTGCTAAATTAACAATTACAGTATTAAGATTTATTGAAAGGTTGTCCTTATCATCTACACCATTATTTTTCTTTCTGCTAAATTAACAAGGACTCTATTAAGATTTACAGAAAGTAGACAATTTTCCTAGCCCTTAAAGTGCATATTGATTTCAGTAAGTGCGCATTTGATTTATGTAAGTATACTACTTCTGGTTATTGTCACTAAGGTCCAACATATGTATGTTTGGTAGACTTAAGCAACATTGCACAAGTAATGTATTGTTGAAATGAAAATGTAGGCCATAAATCTGACTCTACCTTGAAGGTTAGGAGTGGGGGATTCTGATCTTACAACATAATGAATGTCTAATGAGAAACTCTGGTAATGGATGCAACACTATGAAATTAGTGTTCCACCAACTACAGTCTACAATGGACACTCTCAGAGCATTCTCTGGTGCGACCACTAGGTTATGTTTCATTAATTCATTTCAAGCCATGGAAAAGTTCCAAGGAAATTCTTCTCACGCCATCGTGCCATTAGTCCAAGCAAATTTCTTAGTGGCAACAAAGCTGGTTGTCAACAATAGATGTACCAAACCGGCCATGCAAACAAGATGACTACCATGTCTAAATAAAATGATATGAACAAATCAAAATGCATGCAAACAAGAAACAATTATTCTTCAATTTTCCTGTCCAGTTCTTATCTATAAATAATACCATGAAACACTTGCAATGCTCACCTAACTGTTATTGATATTTCTCTATTTCTCCATACCTTGAATTCTAAAGAGTGCACGTCAGGAGTTGGGACTGATTGAAACTGATTTCACGTTGAAATATGGGGTTTTCATGGATCCATACCCTGAGCTATCAAGAGCACGACCCTGAGTTTCCCATCCTCTAATATTAATCTTAGGCTTACCCATCCTCCATCATAGATAGTTGAGCCTTTAAATAGATAGCGTGAATTCAATCTTGATCTCAGGAAACTCCGGTTCAGGATGGCACGAGGAGATGTTGGTATTGCTAGTTTGCTCTCCAGTAAAGCTGCTTGTATTATTTGCTCTTCAGTAAAGTTGGGTTGGTGTTGCTAGTTCGCTCTCTAGTTACTCCCTGATGGTTGAGATGGATTAGCCCGATTATCCTACAATCAATGACTGCCTGGTTGTTCACCGAGAAAAATCCATGGCATATGAGGGGGCTGGAAGGCGCACGCTACGCTGGCTTTAGTGCAAGTGAATTCTGGAGGTTATCACGTCAGCGTCTTTCGAGACCTCCTCGCGTTGTCCTTGCTCGGCCCTATGGCCTATTTCAAAGAAAAGTGCGCAATGATATGATCATGCCTATGCCCATGTTTCACATTATTTTGTGTCTTTCACATTACTCTGTGTCTTGCATGATGCTATAGAAAATCACTCAAAGTCTGAAATTTAAAGGAAACACTACATATAATTTGATTTTTTTTGCATAGTTTAAAAGTTCTGTAAAATATTTAAGTAATTTTGTTAATTTAGAAATTTCCTCAACATTTTGTGTAATTTGAAATTTTCTAACATTTTCTAATAAATTTTGCAATTAGTTGTGAATAGTGCACAGTTTTGGCCCAGATGTGGGTGACAACACCAAGGCCAGCTGTTCTGTGGGCGCTAGCAACACGTGTCTGCCTTTACAACCGTCGTCGTTTGCTGCCAACTTGGAATCCCGGCGTTTGAATCTGAACAACTCCATCGGCGTTACTTCCCCGATGATCCTTGTTGACACTTGTCGTGATCTTCGCATCCCAGGTTCTGTCGGTGTTAAGACGTGCGCTCACCACCCAGCTCATGAGCGTCGTCACTACACGCAGGATCCTTCGAACGTTGAGGATTATTCTCGAGTCTTGTCGGAGCATGAGAACAGAGCTGGAACTGGTACTTCGTCCCAGGTTCATTCAAGACCTGTCCGATCGGATTAATGGCGACTAACAGGAATTTGATGCAGTCTTTTCGCATGCATTATGATATGGAGGATAGTTGCCTCGGTTGCGAGTTCAGGGCGGTTTATCATAGTCTCTCTGCTGGTGGAACTATCATTTCAGAACACGTGAAGGAGCTTTCACCCCTCTGCATTTTGGTCTAAGAATTAAGTCGACGGCCATGTCCTGCCAGCATGGTGCTCCCAGACGAGCCCACTTGGGTCGTGCAAAACACCAAAGGAGTAGCACTGTCCCCGTCCCTGAGGATTATGAACCTCATATCTCTGGTCACGTTCGGGTGCTGGTTGAGGCATGGGAGAATAAAATTTTGAACAGGAAGTTGTCGACAGGGGAGGATGGCAATCGCATCAACCACTACTGGATGGTAAAAAATATGCTTTGCAACCTAGCGGAAGACATGCTCAGCAATTGGGCTGAAGCTCGAATGGTGGTCCATTCCATGAAAATGAAAATTGCGGAGATTGACACTCAGTTGACTGAATTGGACAAAACTTTCTCCTGGAAAGGAACAGCCAGTATTTCCAGCTTAAACGTCCATAAGGCGGGGGCAGAAGCTCAGGGTGGCAGTGCAAATAGCGGAGCCAGCGGAAGTGAAACGGGCGGGCGAGCCATCACCAGTCTAGGAGGAAGTGGCAACTCCTCCAAGTCGCCTCGAGCTAAAACTTTTCAGGTGCCTTCTCTGGTGGAACCCCTCTCCAAACGATTGAAAGACTTGTCTTCCCCGCAGGCTGGTCATCCTCCAGCGTTGTCTCTCGTTCCTATGGCAGCCACAAACTCGCCCACTAGGTTGCACGAGGAGCGTTGGGCATGCCCCATAACTGAAGATCCTCCCTCAGCCTAATGCAAGCTCTGCACAGGTCTCTTTCAGGCTTCGCTTCGTGCAGGCATTTAAATATTGTCTATGTTTTTATTTCTCAGGTTTACTTTATGTCTCTTTTTAGTTCTAGTGGGGCTCGGTTGGTTATGCAACCCAGTTTCCCTGCATATCGGTCTTGAACAGGTTATAGAGTTTTTTCGGAATAGTTTTTTAGAGTTTTTTTTGCAAATATCAGTATGCTTACACAAAGACAGGTGTCTTATTTTTTGGGAATGGCTCTGAAGGAGACACAGTCTCCTTCAAACCCCTGTCAAATCATGAGTTCTCTGATGTAATTTTTTGCCCCTGTAATATAATTTAGTGTGCATCTTACAAAAAAAAATAATAGTGCATAGTTTTGTAAATTTTGGACATTTATAAAACCATTATAAATAATTATATCATAAATTCTCTGTAAAGACTTTGCAAATATTTAGGTGAATTCTTGAAAGTTTTATAATATTTTTGGTTTTGTTTTGGACATTAAAGGATGCTAATGATTGTTAATGTAGCCCGGTGCTTTCAAATGGATCCACTGGAATAGTACTGTGGAGATTGCTAATTCAATAATTCATGTTTGCAAGTGCATTCATTTGATTGTTGTTTTTAATGTTGCATATTGTTTTAAAGGGTTGTGAGTTTGGTTTAGATATTGTTTTAATGTTGCTATGAATAGTGCATTGTAGGTCTGTTTGTAAGGGGATTTGTTTTTTATTATCTAATTTATTTCTACCTATAGATTAGGTGATTTTTAGAATGCAAGCGTGATCAAGCCCGTTAAGTTTGCTACCTTCTTGGTCCATTTTATTATAAAACTTGCTAGGTAAGATGTTCCTATACCCAAAATGGAACTATCACTTCAACTATTGAAGCCACCTCAAAACAGAAAACTAAGAATAGCCAAAATGAGAGCTGTGTTCCTATACCCAAAATGGAACTATCACTTCAACTATTGAAGCCACCTCAAAACAAAAAACTAAGAATATCCAAAATGAGAGTTGAGGGCACCTCCACACCCAAGGGTGGATTGTACCCATATTCATGACTTTTTTGAACACTTGTCACCTCATTAAAACTTGTCAAACTTGCCTCAGACATATTCTGTATTTTGAAGTTTTTTGTATTTGCTGAGTTTTGTAGAGTTTTGAGCTAACTTTTGTCAAGTTTCCTAACCTGGCAGGGACATTGAGTGAGACACCAGAGGCAGCTTACCTAGGGTATTGATCCCCAAACCTTTTTCTTGAAGCTCAAAGCACTCAACCACTCTAGATAGTCCAAAGAGATGGGATATTTAGGCTCTTATTTAGCTCACCAATCCTAATAACACTAATAATCTATTTTGAGCCATAACACTAATGACTTCCTTGAAACGTTTTTATAGTTGCAAAGCTTCGGCCCTAGGAGTTCCAGTTTGGTGTGAGAACGAATTGAACACGTTCATAAAATATTGTAGGCATCCTTAGTTTCAAACTCGTACTTTCTTTCCCTTCCAACATTCGGCTCAAACACGTAAATTAGGTTAAATGTCATCTTATCCGACGCACCTAAACCGACGAAGAGTTGATGACTGAGGGCCTTGATTACTTGCCAACATGGATGCTCAAATAAGAAATGTTTTCAGAAGTCATACATACATCTTGTAAAATGTAATTATATTCATTTCATTATGAATTGAATTTGATTATTTATTTATTTTGCATACTAACCTAATCTTGTAAAGCTTACCATTCCACTTTTGAAATTGATTATGAATTTTCAATCCAATACCAATGGTGATAACCAATATTCACTTAGCTATTTTAAGTTTGGCTATGAATTCACTTATTGACTATGAAGTGTTAAAAACTTGCATATTTTGAATCCAAGGGCTACATTAATTTGGGTCAAATCACAAATCACGATGGCACACATATTTTGTCATGTATTACTTGTTTGTCAACGATGTACCCTTTTTGTAGTATTTCATGTTAATAAAATTGTAGTGTTTCATGACATTAATCTCATTCCTTTGTAATTTACGAGTACCTTACCACCATCATGTAGATTTATCCTCGTTTCCTTTATTTTTCAGATGTAGGACCAAAATATTGGTTGGCAAACCCAAGGAACGCATTAGGACTTGATCTTGACATCTCCATAATTTCATGACAATGAGAAATATAAATATATATTGATAATATAGAACTAGTATAAAGTCATTACATTGCAACAAAGCCTGCAAATAAATATAAATATAGAGTGTTTTTCTTGAAGTTTAATTCTTTAAAGAACACAAGTCTAAGAATTATCCATCAATTGCCCTTAACTCTAACCAAATTCCTCCTCGCTACAAGTTTTTACAAAAAAAACAACTCGCAATGTCGGGGACATTGCCACCACGTGGCTCTTGTTAATAATTAATGAATTAAATTTTTAGTTAACTTTATGTTATATTACTTTTGCATATTTTTTTTAATGTATTTTAGTTAGAAATTTGTTTTATATTTTAGCATTTTAGTAGTATAATTTAAATTTATTAATTTTAGATTAAAAAGAAAACATAACCATTATAAATATTACTTAGATAGATTAAATATAAGGATATTGACCAGTCAAAACCTAGGTATTTTATTCTATGTATATAATACAAAGTGCTTTATGAGTATGAGAATCCCTTGTTTGTGGGATAAGGGACCCTCTCTGTGCAACGATGTAATTGTAAAGTCCACAGAGGTTTACATACCCTACCCCCCTTCGGATTTGAGCCTGTGACCTCCTAGAAGGAAACACGTGTTCTTAATCGTTAGGCCCACTCAAGTTGTACTAAGTTTTAGTCTTGATGAACTTGCTCATTTTAAAAATACAAATCGTAATAAATGTTCTAGAAAGCATGACAGTTGTAGATATTAACTACGCATCATCAACTTATAAAAATATATGCATTGTGATGCATCCATAAAAAAAGATCTACAATTCCATTATGATCATTTATAAAAAAAATTAAGGTAATGAATTTCTTAGAATGAAAAAAAATTATAGGATAGAGTTCCTGTCGAAAAGGAAAAAGTGAAGTTACATCAAATTTTATGACTTCTAATTTGGATACAGTAAAGATAGTATGTGGACATGGATGGGTCTAACACAACCAAAACCTACACATGCAAACACTAAGAATCCTTAAATACATGCACTCTAGAGAGGGCCATCAAAGAGGCTAGCTATAGGCAACAAATTTAAAAGGTTATAATATGTAGTAACATATTAAAAATAAAAACCATTGAATAATTGTAACAGGGAAAATAAAAAATAAAACCCTATCTTCACAACATCTACTCGAAATATACACTAATAGAAATAACTTCTATTAATACAATTATAATTTGATGTAAAGGTTCAAATGCAACAAAATTACAATTACAAAGTGAACTTGGAACAACATATAATGAGGAAAGGAAAATGGAAAGCATAAATAAGACAAACCATAGGTCAAGAACAAAATAGTGTGCATAATATATATAAAATGGGAGAAAGGGGAACCACTTTGCAAATATTGATCAACTAATAAGATAAGGTGGAGTTGGCAATGTAATTGAACATCTATACAAGGAAATAAAGGCATGCACTGATGAAGACTTAAACACATAGGACAACAATTAAGAAGGGAAAGTGAGCCAATCCAAGATAAGCAAGATTATCTACATATCAAAAAAGTCAATACATAGTTTTCAAGTCAATATGGATGGTCACAAGGAATTTAAATGGAAAAATAAAACACAAGGATTTGAGGGAATGCTTTATAAAATAATTACTTATACCTTACCTTGACTAGTTTTTATGTTTATATTATTAGATTATCCTTATGTGCATAGTTGATTCTTTCATTTGCAACAACAGTCTTCAATTCCCGCATGCATACATTAATCTTTGTGTAGCTAAACCAATCTCTCATGTAATAATACTAGCACACCCACATAATTTGTGGCTAGATCACGTCGATAGGGATCAAATGGTTGAGAGATAGTTATGGAATAGAAGACGCTTTGGAATTTTTTTTTATTCATCATATTCTTCTAGGTAAACGAGTTCAACTATGAGTTATCCATTTCTAGCTATATGTTATCACTTACATTCTTCATGCTATCCATTTATCAACTATTAGTTATTTTTTATATTCTTTTTCTTTTTATCTCACATTCTTTTAGTTATCTACCATGAACTTTTGGTTATCCATTCATCAGTAATGAGTAATCTATGCATTGCTACTAGTTATCCATTCATCGGCTAGCTACTAGTTCTTTTTATATTCTTTTTTTCATAAATAATTGTTTATTTCGAATTTTGACCAACTGCCATAGAATAAATCTCGATAGTACACTTGTCTCATCCTCGTCCATAAATGAAAAATCATAAACCTTAATCCACTCCAAATATCAAATAAAAAAATCTATTAACATAACTAAATCCACCTCACCTCTATTCTATATTGACATAATTTTCTATCCTTATCCCTAAACTATAAAACCATTGCATTATATAAAATATAGTCCCCTTCCGACCCATGTAAACTAACTCCATATACTACCCATAGTCATATAAATAATTGCCTTGTAAATTATTTAATCCTCACTTTCTATTGGCTTCCATATGTAATGGTTAATACATGCATATTTGCTACGTAGGCTTTTGTAGCTTAACATATTCATATGCGTTTTTATCTTTTGTCACCTTATTGGATAACGGTATATTTTAATTAACATATTATACAATGCATACATTGCAATGATAGAAGTTACGAAATATTAGTAGTTCATATGTTAAATCATTTTTGTTTATTGTATTTTTTCATTATTGAAAAAAGGCGTATTTTATTATATGAAAATAAAACACATTATATAAAGAGCGGTATCTAGTTATATATGTTTTTTTTTGGTCAACTTAGTGATAATTTTGTTTTGCAAAATCCCATTTCATCGGTTGCATGTTTCTTAGAAGTTATAGAATTTATATGACTGGTTCCATAATCATATAGCTCATCTAAAGCTAGATTAGATCAAAGAGTAGATATGTTCCAGTACGTTAGGTTATATAAAAACAAATTAATATGTGATTATGTTGAAAATAGCCAAATGTAAACAATGGTGTACTTTTATGTACCAAAAAACAATTTTCAAGGGCATTATGCTTCATAAGTGTTCAAAATGGAATGGGCCTCAAATTGTGTTTAGAATATTTTAATCGGTGATCTCTCATCACAGCTAGATGTCTTCTACTTGCATTAAACCAATTTTGGATAGTTGGTTTGCCACTTGATTCTTTTCTCAAGAGATAACTAATATACTGAAATCTCTCAACGAACTTGATCAGGTCCTCCAATATCACTGTTAGATGTATATTGTTTGGTTGTTTTCTCTTTTTCATCCATTCACAGACAAGTAGGGAGTCACCAAAAATATGAATTTATTGTATTGCTAGATTGAGAGAAAGAAGAAAGGTATACCTTAAAGCAATCAATTCAGCCTGATTGTTGGTGGAGTGCCCCAAAGTCGCAACAAATTTTTTCACATGAGTATCATTAATATGAATAATACCCCGAGCTCTACCTTTTGACGGATTACCTTTTGAGGCTCCATCAGAGAAAGCCCAACATTTGGTATAGGAATTTCCACAGGAAAATCTTGAATCAAATATAACCTCACAAGAATTACAACAAAGATAAACAAAAAAATAGAGAGAAAATAATGAAGCTAAAACATAAGAGAGAAAACTCAATTGGTATAAACTCCATCTTGTTATTATTCACCAATAATGTTACAATTATAATACATCTCCAAGGGAGAAATTCATGAGCCTAAAGAGGCTGTTGAACTCCACACAACTTAGAAAACATCACTATACATAGTTGCCAATTATATCTCCAGAAGGAGTCACTTGAGTGTAACTGTAGGTCGACCAAAAAGATGTATTAGCTAGTTAACTGATGATAACTAATGATGGAGGGCCCATAAGAGGTGTGCACTTGGGTGTTAGTGGTCATCGGATCTCATACTAATTTAGATGGTGAAATCAAGGCTAGTTAACTCAAGGTAGGCTCCTAAATTATAGAAATTGACTCAAGTGAGGCTAAAATCATGCATGAGAGAGCATTAACTCCTAGAAACAAGGAAGAAAGCCCTTACAAAATATTAGTCCGAAGTGATCATGATACTTAAGACTATACACTAGATGATCAACTAATAGTACTCTAAACATTAAAAAAATTAAATAAATAATTAAAGGTAATGTATAAATATATTGAATATTCCAACATTTAAATCGATCAATGGTTAACTCCATAATGATTCTTGATAGGAGCCCAATCATTTTTGTTTATTTACTTTAGCGAAGTTTCACTTTTACATTATTTTATGACTATGTATATTTCTATTAATAATAAATAATTAATAAGTTTTTAATTAACTTGTCCTACGTTATCATAATTTTTATTTTATATAATTTTTATTTTATATTCCTTATAGAGATATGCTTTTTGTTTGGTTAGAAAGTCAAGGTCTTTTGACTTTATATTAATTCTTAATTTTTAAAAATTTTCAATGTTTGAAATAAAAAATAACTATTGAAAATTTAAAAATATATTTAATAATTTGTAGGTACCATTACACGGCAACTAGGAAATATGTCCAACTTGACGGACTCGATCTCTCGTCCTCTACTTTTATGTTGAGAAGTCTCGACCTCTCACTGCCAAATGCTTTCTAAGTGCTGAACGAGTCTGTCGAGCTATTCAACTAAGTCACAAGAGGCTCTGGATGGTGCAAAATTATATTTCAAGTTCTTTGGTTGGTAATACAATTCAGGTTCTCTAGTTAGTAATGCAATTGCAATTTAGCGATTCATGTTCTCTGACTGTTAAATGCAATTGCAATAAGGTAAGTAGAGTAATCTTCTTGACAATTTGGTTCTCGACAATATTTCATTAAAAGTCTCAGTTTATTTTATTGTCTAGAACTGACGTTTCTTTCTTGTCTATAACGCCTGAGCTTAAAAAACATATAATGCCTGAGCTTAAAAAACATGTAAGTTCAGGCCATCCAGCAAAGTCAACATTTGACTTTGCTGTTGGTTCACAGTTGACTTTGCTATTGGTCCATTGGATGGCCTGAACGTACATGTTTATTAAGGATGGCAGTCTATAACTGACAACCTAGCAGCGATCTTGATTGATATTACTTCAAGATCGATGTCGTTGAAGATTTCTGGTGCAACAATCTCCACTTTGAGCTGGGATGTTATCTCTTCTTACTTAGCTGGAATGTGGTCCGTTGTGAGCCATAAAAACATAGTAACAAATTCTAGCTTGATGCATTGTTTAGCGTTGGTTGTTAACGTGCAGGCAATCTTTATTTAATGTAGCTATCTCTTCGTGGCGTGGTATTTGAAGTGGTATCTGGACGTAGTACCAACCTTGTGATCATAATTAATGTATTCTACAGGATGATCTAATGTATAATCCTGCTCAATCATCGTCTTACATGAATGCTTCTTGCTCTAACAATTTGTGTTTGGCGGTGGGCGCATATCGTTGCGATAACGAAGCAAATTGCATGTATTATTATCAGTGTGGAGATTCTTCCCATACCTCTGGATTTATTGCTTATGAAACGTTCAACCTCCCGAGAGCACATACATTCCATAAATTGCATTTGGATGCGATCATGACCAAGCTGTTTTTTTTTGCTGATTCTGCTGGCATAGTTGGTCTGGGTAGAGGGTCTCTATCACTGGTTTCCCATATTGGATCCTCCATTAACAATGTCTTTTGTTATTGTTTAGGATCTATGAATAATGAATCAAAGATCAACCCTTTATTCTTGGGTTGGTTCCCCATATTGGATCCTCCATCAACAACTTCTTTTTGTTATTGTTTAGGATCCATGGATAATGAATCAAATATCAACCCTTTATTTTTGGGTGGAGCCGATATCTTTGGAGCGGGTTTTCATGTCAACTTTCTACTTTTTAGGCCTAAAAGGAATCGATCAAAATTTAATCCGGGGAAAATTCAAAATTCAACTCCGGGAAAGGCGCATTATGAATCAAATATCAACCCTTTATTTTTGGGTGGAGCCTATATCTTTGGAGAGGGTTTTCATGTCAACTTTCTACTTTTTAGGCCTAACAGGAATCAATCAAAATTTAATTCGGGGAAAATTCAAAATTCAACTCCGGTAAAGGCCCATTAATGCGGTGGGAGCAGGTATTCTGCCAATCCATGCACTTTGCTGAAAGTTGGATTTTAAACAGCTTGAGGTTTAACGAGTTGTCTAACTACGGGATGAGTTTCTTCCTATTTTTTGTTTTTTTAGTAGTTTCTGGTTATGGATCTTCACGGAATTTTCAAAACTTACAAAAACATTGCTAGAGCTTACAAAGTGTGGGTGTTTCGACTTTTCTTGTCATGTGATTTCATTTCTGCACTTAAAATATTCTAACAAACAACAAAAATTACAAGATTTTGTGAGTTAGATTCACCAGATTCCCACTAAAAATCAGCCGAAAAATCAAAATCATCCCAGTTAGACAGCTCCAAGGTTTAATGGACACAATGTCTACTACCTCGCATTTAACCCTACCTACAATCAGCATCAAAAGGAGTACATGGGGCCAATATACGTTGTAAAGCCAAAATTCTCGTTAGTCAATTAAGAACTAATTCCCATCAACTCCGTTGTGAGACCCGGCGCTGGAAAATGCCAAAAGAAGCTTGGGCAGAAAGAGTGTGTATTTTTTGCACCGCTGGTAAGGTGGAGACAGAAAAACACTTCATTTTAGAGTGTGAAGCCTTTAAGGACAATAGGGACAGGTATTCAAATGTCTTGGCAAATAAATCTTGGGATGATTTATTTATCGAGGGGACTCTGGAAAAATTGGGGACACTCATCATCAAGTTGAACAAACAAAGGATTGAAATGCAGAAAACAAACGTACGAGCTGGTCTGTCCCATAAGCTATTCTTACGACTTTAAGGCATTGGGCAACTATTTTTCATTCCCCACTTTCAAGAAACCTGCAGAGTCTTCCAAAAGAACCAGGGCATAATAAGCCTGGGCAACTATTTTTCATTCCCCACTTTCAAGAAACCTACAGAGTCTTCCAAAAGAACCAGGGCATAATAAGCCTAACCCGGTCTGAGGCAAATCCACAGCAAGGCACCCGGGATGTCTCCCGAACAGGATACTGCAATTATTATCAAACGTATATCGAAGAAATACTTCCTGCAAATCCATTTATGATAGATTAAATATAGAGATATTGACCAATCAAAACCTAGGTACCTTGCTATGTATACAAATTGTCTCGTAAGTTTAATATAAGCTTCAGGTTGACAATTAAATGATTAAGTGAACTTCAAACTTAGTCATCTCCGAGACACAACAAGCATAGATCTATGGGTTTACGGCATCGATTAAAATTATAGGTTTTCTTCTATTCTAACAAAGATATTGTATTATGATGTTTAAATAAAAAAAATAAAGATTGACAATGATCAATTTATAAAAATATATACATTGCGATATATGAGACAAAACTTATATAGAATAGGGTTATATCGACAAAGTTTAATAATCGTTCTATGAAATTTGAGGTTTAAAATGGGTATACTAAATAATAATAAAATAATATTTAAAATAATAAAATAATATTATAAATTCTAAAAAAAATTATAAAAAATTTAATTTTTGTTTTAGTATTTTCAACTTATGTTTTGTTGTTTTATTCAAATTTCAAGTTAAAGCACAACAATTATGCATCCGGATGCCACTAAAAATGAGAAAGACATTAAAAAAAAATTTAATGTATTTATCATTTTTTTGTGGCATGTGGTCCATCAAAAGTATGCATTGTGGGTACTCATTGGATGCACAATTTTGCATCCCGCTCGAAATTTAACTAAAACCACAAGGAGATAAGTTGAAAATACAAAAACAAAAAAAAATAGTTTTTTTATGACAAATATATCGAGTATTATGATTTACTCATTTTTTTGAAAGTTTATTGGTTCTTAAATTCCAATGAATCAATGGCAGGTTTTCTTATTAGACCCATTTGAAAATCACATTAAAGCTTTTGGTGTAAGTGGATGGACATTATAATAGGAACCAAGTTGTTGAGTTTATACATGGTTAATTCAATGCAAATAAACACATAAACATTTGTAAAAGTATCTTTTCAATGAATGAATCCCGCTACATATTTGTGCAATCATATATATGATTCCCAATAGCCAATTGTTAAACATAAAATGAAATTTATCCACATTTATCATGAAAAATATGGAAAAGAACAATAATACCCAATGATGCTTTTGTGCTAAATACTATTTGCTTCATCAATAATTTAAACATCACGAACTCATCAATATAGTTTGTCAATAGATTGATTCTACTACTTCCAAAATAACTGAAATCGGAAAACAATGCCATCGAACGAAAACCATTGCACTTCATAAAAATTAAGGAAAGAGTGTATTAACTGTAGTCATTGTGGCCATTAGAGAAGAAAAATCACCAAATCAATTAATTCCTAGAACGAACATATATATAAATCAAAATAACATTAAAAACAAAAGAATGATAAAGATAATACATTAATAACACAATATTAGATTATAATGAAAGTTCCAATACAATATTAAGAAAATGTAAGCCAGAAAAATGT
Organism: Pseudotsuga menziesii; assembly: GCA_001517045.1. Taxonomy (NCBI): domain Eukaryota; kingdom Viridiplantae; phylum Streptophyta; class Pinopsida; order Pinales; family Pinaceae; genus Pseudotsuga; species Pseudotsuga menziesii. The sequence continues at coordinate 115,886 of LPNX010209837.1, read as the reverse complement.
ATTATATGGAATGTGGCCAAGCTAGTACATGGAAAAAATATATAGAAAGCAGATAATTTTTACTTATGGACTTATAGTCTCTAAAGAAATTCATGAAATGATTCTTAGTTCATAATTTCTTATCTTGGACATGGAGAAACCCCAAAAAACAAACAAGGCATGCTTTGATTTTACTAATCCATTTCCAATTAAGTGTAGATAAGATAAAGAAAATCTATTTCAAAATTTGGCCCATTTTGTGGCTTGTTGAAATCTCTATTAGAAGGCAAAATTGTAGCAAAACTAAGTTTCAGTCTCGATTCCTTTCATATAAAAGAGCCAAGAGCCTCAGTAAAATCCAAGCAAAAACAACGATTTTTCAAGTATAAACCTAACCCTAACGGATAGAGCAAGTCGAAAAATACATATCTATTCTTTTGAATCTGGTCAAAAGGGAAAAGTGAAGGTACATCAAATTTTATGAGTTCTAATTTGGATAAGGTGAAGATAGAATGTGGACATGAATGGGTCTAACATGACCAAAACCTACACACATGCAAACAGTAAGAATCCTCGAATACATACACTCTAGAGAGGGCCATCAAAGAGGCTAGCCATAGGTGACTAACTTATAATGTTATATTATGCCTTGACGTATTAAAAACAAAAACCAATGAATAACTGCAACAAATAATAAAAAAATGGAACCCAACCTTCACAACATCTACTCAAAGTATACACTAATAAAAAAAACTTTCATTAATACAATTGTAGGCAAAATTACAAGGGCAAAGTAACCTTGGAATAACAGATAAGGAGTGAAGGAAAACGGCAATCAAAAATAGGACAAACCATAGGTCAAGCACAAACTAGTGTGCATTATATAGATATATAGAACGGGGTAAATGGGAACCACCTTGCAAGTAGTGTGCATAATATAGATATATAGAATGGGGTAAAGGGGAACCGCCTTGCAAATATTGATTGACTGATAAGATGGATTAAGTTGGCAATGCAATTGAGCATCTATAGAAGGAATTGAAGGCATGCATTGATGAAGACCTAAACACATAGGACAACAATTTAGAAGGGGTAGTGAGCAAATTCAAAGTAGGTGAGACAATCTACATATCAAAGAAATAGACATCACAAAGCCAATACATGGTTGTCAAGCCAATTTGGATGAAGGTCACAAAGGATTTAAATGGCAACATAAAACACAAGAATGTGAGAAGAGTAATGCCTTGGAATATAATTACTTATACAAATTTATATATATTATGTATGTGATTTAATGTTTTTTAAAGAACGCTTATTTTTAAATTTTCAATTGATAAAGCTTTTAGTGAAGTCAATTAAAGGATAAAGCTGATTTGTTTCTCATTAAATTACCCATTAATATTTATATTACTTTTAAATTCTTTCTTATAGGTTATCATTTAAAATTGTGGTTGTATTTATAAAATTCCTTAAAAATCATTAATAGTTCTTTGTCCAAAGCATAAAAGTAGGCAAATCCCATCCCATTCTTAATTATTATACATAACAACGAGGCATTTAAATCACAAAACTTGTATCTTTTTTAAAATAAGACACAACAACCATATAATGCTACATGTTAATGCACATCAAATCACTATGATAGATGCCCGCGCGGTGTGGCTCATTGGTGGTTCAGTTGTTATGAAGTCACACATGTTGTAAATTGGAGGTTACAAATTCAAATCACCCCCAGATTTACCTGTGTCTCATGCTTGCAGGGTGTGTGGGACACCAAGAGGTATAGTGGTAGCAGGATTGGATCCCTGGACTCCATATCACGCGAGTACCAACCCAGTCTCCAGTTCACAATTCCCCTAACAAAATAAAAATTAAAAAAAATCACTATGATAGATAATAAAATATATGCATTGTGGCAATTTATATTGCTACACTATTGTATGAATTCATTAAACTCGTTAACTGGCTACTCATTCCGATTTCCAAGGGTGCACTAAAATTGAACTGTGTTGAGACAAATTAGGCACAAGAGTGAGATTCATGTGGAGAATAAGAAGCCACGGATTGTCCCTGTGAATGGAACCTTTGGCATGCTCTCCTTTGTAATGGGCTTCTGTAATATAAACTGATGAAAATGTTGAGAAATTGGCATTGGAAAAGCCAAGAGCACTAACTTTTCAGTGCCCAACAACATGTTCACTCTACGTACTCGTCATAGCTATGAGGCTTACATTGGACATGGTCTTGCAAACGCTCTTAACTAGGAATCTAATACACCAAAATACAATGAGATTCTTGCTTCTTCCTGCAAACTAAATGTTCTTGATAAGAACTAGTCAACATATAGAGAAGGCTATTCGTACTCGTTTGAGATTTTTACACAAGGCAATATTGTGAACCTTCCAAAAAAATAGTAGTGAAACACACCATAAGCTAGGTTTTTCATAATGCCTTCTCAAAATATGTTATCTGAGTCAGTAAGTTCATGCGAAAAATTAAAACACAGACAAACCAAAAGGGAGCACTGCAAACATCACTATTATTTTAAAAATTCCTTGTACATTAGCAATTATCTATCAAATTAACACACACTCTTAAGATGGCATAAATGAAATGCTCATCGATAAATAACCTTTTAAAATACCAGTTGAAAAGACTTCTAGTAGTTCATACCCCTGGCATACAAAACAATACCCGAACACATCTTCTTATCAAGCAAGTCTGTTCTAGCAAAACTTTTGTGCAGAGGTATACAGCCGAAAACTAAAAACTATTTTGACTTTGATGTGGTTACTTGGTGAAGGAAAACCCTGTGCTTTTGATAAACCGAAACATATCCATTCAAAGACTAACAACATAACTTTTGCTAAAGGTCTATCTCCAGTCACATGGTGAAGATGACCCTTCAATAAAAAGTAACTTAACCAGTTTGTAAGTCAACCGTGGATTTGGCTTGAACGTTCCCTGGACCTAATCCATGAGCGCTGTAAATATCACTCATGCAGCCTATCCTACCATAAGCAGCACTTAGCGTTTTAGTGTATATACATTGGCAAATGAGAATCTTATGCATCTTTTTTGTTATCTAATTTTGAAGATGGTTTATCCAATGCTGATAACTGGCTTTGAAGATTTTGATTGTGCTCCAAAAGACGATCATACTCCATCAGAAATTCCTCAGCTTGCTTCTGAAGAGATTTGGCATCTGCTTCAACCGACTTGGTCTCGTTTTCCATCTGTTCACAATCTAAAGTCAACTTTTGTAACTTTTGTCTCAGCCCAGCTATCTCACCCTTTAACACTTGTCTTGCCTTGGAATCCGAATCATTTTGTTCTTTTCCTTCCTTGGGGGATACCTGGCCACCTCCTGCCTGCATTTTCAATGAATCCACGGTAGCTCTAAGACCCCGTATTTTTCGAAGAAAGTGGTGCAGACGATGAATAACCAATCCAAGAAAGAGAGCATATCCTGAAATAACAAGAGACAAAAGAACATGCTTCAAAATATTACTATACCAGAGTTAACAGTATTTGGCAAATTCAGGTGTAACAGTGATCCAGAATTTGGATTATTTAGGAGAGGAGCATCAAATTTGTTTCAACTTTAGAATGCCAAGATCGGAAAAGGGGAAAGGCCAAATAAATTTTTATTCATTTCAAAGATGCAAACATGGATCAGCAGACCATTACTCTCATCATAAATCACTGCATGCATATTTTTCAAAATTAGAAGTTGCAATCTGAAAGAATATTTATGATAAAACTAGTAAATCGTGGATGTAAAGTGCAAACGTCAATCTTGAGAGCTTAAATTAATTAAATTTTATTTCATGAGTTTCCAGGCTGTCTTACACAATAGGAGCAGCTGCATGCTAATTTCCATGAATTAGTCAGATATTAGTAAAATTCTGCTATTGTAACAGATTCTAAACTATTTCCCACTGGCATCGGAGGATATCATACTAGATTAAATTTTAAACATCATTATGTTGAAAATGGTGTAAGCTTCGGTATGCTCACCTATACTTGAATTTATTTCTCTCTCTACTACACTTATTTTTGGGTTCACTTTCTCCCTCTCTCTCTAGAATTGTGCTCTCCTTGACTGATTTCTCTTCAAGTCTTTGCACTACCCCAGTACTGGTTTGTTCTTCTCTTTAATGTAGAATTTGGTTTTGTGTTGGTTCCATTCAATTCTCTTGCCATTTCATTGAATCTCAACATGGTATTAGTGCACGTGGGATCTCACTTACTCATTTCAGCTGTTAATTTAAAGAGTTTTGGCTAGTGGCATCGCCTAAGGCTTCCTTGCATCTATGGACCTAGGGTTTTTGGATCATCCTCTTTTTTAAGGTTTAAAACCGATCATCTTTTATTTATGGTTTCCTACGTTTTAAACCATACTTCAAGGCCAACACAAATTTTCTAGGCTTTCCTAAGGTTTAAACCCTAGTTCAAGGCCATTGTACTTTTTCTAGTGTTTAAACAATCCTTCAAGGCCAACACACTTTTTCTAGGGTTTCCTAGGAATTAAACCCTCCTTGGAGCCCAACACAATGCTTTCAAGGTTTCCTACAAATTAAACTATCCTTCAAGGCCAATGCACTTTTTGCAAGGTTTCCTAGGGTTCAAACCCTCCTTCAATGCCAACATACTTTTTCTAGGGTTTAAACATTGCTTCAATACCAACACTCTCTTCCTTCATTATGCAACAAAAGTTGGCGCATTCCATATATTTTCCAGAAGATGTTGGTACCTCACTTTCTCTTGGGCCTTATCAAGGCAAACTTTTGAAGACTTCAGAGGTTTATTTGCACCATTTTTTAACCTGATTGACTCATCTTATAGTGCACGCATATGGGCCCTTCACCTCTGTTTATTAATGGGTTATAAAGGACATAGACAATGGTTTTAAAGTGGATTCCTTAGGTTATTGTGATGCTAGGCATGCTTCTCAGCCTTTTTAGTTGGTTCATAGTGACATTTCTAGGTCGATGACCACTAGTTCTCTTGGGGGAACTAAGTACTTCCTATCTTCTCTAGTGAAGTTTCTAGTGACACTCCCCGGGGATCTTTTCCACTACTTACAAATGATTCACCTATAGATAATTCTCAAAAGTTTAAAGTGGATCTCTTTCCTCCACATTTTGATGATGATCCTCAGATAATGACTAGGCAAACTGATGTTGATGATGAGGATCTTATTAATGATATGTACAAAGTTCAAACACTATCCTGTAAAAGTCTCTTCTATGCCTCTGCTAGAGGACATCTTCACCAGCTTGTGGAATCATACTAATGTGAGAGATGTGGTGTTTAAGGGGGAAATGACATGTAATGTCATCTCTATGTATCCCCTATTCAGCATTAAGGGGGGATGCAAGTTTTGTGACGCAATTTCCCCTCTCTATGGCCCCATGTTAATGTTAAGGGGCATGTTGAAAATAGTAACGTAATCTTCATTTTTTGCCACAACTGACATCATATTAAGCTTGGTATGTGTACACCCACACTCATTTGTATTTCGACCATAATCGACCTTATATTAAGTTGGGTATTTATACCCTTGTTATCACATATATTGTAGCTAGAGCTACCATGATGCAACAGACCATATTTTGTCCCAGTTCAGTGCCATACTTTTACAGTGATGAGCAGTTTATCAGTGATCATCAGTGGCAGAGTTATTTTGATGATCTAGCACGAGCCTACCAAGCAGCACAGCAGTATTTCTTGTCAGGACTTGGCCTAGCATGACCCCATTGAGATGATTTTGGTTTGGTTCAATTATCAGAGTGGCAGAGCAGGAAGCTGGTATACTTTCCTTTCCCCCATGCGGTTAGAGGTGTTCTTCATAATTATTCACAGAGACGGGTATATGGCTGAGAAGGTATATATGTTGCATTTGGGTGTTATTCTTTGTCTGTCTTGCTCATATTAATAACTTTAACTTGGCATGATGATGTACAATGGTGATATTGTGTTTTGGTTGATATTATAGACTAGTCAATATGAGTTCATTTATGGTCTTAAATGTTAAGGTTTTTACTTATGCTCACTAGTATTTCCTACCTTATGCAGACTTAACCATACCCATGCTATCTTGGCACCACTTTTCGTTGTCTCCATTCATTTGTTGCTGCCATCTTTGAGACTTTAACTTTGATATGGACTTGGACTTGTGATATCAAAGACTTTCCCCCACTTGGACCTCTGTGTTGGATAAACTCCATGTTATTATTGTTTCAGCTCTAAAGTTGTGTATGGTTATGCTATCACACCTAGGATCTCATTTGTCTTGCACCTAGGATGTTTGAGTGCAGTATAGGATGGCATATGTCCATGAAGTCTTTTCACTAGTCATCAAAGCAAGTTATCCTTTCATCATTACATGCATTGTTGTGACTCATGTTATATCTAAATGAAATGCAAGCCAAAAGGATATTGAAATTCAATTGAAGGTACACCTGATGAAAGCTGCAAATAGTTGTACTTTTTAGTGCATGTAAAATCGTAAGAGGGTCAAGATATGAAAAAGGGCCAAATAAAGCAGATGTGGAACAAATGCAAAATCTAAATGACTGCTGGCCAATATTATGTAATGATTATTCCTCACGGAACCCAAGGGCATGGATGTGAGATGGGGTAAAGGACTGCTAATTCTAAGAGTCCCCTAGAACCTGGTTTTAAAGTTAGAGTTGGTTGTGCACTCAGCACAATGGTTCTAGAGCCTATTGGGAATCTTCTAGGCACTTTATCCATAAGTGAAACACCCCCATCCCCTAGTGTCATCTATCCTACATATGTCTAAGTGGATTCATATGTCCCATTTCTCTGAGAGATCACGAAGTCTGGGTCAACAAGTCAATTCCCCTTTGCCTAGCCTTGTTTTATCCACCTCCTCACCCATCTTAGCATTGTGGTTAAGTCTGTAAGTGAGCATATGTAAAGGACTTCATAAAGGACCATGTCTTTACTCTAACGCAAGTCTTATATGTTGTTTGATTGACGTTGATCACCATTGCTATATTACACCTGTTTTCGGTGGTTATTAATATGAATAAGAGAGCATCATTCACCACTTATGCATGCAGGATCATTCAATTTTCAATTTAGTCACTAGTTTGACTATTTTGACTTGGTCAACCCAGTTTGACCAGTTCAACATACAGGTCCCGTGGTGGATATGGCTACAGGTATTTGATTGTTGTATTTTGGTGCCTTTGGAGGCCATCCAGACCATTCCAGTGCTTCAAAAATGCAAAAATTGAATAATTGCAATGATTGGGTGAATTTTGAATGAAGTGAACCAGATTTTATTGAATTTTAAAAAATATATTTGAAGGCCTTCCACCAAAATCGTTTTTGGGTTATGAGTAATGACTATTACCAGATTGCTATTTTTTTGAATTTTTGGCATAGTCAGATTTTTATTCCGAGCAGCGAAAGATGAAGCTATGGGCATATTGAGTATTTACAGAGCATTTCAGCATTTAATTCAAATGATCAAAGTGACGATGGCTACTCCAAGAAAATCGATTTGGCTAATGTTGGGCTAGGAAATGACTTGGGATGTCATATTTTGTTGTACAGAGGCACAATGGACCATATACATGTTTATATCTCAGCGAGGGGGTCATCATCATTTTATATCATCAACTAGTGGGGGGCACTCCACGTTGGCATCCTTGGATATTATTGTCATATCATTATGTTATTGTATTGGGGCACCTAGGGAGACTTTAGAACCCTAGGTGACCCCCTTCCATCATGTATTCTCATGTTATATCATACTTATGTTGTAGTTTCCTTTCCTAAGGTGTTATTGGGCAAAAAGCGCACCCCCCTTGCTTGGTCAACTTGATCCATGCATTGTAAAAAGAAAAAATCTCCATTGTTGATGATCTTATACTCTCAATTGTTGGATGAAGTTGGTTAAAACGTGGACTGAACTTTTTTCTTATTTAAGAGAGATGACTCCACCATTGTAAAGGGACTTTGACTCTTATATTGAAGGCAATAATAGAAGATCTTTTGGCATACTTGTAATATCTCTGAGAAGTTCATGACTCTTGTGTTTCTAAGTCTCTTTGGGCATTGGATGTTTAGTTTCCATATCTCGACAAATTTTTGGTGTTGATTTTTGCTAGCAAGAGGACAACTTGGCAAGAGGGCGACTCAATGGGGCAACTCTCTCTCTCTTTTGTTGTAATGTACCTTTTTGGGAATTTTAGGCACACTATCCAAAATGTTTCAAAGAGGCTTCAAAACTTTGACATTGAAAACAATCTTTCTCAAGACCCTCATTGACAATGGATTTCACACTGACTACATGGATATGAGATAATTGAGGAAGCTCAAGGGAAGTGATATTAGGCTCTAATAGGCTTGACAAACTAATATATGTGACTTCTTAATATGATGTGGTGTAGTATTTTTCACAGCAATTCACATACCTCCTCCTTCAATACCTCGTCTAATTTCGAAACTAGGAAAAAGTAGTAAACTAGTCCTTCTTGGTTTGAAAACACCATCGAACCTTTCTAAAATTATTATGGAGGGATCCTAGGGATTTAACACATACTAAGAAACCTCAGATACTCAATGGTCAAATCAGAAGTTCATTTTGACATGTTACTCAAGTTTGCACAACTTTGGCCAATTTCTAGCTTAAGACTAGTGAAACCCAAGTTGACCCAAATGCACCCAAATGACTTCAAATTTTGTATGGAAGAGCTTGAGGGGTATAAGGACATCATAATTCATAATATGAATGCTCATACACTTTCCAGTTGCTTCTACAACTTGTTTTTGGCCATAGGGAAAGAAGGACAAAAACAATAGGAAATCAATGTTAAAACCCCCAAGGGTAGATGACACTTTTGGCTCTCCAAATGTAGTACGACCCTCCCAACTTTGCGAACAGAGTATGGGTATGAATATCAAACATCAGGGGTTGTAATTAATCATGGGTGTTATCTATGTAAACTGATTATAAAGTGCAACATTCGCATGACCACTTTCAGGGAAATTGCTTATGGGGAAATTGCATAACTAGCTCAATTTTGACATATGAAAGGTAGAGTTAAAGATTCATATCAAAATGTGACATATAGAGACCATATACAACATACAAATTGTTGCCTCAACAGTATTAAACATCAGAGAAATCCCTTCATACAAGTCTAGTATACCACTCATTCAGTTTGGGAGTCAAATACATGAAAACTAGTGATTTAATAGCATGGAATTGAAAGCGTTTCACACATGGAATTCTTGGATTTCGAGCCACAGAGCATAGCGACATGAAATTACAGAGTAATACATCATATATGGCTGTCACAACATCATCAAACTCAAAGAATATCCCTCATACAAATATGATATAAAACTACTCTAAGGTTGAATCCAAATCCATGAAAACTAGTTATTCAAGAGCATGAGAATGCAAGCCTTTCATCCATGTATTTATGATATTTCGATTTACAAAGCATATGGACATGATATTACAGAGCCATACATCATATGTCAAAGCTTGGGCATCAAATATACTCAACAAAGTGCAAGCACCACTCCAACAAGTGCGCCCTCAACATGAGAGTGTGGGGGTATGGAGAAGAAGGAAGGAGAGAATACAAAGATAGATGAGAATTCAAACTGTATGGACATTCAACTTGCAACTAAAACTCCTTCATTAAGCTCCAATGAGAGGTCTGAATGGGCTCTCCATCAACCAACTTGGAAATGAATCCAACTCCCTCAAAATTGGTTCACAAGCAGGGAGAGTGAACACTCACCGTGCAATGGACAAGCAAAAGCTCTCCATAATGCCAAAGGAAAATTAACAAATGATCCAAAAGTTGCTCCATTTCTACTTCCTCCTCTTTTAATAACATCATTGGCCTCATTTCCCGCCAATAAACTCGAATTACCTTCCCATTGATTCATTCATTTGGTTTAGTGTTAATCTAGGTCATTATATTAACCCAAGTGACACTTGTCTTGACTTTGCTTGCTCTCCCTTCATGAAATTCGATTTGAAACCTTTCATGAAGCTTCCTTGGGCCCCACACACACCTCATGCTCCCCCTTGGGTCTATTTTTATCTCTTAGATGTCATAGATGTCATAGAATATGTCATAGTTGTAACATAATCTGTCATAAGTGTCATAAGGTGTCATAGAGTTGTCATAACCGTCATAATGACTATCATAGTTGTCATAGAATCTTTTCGTTGCCTAAATTTACCCTATGATTCTTCATCCACCACCTTGGAAGTAACTCCTTCCTTCAAAATCGAATTTGAGGATGATGCCATATGTGAATGAAGAATACTCCCTCATGTGGATCCACACATCCACGTATGCCCCCCCATGGCCAACTAGGACCCATTGCCACTTCATTTTGGAGCATTTAATCTTTATTCCATCATTTATTGACCCATTTTCCACCTTCCACAAATATGAGTTCAAATTTACATGTTAAACTATAGGCCTTGAGGTTAAATATCAATAGTTTGATTTTTCACATAACCCTTACGAATTTGATAGGTCAACTTAACTGTTTAATTGAAAATTATTTAATTGGAGACATGGCATTTGTTTCTTCATCTATTAGGGGGTTTTCTCTATCGATTTTGCTAGTCATTCGATTGTAGCTTTCTTTCCGAGTCTCGCATGCATTTCTCTTTTGTTGAATTCAAATCCAAGCAGGATTTTAGTTTATACTTATTGTGTTTGTTTGTCTTTGGCAGGAGGGTGCACTAGCTAATTTAGATCTTCAATTGGGATTAGAATCGAGCCTCCAAGTTGATGATGTTGGGTGAAGGGCGACATCTCATGGTATCTCTCATTTCCAAGTAAGTAAAATCCCTCTTCTAAACTTTGTTTTCAGTATTTCCATTGTCGACAATAAAATCAACTTAAAACCCTAAACTATAGTAACTAGAATAATTCCCTGGGTCACATAACTAAGAATTTCAAATATCTGGAACTTGGGTATTTGCGGGGATCCCTNCCCCCCCCCCCCCCCTCCCCCTTGTTCTGCAGGGCTTTTTTTTCTGGGTTGTGTGATTTCCTTTGCTTGTGATCTCCTTCCATTGTTGCATCCATCATCCAAGCAATTAAATCAAGTGTTAGGATCTTTCTAATTGCAAATCCAATTCCTATTCTAGGGGTTTCTAATTCATCAAGTCAAATCCCCCTAGGGTAGTGATTCGGGTATCCTTTACCTAGCAATTCGAACCTAGATCTTCGTTATTATTAATTAAGCTATTGAGAATTAGTCATTGGGATTACGTTTTAGCATCTTCAATCATTAATCAATCCCCCAAGCGCCTCTCTCTAACCATTCATCTGATCTAGGGTTTCATTAAACAAGATACCTTACGTATTTTATTCTCTTAGTCAATCAGGTGTCTTGTCTTAGGTCTTTCCTTTTAGTTTAGATCAGGGTATCCCCCTTGGCCATCTTGAATATTTGGCCTAAAGTAAAGAGAATCCTGATCGGTATGACAATCGATCCATATTCGTGGATCATGATACTCTATGTCACCTCTTTAGTTGACTAGCTCCTCTATCGTCATCAATAGGATCATCTAAAAAGGGGTAACTACAAGTTGTGTGATAACAATACCCACTCTAATTGTATTCATTATTTTTCTACGTGCCCCATTGTTTGGATTAAGGGAGGATGTTGAAAATGGTGTAAGCTAGACATTTGGCCATGACTGGACTTGTATTGTAATCATTATTATATTTTTAGGCTTGGCTAAGGTTGACCCTATACATGTAGGCTCATTACCCCTCTTGGGGAAAGTGTCATACCTCTTGAGTTGTGTATGTATACACAACTCTCATTTGTAATTTATAATCATGTGATTCTTTTTTTATTCTTAAATAAGTGATTTGCCTAAGGGAACATAGTGTTGCACTCTCTTATACTCTAGTTTATTTCTCTCTCTAGTGCACTTGTTTTTGGATTCACTCTCTCTCTAGGGTCGCAGTCTTGGTTGTTTTCTCAAAAGTGTTAAGCTTCACTGGTGCTGGTTTGTTCTTCTCTTAATTGTAGAATTTGGGTTTGTGTTGGTTCCATTCAATTCTCTTGTTATTTCTTGTGAAATTCGACACTTAGTCTTGGGAAGCATGTTTCAAATTTCGATACATTTCACAATAAACATGATAGCACCTCATCAAATGCATAGTTGCAAATGTTCAATAAACCATCATAATTATTTGTTTGAGAAAGATATGAAAGGAGAAACTTACTCTATAGGTATGGCGGGAGGTGTTGCTATTAATATGCAAAAGTTGAGATTCATAAGAGAGAGAGGATCAAATGGAACCAGCCAACGAACCCTAATTTTGCAATAAAGAGAAAAAAATGGCACTAGGCCACAACCAGAAGCACAAAAATAGAGAGAAAACAATTTCGAGATATGTGCACTAGAGAGAGAAATAACACAATCATAAGAGAGTGCAACACTATAGGCTAAATCAATTTTATAAACAATGAAAGAAATGATCACAAGATGTGTAAAATTACAAATGAGAGTTGTGTTTATATACACAAATCGAGAGTAGGTTGTACTCCCCAAGAGGGGTTATGGGCCCACATTGACTAGATCAGCCTTAACCAAACCTAGAAATACAATAAATGAATGTTGACTAGGTCAACCTTAGCCAATCCTAGAAATACAAATAATAATGATTACAATTGATGTTAGCCATGGATGAAAGTGAATCTTACACCATCCTCAACATCCCCCTTACGTTGAACAGTGGGCCACATAGAAAATGATGAAATACAAATGAGAGTGGGTTTATGGATACCCACCTCAATATATAGTCAGTCATGGCCAAAATTAAAGTGACAATGGATTTATGGATTTTCAGTGAGTAGTCAAAGACTTGAACAAATCAATTGTTCATCATGTGTTTTGAGATCCATCAGGCCAATCAGTGACCCTTTTTTATTTTTTATTTTTACATGTTCGTACCCTTAAGGGAAATTGTAATAAACGACTTAGCATGATGAAATTATGTAAAAAGTTTGGCTTTCCTAGGACTTAGTCATCAATACTTTATCTAGGGTGTTTTTCCTTGAGAATTATATGTCGTTGTTTAATGACTTGTAATTTTCAAGTTTTTCACCCGCTCATCCTGTAACATCCTCGACCCTCCAACTGGCAAAGAGGACGCTACCATAATACAACTATCTACCCGAGCAACTAGCCCCATGAACATACAATGATAAATATTGAAATGCATTGAAGTAATACATGCATAGATGCATGTTTATTCATCATACAACGAAAGCAAACTACATTCCATTCAAGCATTTAGCATGTTCATCATTTTCATTAAACATCGAATACAATTGCAGAGATGAAATAGACGAGAATACTTATCTTATGAAGAAGCTCGTCCCGCAACCAACTATGTCGCTGCAACGTTCCACCCAACCATAGGCTAGTGTGCTCCTTAATCTCTTAGCAACACTGCCACCCCCGAGCTGGGCATGATTCCCCAAGGAATAAGGAACTAAGCAGGTTCACACATAGCCAAAGATATGTCAAGACTCAGCCAAGCCAACATAGTTGGGTTTATCAGGCGAAGAGTACACAACAACACATAACCAAGCCAACAAGTTGGGTTTATCAGGTTATCAAGAAATGGAAGCACTGTCTGCTAAGCTAGTGGGCTCACGGAAGAGCTAAGGATGCCTACACCAGAACTAGCTTGACTCCTAAGACATCCACACACACCCAACACAAGGAATCATTCCCTTCTCTGCTGCACAGCCCCTCAGGCCATGACTTTCCTTCTAGTGCTATGCAGGGGGTGTAGAGAAGAGAGCCAACCCTCTAGTTCTGTCTATGAGGCTCCTGCAAAACACTAGGTTTGTCAAGCAGACCCCTTTCCACTTCTACACAGTCCAAAGACCAATCCACTGTGCGCACACAACAAAACAACCAGCCTGGGGTTTGAAGGAGGAACACCACTCCACAGAGCAAAACTGGAATGGTAATTTGGGTAATAAACAACTCGAACTGAGCAATTCGACTCCAAAAGTCGTTCTTGGCCCTATCGTTGCCAAAACGACTCAACAACAACCTACAACAAACCAAATCGTGGGGAAACCAGCAACGATTTTTCAGCTGCGTGAGGAAAGGAAATGCAACCTACGTGAAGGTGAATTCACATGCCCAGACCCATAACGTGAAGAGAATTGCACACATCAAAATCGGGAGAGGAAGACTCAACCAATCGTGGTATGCATGCGTGAGGAAAATATACACAGCCAATCCCAAAATTGTGAATGCCACACCCAAGAGAATCGTGAAGGTCCAAAAAAACGGCTCCCCAGCTCTCTGCGTGAGGGAAAAATAGAAGAATGGGTGGGTCATGGTCTCTCCCTGCCCACGTGAGGGTGAATGAGGTCCCTGGTGGAGTGTGCGTGTGGGAAAGGACTGACATTCCTGCCACACACCACTGCCCATGCAAAACGTTTTCCCAGGCAATAACTACCCCCAACTAACTCCAAAGAATTTAATTTGGTAGTTGACTGATTGATGGGTTCTCCTATTGACATCTGGCTTTTCCCTATTGGCCCTAAAGGTTAAATAATTCCCCCTCCTTATCCTTAGGAAAATCATGCCCTTTTCATTATGGTTGCATTGACATAGCCAGTTGGGGTTTATTTTAATTAAAATGCATGTTTACATGATGCCAAAATTAATATGTGTCGGATAGCACAATATACCATTGGCAACGATTTTAATTGTTGGAACATAAAACAATTAAATCGATGGTGGGGCTTTTGCCTTTAGCTCCACACCACGATTAATTTCAATATATACATCATATACATTTTAATGCAAACGAGGTCAAAACCGGGGTGTTACACATCCAAAGCTAGAGTAAATGTCTTGATGGTTAGGATTTATGAGGTTATTCAAACCTATGTGTCAATGTATATGCTATCACGGATCCTGTAGTTTTCCCGTAGAGTAATCCTGTACAGGATGGCAGAAGGGAAAGCAACCAAAGTCGTGACCTACGAATACCCTAACCCCCAAAGATGGATGGTTGTCACGTTGATTAGGATATCCTTCGCTTTATTCCACTGAATGCCCAAGTGACAAAGGGGGAGACCCCCACCTATCCTAGAAGGACAGACCTATAGCTAATCGCCAGATCGAACCAGTCAAACAAGGAATATGTAAGGTGAGAGCTAGAAACCCTAGATTTAAGGGATAAGCCACAAATTAAGGAATGCTTGAGTGCAGGTGTTTAAGGATATTGTAAATATTACTCGTGAGATGGACCAGTGACTTATGGAATTGGACTCAGATCTAGGATCAATGTGTTTGTTCAAATGATCAAACCTAGGACCCTGGAGGGATTTAAGCATAAAGATAGAAAATTCTCAGGATGAGGTTGATATGAAGAATTAAGGCTTTCAACACACTTACTTGGATGGAAGATTAAGCCATATGGGAAAATCCAAGTGAAACTGAAAGAAGACACAGGGAAACTGACTGCCAAACTAAGAGGGGCGCTTTCTCCTTTAAGGATCAGTGCCTGGAGATGGGCAAATGGAGTCCATTGATAACGCCTAGGAGGGAGAGAGTTTTTTGGTATGGCCAACAAAACCTAGATCGCCAAATTTGTAGATTCCTAGTGCAAATTGGTCCAATGATTTTCCTGCTTCTTATGAGGGTTTTTTCAGTAAGAATAATGATGTGCAGAGCACGGAAAAATAAAGGACTGAGAACTCACCTGAGAGACATACCTGAATCATGTTGATAAGCTCATGGATGATGAAGAATGTCTTCCTTCCGCTCAAATGAGAGTTCCGAGCAAGATTTTGATGAATTGTTGCTTCAATCAGTGACCCTAGCACCCCCTTCTACCTGCCACACCAAAGAAATCAGTTAGCAAGACAAATGAACGAGATTCGCAATATAAATAAAGTACAGGAAATGAGAAATCATAAATAAGTAACCACTCCCTGATAACCAAAACCTGAGAGCCAGCACAGAGTGAGTCTCCCCACCAATGCGCCTTCTTTAAGTGCGCCTCCTCAACCTACGAATAGACAGGCACAAGAAAAATATACAAAATCTATGCTGGATTTATTTCAGTGCAGAAGAATAACAGTGCCAATCATAATATCATTCATGTATCAAACAAGAGACAAGTGTGTAATCCCAGAAAAATATCGTAATTCAATAATCCAGTGGCAGAGCTCATGGTTTACAATGGGGGGATCACCTTTCTTAAATAGCTTGAGAGTGTCTCCGCATTTTACCTAACTATAATCCGACGGTTGAGATTAAGACATCATCAATGGTGGAGATCGTCAATACAAGGGTCAATGCATGGATCAAGATGACCACATCAAAGGGGGGCGCACTTTTGCTCAAGGACGCCTCGCTAAGGTGGAAATCATAACATAAGATACGACATGATAGTACATCAAAGGGGGTCACTAGGGGCTTAATTCACCCTATGCCCCATTACAACCTCATAACATAAGATATAACAATATAATACATCAATTGGCCAAGTGAGGGGCGCCCCTTGGGGGACGTCCTCACTGGCTAAGCCAAAACAAAATAATCCCGAACCCAATGCTGACTGAAAATGCTGAAGAACTGTCTAGGGAGGCAAAATACATCATCTGCGAAGTTTCCCTGCCATTTCTTTGACCCAACAGGACAAATCAATTTTTTCAATGAATTTCCTACTTCATTTTTTGTGGTACATCCTCTGAAATTGAATCAAATCATCATAACTCTGTCCAAGCTGAAAATTGGAGCAAATTGACTATACTGGATGATCTGGAAACATAGAAGAATGGTGTAAGTGACTACTCATACCCCTAGAACACTTGAATGCTCTAGGACAACCAAAATCCTTGCTATAATAATAAAATCTGGCAAATAATAAAGTGATAATAATCACTGAATGTGCAATCTAAGGCCAAACTCTGAAAATTGAAACCGCAATATTGGTCATGGGCATGTCTGGAGTAAATATAGGCATTGTTGTTTTTTTGAGTCACTGATTTAGGAACCATGTTTGACTTTGTCAACTAGGTTGACCAGGTCAAAGTACCCAAATTGTGGGTGAGATACTGTACTAATATGATCTTGCATGTATTCGAGGTAAGAAATGCTCCAATGGTGTATATCCAAACCCAACTTAAGTCATGTTATTCAGAATCATGGTGACAATAATAATAATAATAAGTGAGATATACCTATGCTTTTGAAGGAACATCGAACCTTCTAGAAGTCTTTTGTGAATACCATTATTACAAAGTTTAAACAATCTGCTAGTGTTGGGTGGAAGTGGAAAACAAGGCTTCAAGTAAAGGGAATGACTCCTAATTGGCTTTGACTATGTGATCTCTCTGAATGATAACCGATACACTCAACCAAAAAGACATATGCATGACAAAAAATAAAAGGAAATGGTGGTGTCTCACAATTGGATAAAGTATTTGGGCTTGTTTCCTTCAGACTCTAGCAAGTTTTCCTTTTCATTACTTTACAATACAGGTCAACCTTCAAAGGCATGTGCCCTAGAAGCCTTCTGGGCTCCCGTACTGACAAAGACTAGCCTTTGCAGGCTAGTCTCACCCTGTTGTCCTGTGGGGGAAAATGAGTCGAACACTATACAATGAATGAGTGCTCATCCTTTGACCATTGACCTTTTTCAATTACTTTCTTTTTCACATAAGATAGTAGTCAACCTACAAGAGCAGGTGCCCTAAAAAGCCTTCTTGGCTCCAATAAATGACTAAGGACTAGCCCTGCTGCCAGCGAGCAGTCCATAGGCTTGACAGGTTTTCCTGTCCCTGCTGCCCTTGTGGAGAGCAGATGAGCCTTACATTATACAAAGAATGAGTGCTCAACCCCTTGGCCACTGACTACCTTTTAAACATTTATACTTTGCATCATTTAGATATAACTTTTATGCGTGTCAATGCTTTAGTGTTTAGCAACATTGTTTGGTGGAGCACTTGTTTTGAGGACTAAAGGAGAACTACCCGGTGAACCCAGCCACACTGGCCAAGCCACATACTTCTAGCCAAAGACACATAACAACATGGAGTCTATCATGCAACGGGGTCAAGATGGAGAAAAGATCTTCATTCTCACAAGTCTCAGTTAATCTAAGTCATGGAATAAAATTCAAATAACGGATGAACTTGATGGATGGGGACAAATGACATATGGGACCAACATATCACTAAGGTTTAATCATTTGTGTAAAGCATGGCATGAGCAACAGTCTTAAACATTGAGTTCTTTGATTAGTCTTAGCACAAGTTCAAGCATTAGTATACATATAAGCATAAGTCACCATGATCATCCTAACAAGACAAGCCTAGGTGTTTAATATACATCATAGAGCACAAACAAACCAAAAAAACATTTACCCGAGCTTACCACAAATATACCTGTCTCCATCTAATAAGCCCCTCTGTAACTGTGTGTACCATATCTGCATTGCTACTCTGCTTAAATGAACTAGGTCACCACTGAAATCATCTCAATGGACAAGTGAATCTCAGTCATGGCAAAGAAACACTACTAAACAAGGCTCTGAAATGGCTGAGGTTGTAATGATCCATGCTAAGACCCCATGTGAATGAATAGCTCGGGAAAATAAAGAGATCAATCCGAATGTTGCATCATGGTAGCCCAACTCCAATGTATATGTGATAACAGTATATTACCATGCTAATCATTATTTTAGAGTCATTTGAACATGTACGGAGTCCCCCATAGGTGTTTTTATTATTTCGAAAAATTTTAATTTTCCCATGAAAAACATGCCTATTTTAATTAAAAATATTCACTAAGGCATAAAAGTGTGGTTAGGAGGAAGAATTAGGCATGGGGGTGCTCATTTTCTAACTCAGAGGATGCACTTAACCTTCAAACCCACTTTCCTAAGTTTTCGAGTAATTACTTATGTCCAAAATTGAATATTACTCGAAAATGGTAAAAATAGACCAAAAAATTGGATGAAGTGAAATATTCAGCAACTTATAAAATAAAAGAAACATGCTGAAAGTGAATTTTCTGAGTTGGCAAAGTAAAATGGAAACATTCCTAAGGTTTCTAAAACACTTTGGAGTGTTTTTCTTGACAAATAAAGGCAAGCCGATATTTCTAAATCAAGTGGGGTGCATCTCTCAAGAAAAAGATGGAAATTTGTGAGGATAATAGCAAGTGTTGAGTTATGAATTGGAAGTTGGCATATTTTTTTCCTTTGCTATCCTTTACCCAACCCATATTCATCTCATGCCAACTCAAGCAAAGCGCTCTCTTTTGGGCAAGTGCGCGCCTCCCCCCCCCTCTCTTGGTCATATTTTTGTATTTAAGTAAGGCACTTGAAATTCATTTTCATCAAGCAAGAAACCTCTGCTCCTATAATGTATTGTTGCTCTATATTTTGAATAAAGTTGAGACTTTGGAGGTCCGAATTGTGCAAGAGTATCATGAATGTGAATGTCAAGCTAAATTGAGGTGATATTTAGTTAGTTCTTGCTTTCCTTTCTTTCAAGTTTGTTGATCTATCTAATTGAGAAGGTCATTGTGGCCATAGAGCAAGCATTTGTAGTTTCAAGTTGCTTCTTTATGCTTTTATTATTAAAGATCTAGGAGTAGCAAACTGTGGTCGGTAATACTTATGCTCTCTTAATTTCTTTTAGTAAAACATATTGGATTTTGATTTCACTTGTGTTAAGGATTTGTAGCTTGCAAATCATATTAGATGAAGGAGAAGTGGGAGCTCGGTTGCATCCCTTTTCTCTTCATACTTTTATTTCGATATAACATTTCTTGCAATTTCAGGCACCTCTACATCCTCGCAGAAATTCAAGCCTGAGCTTGAGAACCGCTCTTCTTCTCTTCAAAAAATTACTCTCTTTGGTTACTTTTAGCAAGCAAGCTTAGATTTCTTTTAAAAGAACTTATCATTAATTTCTTAGCTTGTTTATCTTACTAGATCTAAAAGTGCCTCAAATTGCAATCTTAAGCTTAGATCTAGTTTATGTTCTTAGTACTTAAAGTGGCATAAATCTCTATATTTTTTGCAAGTACTAAATTGTTTTTTTTTATTGTATTTTTACACTAATCTACTAATTTACAAACAATTAGCTTGCTTGTTTTTTGCATTTTATTGACAGGACAAGCAAAAGTGCTGGCAAAATTTCAGAGTTTTTAGCCTCTCAAAGCGCCTCCAAATCCCCCCTCTTCAATCCCCTTATTCCAGCAAGCTATTGTAAGCCTTTCATCAAGTTTATTTCAAGTCTACAATTTCATTTAAAGTAATCAAATATTAACTCGACATTTCATTGTCGTAGTAATTAGTCTCACAAATTTCTATGATTTTATATTTACACAAGCACACAATCCGTCCTAAAAGGGTTGTATCTTTTTGTACTTTGCTTTCATAAATTGCAATAAACATTTGCGTATTCCGTGTATGCTCTACCCATTGAAGCCTTGTCTGAGACTTGGGAATATCAAAAGCGGAATTGTGCACCTACTAATTTTTTCACATCTAATTAATCAACTCATTTTAATAAAAGTAACAACCCAGAACATTACGAAAATTCGGTGTAACAAATTTGAGAAATAGTGGGAAAATTCTTCAGGGAAAGCAGGAACATCTAGAAAGTGATCGTGGGGTCTCATTAGGCTACATCCTTGTTCGTATAGTGTTGAACACCCCCCCACGACTCCATCTAGCCCACATTTCCATGTGCATAGCCACTTTTCCCAAAATCTGGACATATTCCCAAGTACCTTTTAATATATCGAGAATCCCCTTCCCGTAATCCACTCATCACCATAACAAATTAAAGCTAACCAAGACACACTGCAAAACATTTCACCTTTTCAGCAACACTTCAATATGTTATGACTCCATTTTGGCATTGGCAGAATTTATATTATTATCATTTGCTTAAATTCATCTCGGTGTATAATTGTTATATCTTTATGTTGTTAATCTAATTTCTACTTTGCAATATCTTGTCAGTAAGTCTTTTCAAACTCCTAACAAAACAATTCATCCATAACTAATAAAAGTAAGAGCCTTAGTAACTCTTTCATAGCGACTACCTCCTTTAGCTCCATTAGGAGTTGAGCCTAAATGGAGGAGTCGGGATCAGGTGACAGTAACTAACTCAAGACTTGCCCCCAAAGACGCACTCAGTAGCTTGAAGATTTCTATTGCATTTTCCCCCCAAGTGCGTAAGAGGCAGCAACATTTTTGGCGTCGTTGTCGGGGATAAATCTTTTTAATCCCAGAGTATGACTTTTGTTTTTTGCCTTTTTTGTTTTTGTTTTATTTGATGTGTTTAGATTAGATCTTTATTTTTTCATCTAGCGACTCCACGAACCTTTTTCTTTTTTTTTCTTTTTTTTACAAAGAAAAACAAAAAAAGAAATTATTTTTTGTGAGAAAGTATATATGTATATTTTTACTTCTCACATGGCGACTCCATTGAAGGGATAAAAACCCTTGTATCTCATAAAGTTGTTGAGTTTGATTCTGTGTAGATAAGCACACGCAACAGTGAAACTTCAAAAGCTCATTTTTCAATGGCTTCACTCTTTCAGTACCAAATGTTCCCCATGATTATTGATTCTTGATATGGATGTTACAAGGATAGAAAATGCTGCTCGGATCTCCCGTGCATATTCTCCCATTGAATTCTTCAAGATTCCTGGCTTTCCTAATCATTTCAATGGGGAAAAGACATCTTATCCCCTTCCTTTCTTTCGGGGGCATGCTAATGATCACTCAGCCAGATTCCACGTTGTGATGTTCCTTTTATGTATGAGTGAATTTAGCATACGCCATGAGGATCATATGTTGCTTATGTTTGCTTCTTCTCTGAAAGAGGATGCTGCTTCTTGGCTTCACGAGGGCCTTCCTAAGAATTCTATTCCTTACCTTGCAAGGTTCTTTGAGATATTTTTGAGGCAGTGGCATTATGATGGAAACCATATTGAATTATTCAATATTGAATCATTCATTAAGACTAATTTGAAATACTTTTTTCCTTGGAGAAAATATCATGTGGAAGATCATGAGCTGCCTAGTATCAACATGGTATACAACACTCAATATTCAGAAACCCATAATGATCCAGTTGAGGTTGTGCATGAAGAGTCATTCATTGAAGATATTATTGAAGACCCTCCTCATGTCACATCAACAGATAATATTGAATATTGGGAATCCTTTCATGATTATTTCAATGATGATGATCACATTTGTACCCCAGATATACCTCAAAGAGAAACCATTACAGAAGCTTATATTGAAACTTAAGATGAAATCTGTAATGTATATGATAGCACTCCTGCTTGTTCTCCGTATAATGATGATAGTTTGGAAGGTTTACTACCTTGTGGCCTTTTTTTTGAAGAAGATGATTGTGATCAAGAGGAGGACAAGTATAGCTTGGGATGTGATGCCAGCGATGAAGACTCTCATATCTGACGTGGATGGGGGTGATGACTATTGGACTTTCATGGAAAATCCAGTCTATGAGACTCTTGAAAATCTCATTAAGAATCCCATCTATGATATGTCCAACGAGGGAAGTGTCTATTCATAACTTTGTGGAAGTCCCATTTAGGATACATCTATAGAAGGGAGTGTTGATCTTGAGAATTGGGGAAGTTTTGGTATGGAAGAGGAGCATTCAAACTTTTCATGTGATTATTCAGAGCTGCACACAAGTATCGGTAATGAAGATTCGTAGAAGCAATACAATGAAGGGTCAGATGGGATACAGTTAACAAAATATCAGTCTCAGCAGTCGTCTTCACATGTAGAAGTTCCTTATGATTTGGAGCAGCTTGGGGTTTATACACAGAGTTATAATTCAATAAACCTTGATGACCAATATGATGGAGTTATCATCCAATAAGCCTTGATGCCTCATTATGCCGATGTGTACATTAGTCCTATCCAATCTTGGATAGAAGAAGCATGCGGGAGGACTTACCAATCTAGGAAGCAGTTCAATGAAGTTTGACATGCATATGATCTCCCATCCAGCCCTCCCATCTTGAATATTCACGCAGGTTCGCATTTCTTAAATAAGTTATCTTTGTTTTGGTTGGTAACCAAACACAAAGGAAAATATTTTTATGTTGATGAACTGTTAAGGTGGTTGCATTGGATTTATCATTTTACTTAGCATTTTGATTATGTTATGCTTAGAGTAGGAAAATAAGCTCCTTAAAGTGAGCATATTTACTTTCAATATTTCTATTTGCATTTGGAAAAAATACTTTCTTTCCTTCGTTAGTTTCATTTTGTTCTTTTAAATAAAGCAACTTGTGATTTATTGGCTTTCTTCATAAAAACTTGTGTTACTAAAGGGTTTTCTTGTCAAGTTGAAAAGTCTTTACAGATTTTAGAAACCAGAGATTTTTACAGATTTTAAAAACCAAAAGTGAATTTTCTAAGTTGGAAAAGTAAAGTGGAAACATTCTGAAGTTTCTAAAATACTTTAGAGTGTTTTTCTAGGCGAATAAAGGCAATCCGATTTTTCTAAATCAAGTGGGGCACATCTCTCAAGAAAAAGATGGAAATTTGTGAAGAAAATAGCAAGTGTTGAGTTATGAATTGGAAGTTGGCATATTTTTTGCCTTTGTCGTTCTTTAACCAACCCATATCCATCTCATGCCAACTCAAGCAAAGCACTCTCTCTTGGGCAAGTGCGTTCCCCTTCCCCCCTCTTGGTCATATTTTTCTATTTAAACAAGGCATTTGCTCTTCATTTTCATGAAGCAAACAACCTCTGCTCCTGTAATGTATTGTTGCTCTATATTTTGAATAAAGTTTAGACTTTGGAGGTCTAAATTGTGCAAGACTATCATGAATGTGAATGTCATGCTAAATCGAGGTGATATTTAGTTAGTTGCTACTTTCCTTTCTTTCAAGTTTGTTGATCTATCTAGCTTAGAAGGTCATTGTTGGCCATAGACCAAGCATTTGTAGTTTCAATTTGCTTGTTTATGCTTTTATTATTAGAGATCTAGGAGTAGCAGACTATAGTCGGTAATACTTATGCTCTCTTAATTTCTTTTAGTAAAACATACTGAATTTTGATCTCACTTGTGTTAAGAATTTGTAGCTTACAAATCATCTGAGGTGAAGAAGAAATGGGAGCTCAGTTGCATCCCTTTTCTCTTCATACTTTAATTTGGATCTAACACTTCTTGCAATTTCAGCACATCTACATCCTCACATAAATTCAAGCCGGAGCTTGAAAACCTCTCTTCTTCTCTTCAAAAAATTACTCCTTCTTTGGTTACTTTTAGCAAGCAAGCTTATAGATTTATTTTCAAAGAAATTATCATAAATTTCTTAGCTTGTTTATCTTACTAATCTAAAAGTGCTTTAAATTTGCAATCTTAAGCTTAGATCTAGTTTATGTTCTTAGTACTTAAAGTGACATAAATCTCTATATTTTTCGCATGTACTAAGTTGTATTTTTTTATCGTATTTTTACACTAATCTACTCATTTACAAACAATTAGCTTGTTTGTTTTTGCATTTTATTGACAGGATAAGCGAAAGTGCTAGAAAATTTTCAAAGATTTTAGCCTCTCAAAGCGACTCCAAATCCCCCCTCTTCAATCCCCTTCTTCCAGCAAGCTATTGTAAGCCTTTTTATTAGTTTATAAGGTCAAAAGGCAGCCCCTTATTAAATTATCAGCATTGTAATAATTTAATAAAAGAGCAAGTGGGATTACGGCTCCCACACTCTCCTTCTCCTATTTTGGGGAAAGACTGTAATTGTTCTTGAAGTGGTTTGATTTTTTTTAGATGAGATTTGACCACTATAATAATCCTAGATCAATCAAGTTTATTTCAAGTTTACAATTTCATTTGAAGTAATCAAATACTAACCCAACAATTCATTGCTGTAGAAATTAGTCTCACAAATTTCTTTGATTTTCTACTTACACAAGCACACAATCCGTCCTAAAAGGGATATATCTTTTTGTACTTTGATTTCATAATTTGGAATAAACATTTGCCTATTCTGTGTAAACTCTACCCCTTGCAGCCTTGTCTGAGACTTGGGGATATCAAAAGCAGAATTGTGCACCTACTATTTTTTTCACATCTAATTAATCAACTCATTTTAACAAAAGTAACAACCTAGAACATTATGAAAATTCAGCATAACAAATTTGAGAAACAGTGGGCAAATTCTCCAGGAAAAGCTGGAACAACTAGAAAGTGACTGTGGGGTCCTGTTAGGCTACATCCTTATTGGTGTAGTGTTGAACACCCCCACGACTCCATCTACCCCACATTTTCCCGTGCAAAGCTAATTCTCCAAATATCCGGACATATTCCCAAGTACCTTCTGGTATATTGGGAATCCCCTTCCCGTAATCCACTCATCACCATAAAAAATTAAAACTAACCAAGACACATTGCAAAACATTTTACCAACAGCACTTCAATATGTTATGACTCCAATTTGGCATTGGCACAATTTAAAATATTATCATTTGCTTAAAGTCATCTCGATGTATAAATCTTATATCTTTATGTTGTTGATCTAATTTCTACTTTGCAATATCTTGTCAATAAGTCATTTCAAACTCCTAACAAAACAATTCATCCATAACTAATAAAAGCCTTAGTAACTCTTTCACAGGGACTACCCCCTTGGCTCCATTAGGAGTTGAGCCTAAATGGAGGAGTCGGGATCAAGTGACAATACCTGACTCAAGACTTGCCGCCAAGGACGCACCCAGTAGCTTGAATATTTCTGTTGTGTTTTTCCCCCAGGGGCGTAAGAAGTGACAATAGTTTTGGTGTTGTTCTCGGGAATAAATCCTTTTAATCCCGTAGTACGACTTTTGTTTTTCACCTTTTTTGTTTTTTCTTTGTTTGATGTGTTTAGATCTTTATTTTTCATTTGGCGACTCCACTAAACTTTTTCCTTTCTTATTTTTACAAAGAAAAGCAAAAAAAAAAGATTTTTGTGAGTATTTAATGCATATCCTTTCTTCTCACATGGCAACTCCACTGAAGGGATAAAAACCCTTGTATCTCATAAAGTTGTTGTGTTTATTTCTGTGTAGATAAGCCCACACAACAGTAAAACTTCAAAAGCTCATTTTCCATCGGCTCCACTCTTTCAGAACTAGATGTTCCCCATGATTATTGATTCTTGATATGGATGTTAAAAGGATAGAAAATGATGCTCGGATCTCCCATGCATATCCTCCCATTGATTTCTTCAATATCCCTGGCTTCCTGATCATTTCGATGGGGAAAACACATCTTATCCCCTTCCTTTCTTTCGAGGGCACGATAATGATCACTCAGCCAGATTCCACGTTGTGATGTTCCTTTCACGTATGAGTGAATTTAGCATACGTCATGAGGATCATATGTTGTTGATGTTTGCTTCTTCTCTGAAAGAGGATGCTACTTGTTGGCTTCACGAGGGCCTTCCTGAGAAATCTATTACTTTTCTTGCAAGGTTCTTTGAGATATTTTTTAGTCGGTGGCATTATGAGGGAAACAATATTGAATCATTCATTAAGAGTAATTTGAAATACTTTTTTCCTTGGAGAAAATATTATGTGGAAGATCATGAGCTGCCTAGTATCAACATGGTATACAACACTCAATATTCAAAAACCCATGATGATCTAGTTGAGATTGTGCATGATGAGTCATTCACTGAAGATATTATTAAAGACCCTCCTCATGTCACATCAACAGATAATCCTGAAGATTGGGAAACCTTTCATGATTATTTCAGAGATGATGATCACAATTGTACCCCATATATACCTCAAAAAGAAACCATTACAGAAGCTTATAATGAAACTTATGATGAAATCTGTAACGTATATGATGACACTCCTGCTTGTGCTCCGTAAAATGATGATAGTTTGGTAGGTTTACTGCCTTGTGACCTATTTTCTGAAGAAGATGATTGTGATCAAGAGGAGGACAAGTATAGCTTGGGATGTGATGCCAACGATGAAGGCTCTCTCATATCTGACATGGATGGGGTTGATAACTATTGGATTTTCATGGAAAATCAAGTCTATGAGACTCTTGAAAATCTCATTGAGAATCCCATCTATGATATGCCAACAAGGGGAGTGTTTATTCAGAAATTTGTGGAAGTCTCATTTATGATACATCTATATAAGGGAGTGTTGATCTTGAGACTTGGGAAAGTTTTGGTACGGAAGAGAAGCATTCAAACTTTTCATGTGACTATTTAAAGCTATATAATTTAGAGCTGCATACAAGTATCAGTAATGAAGATTCGGAGAAGCAGTACAATGAAGGGTCGAATGGGATACAATTAACAGAAGATCAGCCTCAACGATCGTCTTCACATGCAAAAGTTCCTTATGATTTGGAGCAACTTGGGGTTTATACACAGAGTTATCATTTAATAAACCTTGATGACCAGTATGATGGAGCGGTCGATCTACTTCATTATGTCGATGTGTACATTAGTCCTATCCAATCTCGGATAGAAGAAGCCTGGGGGAGGACTTACTGATCTGGGAAGAGGTTCAAAGAAGTTTTGCATGCGTATGATCTCCCAAATAGCCCTCCCATCTTGAATATTCACGCAGGTTTGCATTTCTTGAATAAGGTATCTTTGTTTTGGATGGTAACCAAACACAAAGGAAAATAATTTTATATTGATGAAATGTTAAGGTGGTTGCATTGGATTTAGTTAGTTATTGCTTTCCTTTCTTTCAAGTTTGTTGATATATCTAGCTTAAAAGGCAAGTTGCCAGGAAACTTGGGTATGGGGACGGGGATGCCACTTTTTGAAAAAGGGTACTTGGGTACGTCGGGTGTACTGTATATATATATGTCATAGTCACATTATACATGCACATAGATTTCTTCATAAATTATGAATCATGATTCATAATTATAAATTCGATGATTATTTGAACAATGAACATTTGAACAACAAATATTCAAATTGAAAATTTGAAACATAAAATTTGATAAATCTTAGACTCGGTAGATATCAATTAGAAGACTAATCATTGAACAAGGCAGCTGTAACAGAGAATCAAACTCAGACATGAAAGTACACTTTAAATCTTATTTTAAACACCTATTTGTACTGTTGTTACAGTCAATAAAAAATTGAAAATTGCCAAATATATTCCTGCATTGATGTGAGTGTGTTTCTCAATATTAAATACAGATGTATTTTTTTATGTGCACATTTGGTAGTAAAATTATGTTCCATGAGTATTGAACACAACCATAAAAACATTCATTGTAAATCAATGTAAAATCAATCTACCAGATTTGGACAATATTTAGTGGAATTTGAACACTGTTNTGAACCAGACTCCATACGTAGTTAGCAAAAAATTAGTTCAGATTTGGTGGGGGGTCATTACATTTTCCCCAATGAATTGCATTTTATTGAGTCGGTCGTACACCCAGAGTACCCAAACATAGGCTACGAAGTACCCAAACGTGGGGACGAAGTACCCAAACACAGGGTACGACGCACCATTTCTCCTATAAGTACCCTTTTTTTTATAACGAGGTCTCAGGTACGTGGACCCAATATGGGGTACGGCAGGAGACATACCCTACAAGTACCCAAGTACCCGGTATGGATACGTGTAACCTACCCCCAGGTACGGGTACCCTGGCAACATGGTTAAAAGGTCATTGTTGGCCATAGACCAAACATTTGTAGTTTCAAGTTGCTTGTTTATGCTTTTATTATTAGAGATCTAGGAGTAGCAGACTGTAGTCGGTAATACTTATGCTCTCTTAATTTATTTTAGTAAAACATATTGGATTTTGATCTCACTTATGTTAAGGATTTTTAGCTTGCAGATCATCTCAGATGAAGGAGAACTGGGAGCTCGGTTGCATCCTTTTTCTCTTCATACTTTTATTTAGATCTAACACTTCTTGCAATTTCAAGCACCTCTACATCCTCACAGAAATTGAAGCCGGAGCTTGAGAACCTCTCTTCTTCCCTTCAAAAACCTACTCTCTATGGTTACTTTTAGCAAGCAAGCTTAGATTTCTTTTAAAAGGACTTATCATAAATTTATTAGCTTGTTTAGATCTAAAAGTGTTAAATTTGCAATCTTAAGCTTAGATCTAGTTTATGTTCTTAGTACTTAAAGCGGCATAAATATCTATATTTTCACAAGTACCAAGTTGTATTTTTTTATTGTGTGTTTCCACTAATCTACTAATTTACAAACAATTAGCTTGCTGGTTTTTGCATTTTATTGACAGGATATGCGGAAGTGTTGGCAAAATTTCATAGTTTTTAGCCTCTCAAAGCACCTCCAAATCCCCCCCTCTTCAATCCCCTTCTTCCAGCAAGCTTTTGTAAGCTTTTTTTATCAATTTATAAGGTCAAAGAGCAATCCCTTATTAAATTATCAACATCGTAATAATTTAATAAAAGAGCAAGTAGGATTACGGCTCCCACACCCTCCTTCCCCTATTTTGGGGGAAGACCATATTTGTCCTTGAAGTGGTTTGTTTTTTTTAGATTAGTTTTGACGACTATAATAATTCTAGATCAATCAAGTTTATTTCAAGTTTACAATTTCATTTAAAGTAATCAAATACTAACCTGGCATTTCATTGTCGTAGTAATTAGTCTCACATATTTCTTTGATTTTCTATTACACAAGCACACAATCCGTCCTAAAACCTCCGTATCTTTTTGTACTTTGCTTTCAAAAATTGGAATAAACATTTGCATATTCTCTGCATGGTCTACCCCTTGCAGTCTTGTCTGAGACTTGGGGATATCAAAAGCAGAATTGTGCACCTACTAATTTTTTCACATCTAATTAATCAACTCATTTTAATAAAAGTAACAACCCAAAATATTACGAAAATCCGTCGTAACAAATTTGAGAATAGTGGGCAAATTCTCCAAGGAAAGCTGGAACAATTAGAAAGTGACCATGGGGTCCTGTTAGGCTACATCCTTGTTGGAGTAGTGTTGAACACCCCCCCACAAGTCCATCTAGCCCACATTTTCCCATGTAGAGCCACTTTTCCCAAAATTCAAACATATTCACAAGTACCTTTTGGTATATCGGGAATCCGCTTCCCATAATCCACTCATCACCATAACAAATTAAAATTGACCAATACACACTGCAAAACATTTTACCTTTTCAACAGCATTTCAATATGTTATGACTCCATTTTGGCATTGGCACAATTTATAATAATATCATTTGCTTAAAGTCATCTCGATGTATAAATGTTATATCTTTATGTTGTTGATCTAGTTTCTACTTTGCAATATCTTGTCAGTAAGTCATTTCAAACTCCTAACCAAACAATTCATCCATAACTAATAAAAGTAAGAGCCTTAGTAACTCTTTCATAGGGACTTACCCGCTTGGCTCCATTAGGAGTTGAGCCTAAATGGAGGAGTCAAGATCAGGTGACAGTACCTGACTCAAGACTTACCCCCAAGGACGTACCCAGCAGCTTGAAGATTTCTGTTGTGTTTTCCCCCAGGTGCGTAAGAGGTGAAAACATTTTTGGCGTCATTGTCGGGGATAAATCTTTTTAATCGTGGAGTACGACTTTTGTTTTTTACCTTTTTTGTTTTTGCTTTGTTTGCTGTGTTTAAATTAAATCTTTATTTTTTCATCTGGCGACTCCACAAACCTTTTTCCTTTTTTTTTTCTTTTTACAAAGAAAAATAAAAAAATTTGATTTTTGTGAGAAAGTATTTAATGCATATTTTTTCTTCTCACATGGAGACCCCACTAAAGGGATAAAAACCCATGTATCTCATAAAGTTGCTGAGTTTGATTCTGTGTAGATAAGCCCACGCAACAGTAAAACTTCAAAATCTCATTTTTCAACAGCTCCACTCTTTCAGTACCAGATGTTCCCGATGATTATTGATTCTTGATATGGATGTTAAAAGGATAGAAAATGTTGCTCGAATCTCCCGTGCATATCCTCACATTGATTTCTTCAAGATCCATGGCTTTCCTAATCATTTCGATGGGGAAAAGACATCTTATCCCCTCCCTTTCTTTCGGGGCATGATAATGATCACTCAGCCAAATTCCACATTGTGATGTTCCTTTCACGTATGAGTGAATTTACCATACGTCATGAGGATCATATGTTGCTTATGTCTGCTTCTTCTCTAAAAGAGGATTTTGCTTGTTGGCTTCATGAGGGCCTTCCTGAGAAATCTATTAATTTCCTCGCAAGGTTCTTTGAAATATTTTTTAGGCAGTGGCATTATGAGGGAAACGATATTGAATTATTCAATATTGAATGTAACGTCCCCGACCCTCCGACCGACGAAGAGGACGCTACCATACACTAACCATCCAGGCAACTAGCCCCATGAAGTTGTACATACATATAACTGAAATAAAATGCTTGGAAGTAAAAACATGCAGAGATGCATAATTGTTTAACATACAACGGAAGCAAAACCATACATTCCAGCATTCAACATGTTCATCATAATTCATTAAACATCAGATATGATTGCAGAAGTGAAATAGACAAGAATACTTATCTTATAAAGAACTTGTCCTGCAACCAGCTACATCGCTGCAACGTTCCACCCAACCATAGGCCAGCGTGCTCCTTAATCTCTCAATAACGCTGCCACCCCCAAGCTGGACATGATTTCCCCAAGGAATAAGGAACAAGCAGGCTTACACATAGCCAAGGATACACAAATCAGCCAAGCCGACACAGTTGGGTTTATCAAGTCGTCAAGGAGCTGGGAAAAGCTGAATGCTAAGCTGGTGAGCTCATTGAAGAGCTAAGGACTTCTACACTAGAACTAGCCTGAATTCTAGGACACCCACACACACCCAACACCAGGAAATCAGTCCCTTCTCTGCTACACAGTACCTCAGGCCCTGACCCCCCTTTCCAGTGCTACTCCGAGGTTGTGGAGAAGAAAACCAGCCCTCTAGCTCTGTCTGTGTGGCTCCCAAACACACCAAGTTTATCAATCGTACTAAGCCTTCACCCCACTCCAACACAATCCGAAGACCAACCACTGCATACACGCAGCAAAACAAGCAACTCACAGCTTGGGCAGGGAAATCCAATCCCTAAGTCGTTCTTGGCCCTATCGTGGCCAAAATGACTCACTAAGAATCCACAGCGGCCCAAAACGTAACTGAACACCACAGCCAACAAAAACGTGGGGAAAACAACAGCCCCGGACTCACAATGAAGCAAAGGGAAATTACACAGTCCGAAAATGGGAGAGAAATCAGACTCTCAGCATGAACAGGAGGAAAACATACACAGGCCGCAAATCGATAAGGAAAACATACACCCCCGCAGAGATTGTGAATGGCTCATGCATAGGAAGATCGTGGGTGACAGAGAAACGGCTCCTCCGCTCGCTACGTGAGTAAAACGATGAAGGATCCTATGCGTGAGAAGGTGAGAGAACCCCCGTCCACGTGAGGATGAGCAAGACAAAATGGAAGAATGGAGTCGTGGAGGAATGAAAAATGGAATCGTGGTCCGTCCCCTGCTCTCTGCGTGAGGGAATGAGCCTGCTGGTGGAGTGTGCGTGTGGGCAAGGACTGACAATCCTGCCACCCACCACCATCCAGCAATAACTGCCCACTAACAACAACAATTTTAAATGTGGTAGTTGGCTGATGAGAGAAGGAAAGGTGAGTGAGTCAAAAGGGCGGGTGACAACTAAATGGGTTCAACAGCTGACACCTGGCTTTTCCCATTAGCCCAATGTTAATAGTCCCCCCCTCTTATCCTTAGGAAAATCATGCCCTTTTTATCATGGTTGCATTGACGTAGCTGGTTGGGTTCATTTTAATTAAAGTGCATATTTACATGATGCCAAAACTATAAGGTGCCGGATATCACGATATACCATCGGCAACGATTCCAATCGTCGAAACATAACACAACCAAATCGATGGTGGGGCTTTTGCCTTTAGCTCCACATCACGATTAATTACAATATATACATCATGTATCTTTTAATGCAAACGGGGTCAAAACCAGGGTATTACAATCCCCTCCCCCTTGGAATAACACCGTCCTCAATGTTCCAATACCTAGGAATACATATACAATTTACACGTCCAAAATTTTCAAAATTTTGCAGATTTGTCCATCGTTCAATTATTTACTTTGATCTTTCAGGACCAAGTCCCTTGGCTTCCTCAAGCTTCTCCTGTTGGTTCTCAGCTTTCGGCTCATCACCAAATCTAGGAACCTTTTGGCTGCTACCCTCTTGATGTTCCCTTGTTGGGCAGTTCCGGCAGTAATGATGTCCTCCACATTTCCAACATTTCATTGGCTGCTTCATCTTTACCTACTCAATTTCCTTTGAGTCTTCATGCCTGGAACGTTTCTTAATGGACCGATTGGACGGATGCCCCATCATTGATCCACTTTCCTTTCCCTTACGGATTGCTCCTAGAAGGCTTTTTACCTCCTTTTGCAAACCAATAGAGTCCTGCAAAATATGGTGGTTCATCTCATTCTGCCTTTTCTGTACCTTGGGCATCTCTCCAAGATTTTCTTGGGTCTTGGCAATTGTTTGAAGGAGATTTCCTGCCAAGTCCAATAGCTTTTGGTCTGTTGCCATGATCAATGTGCACAACTGGATTTCACTTTTCTCACCTGTGAAATGCATCATTGTAATTCTGTTAGACCAAGCATAATATAGGCATTAAAATCAGTGAATTAATTGCCCAATTGGCATGGCAGTCCAAGTCTTATCGAGGAGACTTTCATACTTTTTATGCCTTCCCAACAGGCACATGAGCTCATTCATGTCCATTCTTGGGCAGGGAATTAACTATTCCAGAATTCACAATTTATTTTAAGCAAATAAACACATTCTATTTTCAGCCATACATGCATTCAACAATCTTCTGTTTTCATAAATGCATAAGTATATGTAGATATATATAATCAAAAAAAGGAAAGAGAGAGCAACAAGAGTTTTTCCCCTCTTTGTCTTGTTCCATTCTGGAACCCACACCACCACTGTGGTTTTCATGCTCTTAGCCTCTTTCACTTCATCGTGAATGCTGGACCAACCCTTCTTGGCCATGACACTTAGTGTCTATGGTCTATTCCAGACCTCTCAACCATTGAGTCTCTCCACATGGTTTATCTACAACTCTTGGCTGCTAGGACCTTCACAGTCCCACTAGCACCTTTTTTTCATTACTGCTCATTTTGAGCTCTTTAGGACAGTCACATGTCCACATGCACCCCTAGGATGCCCTCATAGTCCTCGCTCCCAGTGATACCTATATTCAAACATTGAATAGATTCACATGTTTAGTTTATTCTCATCGGTTTGTCTCTAAACAAGAGTTAGAAGATTATAACCAAAGCATATACAAATGTATATTCATAAGCAAGAAGCTGCAAGATAATCCAATACTTATCTGTATTGTGTGTTTCCTCTCTGGTCCACAGGGTCCTGCTTTGCTTTGCAAGCCTTGGAATTGCCTATGGACTTGGATGTTAGGTCAGCACGCAGGCTGCTCCACAACATCAAATGATTAATGCCCAGCCAGTACACCTTCACGCCGACTGGAAAGGAAACTTTACCACGACAATTTCTAGGTCAAGGCTCTACTATGGAGCCCTAGACGTATAACATCCCTATTTCAGCAACACCTTCACAACATCTCATCAAATCCCCACAATCCCCACAACATCCCTTTATACACATCAACCCTTACACCACAACCCCTCACAACAGCCGTTTACCTTTTCTCTTTAGTGTGCAACACCAAATTGCATCTGTTTAGCCTGACAACACAAGCAATAGAAGCAAACTCATCAGCGTTATTGCTCTAAAACTGTAATCATATTTCATATCATTCACTATCAAATATTGAAACACCAGGAGTGCATCCACTCCCTAGGGTGTAGTCAATATTGAAAACCCTTTCATGACCCAACATCGGGAAAGTGTGCACCCCTTTCCGATGTGAGCCATGTAGGCCCTATTCATACTCAAGCAATCTGTCATAATGGAAATAAAATCAAAACATGCTCTGCATATTGAATTTAACAATTTGACATGCATATTCTTAGCTAGGGTCACAGAACACTTATCCATTTGCAGATGCAGTATTCCTTCGTTAACGAGGAATGGGGGCTCCCTTCTTCAAGTTGACAGTCCCTCGATTTGCCATCCCAATTCCTTTTTACATTCCATATCCCACACGTCTTACCGACATAATCTATACCATCTCACTCATGTTGCTTACCAAACATGTAGTGCAGATGGGACATTTCCAAAATGCCCAATGGAGTTTCACCCGAAACCCATTTCCAAGATAGGGGAAACCTCCCCATGAAGTTTGGCTCTTGCAGGCCATCACACATGGTCTTCCTGCAATGTGTACCCCTGGCTGCAATGTGTACCCCTGGCACATTCATCAAGTAGCCAAACGGTCAATCATTATCTACTAATACAATCCAAATTTGATTGTTCCATAACCAAGCAATGGCATTAGTAATTAAATTCAATATGAATTTGCAACTCTGTCTACTACAGAAATTGATTTGCTTAGCAATGAGGTGATCCTCATTTGTTGGTTTCTTGTAAGCGGCACCACTATGCCTATTATAATTTTATGCTTACTAGCATAACATGAACATCCACTTGCAACATGTCCTCCTGACACAATTCTATGCAAGCCAATAGTGATTAGTAGTTGTCAGCAATTTCTCAAATCTGAAATTTACAAGTTCAAATTGACAACCCATTCTGCATACAAACTATTTTCACAGCCATGAGACTCTTCTCATGAGGTTTGGCTCTTTCACATGGTAGATTTCGGCCTTTGTCATGGTCTTACCCACATTGCCATGCCCCAAACAATCTACCTGAAATCTAAACTTCAATCAGTCAAACACTTTGTAAGTCTCCATGGATATAACATTTCATCGCTGTAACAATCACTGAAGCATTTTCAGAATTATAGAATTCAAACACTTCCATCTGTTAATCACATCAATATTACCAAAACTCCTTTACTTTACGTGAATCATTATCATACTAAAATTGCAAGGTATAGTCACATCATTTATGCAAATTAAATGAAATGTTTAGATACTCCTTACTTCACAGGTGTATCATTTGTACCACCTTGCCCTTCCATAGAGCATTCTGGCAGCGAATCGATCATGACTACCCTCTTCATGCACTTACTATTCTGCATTCATAACAGCTCTTCAAAGGATTCTAGAATTATCATCAATTCATCATTTCAGCCATTGGTTAGTCATAATAACACATCCACTATCTCAATGCATTCATGCAATGCATCACAACATTTGCACCCATACTTATGTATGCATATTTACAACATTTACTCAAACTTTTCATATGCATTCATTCAATGCATAACTACAAGATTTATAAAATCTCTTAATGCACATCCACTCAATGCTACCTTGTATTGATTCAGGAATACTATGCATTCAAACATACCATGGCCTAACCATGACTACCTCATATAGGATGCATTACTATAATCAAGACCACCAATCCTCACTTGTTCTGGTTATTAAGTTCATGTCAACATTTACAGGGCAGGATATATTTCTATATGAATGTAGTATAAATTTTAAATAACCACATGGTATGAGACCTCTTGCCCTTACCACTCCATGCAATTGTCATAATTAAACCATTACCTGCATGGATCCTACTTACACCCTTGACATTACCAGTTTAGTTGGTCTCTTGCAAGAGATTGCAGAATCCACTCACTAACTTTTGATCCTGGATTTGTTGCCTTATCCCTTTCTCCATAAGGTTGCTGGTCACCTTCATCATCATCAGCAACACATTCAGCCATGCTCATGCTGTTGTTTGTTTTTCCACCAATACCAACACCAATACAATATTTACCATTAGTGGTTCATTCTAAATGTATAATTTCCACTACTCTTACCAATATGTAATATCCTATGCATGCAAGGCATATCCTCATACATTTTATGTACAAAACTTATAAAATATAATATAGTTAGCAAGACAGGGGTTAAGAAAATTTCCCTTTTCAAGTCCCTCATCTTTGCATGGAATTCCTCTTCCACATAACAACTGGTTCGACTTCATGGTCTTTGCTACCTCTAGGCATGCAATTCCCGGATTTGTCCATATTGACAGAAACACTTTTTTTTTTAAACAACCACTAGTACTTTTCTGCTCCTCATTCAAACTCTGGTGATTCTCCCTTGTTCCTTGCTGGATAAGCTTTCCAACGCCTATCCACATGCTCCATTCTGATCTCGGGTGTGAAAATCACACCACTTCTAAAATGACGAGTTTCACCAAATTTATGCACTTTCACACACAACGGTATTCTGGTCTCGAATGCCAACTTCAGCCACCTAGAATTTCTTCCTTTTCAGCCCTGAAAATCCACTGGAAACCGCTGAAAATCCCACTGAAAACTGCTGAAATTCGCTAAGAAATCCCACTTGAAAACCCCAAAAGTTTCCTTTTTTAAATCGGGTCTCTTCCCAACTAAACTTCCGACGTATCGGGTCACTAGTTGACTAAGCTTCCGACACTTCGGCGGTCCAATCAACTAATTTTCTCCGACGCTCATCGGCAATCCATTCACCTAAATTTTTTCGACGCTCATCAGCAGTCCATTCAACTAAATTTTTCCGATGTTTTATGTACTTAGAAAAATTTTCGGAGAAGTTTTTCGAAAAAAATTTCCTTTTATCTTCCGCCGCCGCATCGGCTCCTCAATCAACTAAAATCTTCCGACGTATCGGCTTTCTTCAGGAGATCTTCGCCGACACTTCGGCTCCTCTTCAACGATCAAGTTTCGACGATTTCCATACTTAGAAAATTTTCGGCAAAACTTTCTTTTCGGCTCCCCTTCGCGTTTTCTCCTCCGCGTCGATGCTCTCATCCTCTTCCTTCCACCGCCGTTGCGGCGCCTACTTTCTCTTCTAGCCACTTCGTCGGCTCCAACTTCTTCTCTTTTCTGCCGACGTATCGACGCCTTCATCATCTACCTTCCGCTGCCGTTGCGGCGCCTTCAAGCTTTCCCAGCCGCTACCGCGGCTCCAACTTCAACTTCCTTTCCCCGCTGCTCCGTCGGCTCTCCCTTCCTCTATCTCTCGGCGTCACCGATGGTCTGTATCAGATGATCTTCCGACTAACTGAGCCGACATTTCGACGGTCTTCAGCTAAAGACTTCCGATGATTTCGGCACTTGGAAGAAAATCTCGAATTTTCACCCACGTCGGCTCACTTATGTATTGTCTACCGCCGCCGTTGCGACTCAAACCTGCCGACCCAGCCGACGCTTCGGCTCAAACTTCCTCTATTTTTCGCCGTCGCCGATGGTTTGTATCAGATGATCTTCCGACTAACTGAGCCGACGTTTCGGCGGTCTTCAGCTGAAGACTTCCGATGATTTCGGCACTTAGAAGAAAATCTCGAATTTTCACCCACGTCAGCTCACTTATGTATTGTCTGCCGCCGCCGTTGCAGCTCAAACCTGCCGACCCAACCAACGTATCGGCTCAGACTTCCTCTATTTTTCACCGTCACCGATGGTCTGTATCGGATGATCTTCCGACTAACTGAGCCGACGTTTCGGCGGTCTTCAGCTGAAGACTTCCGATGATTTTGGCACTTACAAGAAAATCTCGAATTTTCACCCACGTCGGCTCACTTATGTATTGTCTGTCGCCGCCGTTGCAGCTCAAACTTGCCGACCCAGCCGACGTATCGGCTCAGACTTCCTCTATTTTTCGCCGCCGTTGCAGCTCAAACTTGCCGACCCAGCCGACGTATCGGCTCAGACTTCCTCTATTTTTCGCCGCCGCCGGGTCTGTATCGGAGGGGCTTCAGACTGAGTTCTCCGACGATCCGACGGTCTCAACACTTAGAGAATTTTTCAAAAGATTTCCTCCTTGTCGGCTTATTTCGCCCGATGGCATCGGCTCTCAACACCTCTTCATTTCCGCCGTTGCGGCCCCCTTCCGGCGAGCCTTCCCTTTCTTCTGTTGCCGCCGCTGCATCGGAAGACTTCTCGTGAAGCTTCCCGCCGTTACGGCTCCGTCTCTAAATTCTGTTTGTTGTGCATCGAGCGGACTTCCGCCTAGTTCATCCAATGATTTTCAGACTTAGAAAATTTTTGAAATTTTCTCCTGTCATTCACATATTTCTTCTGATTTCTTCTAGGAAGAGGGCAACCTGCCTCTGCTAGCTGATTCTTCATGGCCCATTCAGGCCCATGCTGCAACATGAGCTCTGATACCACTCTGTAACGTCCCCGACCCTTTGACCGGCGAAGAGGACGCTACCATACACTAACCATCCGGGCAACTAGCCCCATGAAGTTTTACATACATATAACTGAAATAAAATGCTTGGAAGTAAAAACATGCAAAGATGCATAATTGTTTAACATACAACGGAAGCAAAACCATACATTCCAGCATTCAACATGTTCATCATAATTCATTAAACATCAGATATGATTGCAGAAGTGAAATAGACAAGAATACTTATCTTATAAAGAACTCGTCCCGCAACCAGCTACGTCGCTGCAACGTTCCACCCAACCATAGGCTAGCGTGCTCCTTAATCTCTCAGCAACGCTGGCACCCCCGAGCTGGACATGATTTCCCCAAGGAATAAGGAACAAGCAGGCTTACACATAGCCAAGGATACACAAATCAGCCAAGCCGACACAGTTGGGTTTATCAGGCCGTCAAGGAGCTGGGAAAAGCTGAATGCTAAGCTGGTGAGCTCATTGAAGAGCTAAGGACTCCTACACCAGAACTAGCCTGACTTCTAGGACACCCACACACACCCAACACCAGGAAATCAGTCCCTTCTCTGCTACACAGTCCCTCAGGCCCTGACCCCCCCTTTCCAGTGCTACTCCGGAGTTGTGGAGAAGAAAAGCCAGCCCTCTAGCTCTGTCTGTGTGGCTCCCAAACACACCAGGT
Source organism: Pseudotsuga menziesii (assembly GCA_001517045.1). NCBI lineage: Eukaryota > Viridiplantae > Streptophyta > Pinopsida > Pinales > Pinaceae > Pseudotsuga > Pseudotsuga menziesii. The sequence goes on along the minus strand of LPNX010209837.1, from coordinate 75,828 downwards.
TTATCAATCGTGCTAAGCCTTCACCCCACTCCAACACCGTCCGAAGACCAACCACTGCATACACGCAGCAAAACAAGCAACTCACAGCTTAGGCAGGGAAATCCGATCCCTGAGTCGTTCTTGGCCCTATCGTGGCCAAAACGACTCACTAAGAATCCACAGCAGCCCAAAACATAACTGAACACCACAGCCAACAAAAACGTGGGGAAAACAACATCCCCGGACTCACAATGAAGCAACGGGAAAATTACACAGTCCGAAAATGGGAGAGAAATCAAACTCTCAGCATGGATAGGAGGAAAACATACACAGGCCGCAAATCGGTAAGGAAAACATACACCCCAGCAGAAATCGTGAATAGCTCATGCATAGGAAGATCGTGGGTGACAGAGAAACGACTCCTCCGCTCGCTGTGTGAGTAAAACGATGAAGGATCCTGTGCGTGAGAAGGTGAGAGAACCCCCGTCCGCGTGAGGATGAGCAAGACAAAATGGAAGAATGGAGTCGTGGAGGAATGGAGAATGGAATCGTGGTCCGTCCCCTGCTCTCTGCGTGAGGGAATGAGCCTGCTGGTGGAGTGTGAGTGGGCAAGGACTGACAGTCCTGCCACCCACCACTACCCAGCAATAATTGCCAACTAACAACAGCGGTTTTAAATGTGGTAGTTGGCTGATGAGACAAGGAAGGTGAGTGAGTCAAAAGGGTGGGTGACAACTAAATGGGTTCAACAGCTGACACCTAGCTTTTCCCATTAGCCCAAGGTTAATAGTCCCCCCCCCCCTTATCCTTAGGAAAATCATGCCCTTTTTATCATGGTTGCATTGTCGTAGTTGGTCGAGTTCATTTTAATTAAAGTGCATATTTACATGATGCCAAAACTATAAGGTGTCGGATAGCACGATATACCATCGACAACGATTCCAATCGCCGAAACATAACACAACCAAATTGATGGTGGGGCTTTTTCCTTTAGCTCCACATCACGATTAATTACAATATATACATCATGTATCTTTTAATGCAAACGAGGTCAAAACCGGGGTATTACATTGAATCATTCATTAAAACTAATTTGAAATACTTTTTTCCTTGGAGAAAATATCATGTGGAAGATCATGAGCTGCCTAATATCAACATGGTATACAACACTAAACATTCAGAAACCCATGATGATCCAATTGAGGTTGTGCATGAAGAGTCATTCATTGAAGATATTATTGAAGACCCTCCTCATGTCACATCAACAGATAATACTGAAGATTGTTAAAGTTAGTGCAACTACAAGCCATTCTCAAGGAGGATGGTATCCTTGTCAGTTAACTAGGGAAGAGTAAGACCCTAGAAGGTACCATAGGGCACCCAGTAGTCTCCTGGGATTCTTGGTTTGGGACCAAGTAGGTTGATGTCATGGTCAAGTCCCTAACATATGGTTAGGGCCCCTATATGTCTCTAGGGTATTCTGGTCTAGGACCAGACAGTTTCTTGGACACGAAGTCCAAGCGGATTTTGCAGGATGAGACAAAGACTTCTTAATCTGGGACCAAGCAGTTCCTACAAGAGCATTCCTGGTCAGTTAATCAAGTGAATCTTGGTCAAGTTGACCAAGATGATGATGTGTGATGTCGTCTCTCGTAATCAGTTATTGCTAGGTTGTTTCTCAAGGGACTAGCCACCCCTTGATGATGTCACTAGCACCTAACCCTTAGGAGCAGTATTGAGGACTAGAGGATCACATCATTCAGTTTGGATCTTCTCCTTATACTGTAGTCTGTGATGATAAAAATATATGAAACAATGTACCTTGAGAGAGAGAGAAAAGATTAAAGTCCTTGGTCTTGTTGGTCCTATAGGTAAAAGGGGTTATTTGTCCACCTTTATGGTACACCTTGATCTTGTGGGTATGAGGGTTGTCCTACCTTCTTATTGTGACCCCCTTTGGTTGACTTATGGCCCTTTATCTTACTTGGTCCTACCACTCTTATTGTGTGTACCTTTGGTATGATGACTTTTACTTTATGGTTTTTATTTTTGGACCATTGGTACATTATCCTAAGCAATGTTGAAAAACTTGGCCTCGGCAAAAAGTCGGCGAGGGTCCCGAATACAACTTCTCAGCAACATCGGCGAAAAAATCGGGAAAAATCGGCAAAAGTCGGCAAACATTAAAAAATAGAATATACATTCATTTTTTTTAGAATTTTAAACATATAAAGCAACAACTACATCAGAAAAACATATTGGAACATAAATATGAAGAAAGCACCGATGTATATCATCATCATGTAGTCATGCCAAATATAAAACAATACATCAAAGTCGATACTTTAAGTTTGAAACATCATAGTTGTCCAATCACGGTCTCAAAACTGTATAAAGTTTAAAGTATTGATCCATGGTTTTTTTCGTACTTTACTATGCACAAATAAATAGTAACTATGAGTTCTCGATTATTGTTGTGTATAATGTTCACTGTTTTGTAGAGCGATTAGACTTTATCAAGCATCCTAAAATATTCCCATATTTTTTTTTATGAACCACTATTTGTCTAAATGATAAAAAACATTCCCGTAGTTTTTCATGTGTTGTTGCTGCCACCACAACCTGTTGATTATCTCTATGGTGATTCTGATTAAATGTAGTATTAATAAGCGATGGAATAGTAGTTGGCTTATTGCTGGTCATGAATATTTTCTTCTAAATCTTTGTACTTGGCATCATTTTCCTACAAGTCAACCCTGTGTTTTTGTCAATGTTGAAAAAGACGGCCTTGGAAAAGACATTAAAAAATAGAATTGGAGGCCTAGGCGACTTTTAACATCAACTCGCGACTTCTATGAAAAAATCGCGATTTTTAAGGAAAAGTCCCTCCTTCCCGAATTTAAAAAAAAACGCGACTTTTGCTCGCCGAAAAATCGGCTTGGAGCAAAAGTCATGACTTTTCCGATTTTTCGCGAGAAGTCGAAGAGGTTTTCAACACTGTTCCTAAGTCAACTTTTATTTTATGGTTATATTTTGTAAGACCATCGAACCATTTTATTTTATGGTTTTATTTTCTAAGACCATTGGACCTCTGGTACCTATTCTGAGTCAACCTAATTGTATTTTATGTTTCTCTTGCTAGTGTGATTGTTTCTCTTGCCCAGCGTGACTATGTTCCTCTTTCCAAGGTGATTGTGCTCCTCTTGCTTGGCGTGACTGTGTGTCTCTTGATCAACGTGACTGTGTTCCTCTTGCCAGGGTGACTATGTTCCTCTTGCTCAGCATGACTGTGTGTCTCTTGCTCAGCGTGATTGTGTGTCTCTACCCAACATAACTATGTGTCTCTTGCTCAGCGTGATTGTGTGTCTCTACCCAGCATAACTGTGTATCTCTTGCTAGCATCACTGTGTGTCTCTTCCCAACGTGACTATATTCCTCTTGTTAAGCATGACTGTGTGTCTCTTGCTTAGCATGATTGTGTCTCTTTCTCAGCATGACTATGTGTCTCTTCCCAGTGTGACTGTGTGTCTCGTGCTAGCGTGACTGTGTGTCTCTTGCCGGCATGACTATGTCTCTCTCTTGGTGTGATGTTGAAGCCTGAGTAAATGATTGAAGTTTCTCTTCCTATTGACTAAGAATTTGAGGTCAGTATCATTACTACTTTAACCCTCTTAAGCTCTCTGTCAAGCTACCCTCTTAAGCTCTCTTTCAAGCTACGTCATTTGTTCATCTAGGTGACTTGTCCCTTCGGTGACAAGATCAAAAACTAAAAGTATCTGAGTATAAGGCTGATTCAAAATAATTCTTGGTATTGTTACGGTTCTTTACTGTTGTTATCTCCTATACATTATTTTATCAATTATAATATTGTTATTGTACATGGCATTTGGTAATCATCTCAAGGACCCACTTTAACGCAGTGACTAGTGGAGTGTTAAAGTTGAAAGACATGAAAATTATGTTTGATTTTATTGCAGTTTAAATTTATTGAAGCAGTACTATTCTGAATCTAACCTTGTTTCATAATTTTGTTTATGCATTAAACTTTAAAGTATATTTTTATGTTAAATCCCAACCTAACCCTAAACTTTAACAAAGATTGGGAATCCTTTCATGATTATTTCAGTGATGATGATCACATTTGTACCCTAGTTTACCTCAAAGAGAAACCATTACAAAAGCTTATAATGAAATCTGTAATGTATATGATAGCACTCCTGCTTGTTCTCCGTATAATGATGATAGTTTGGGAGGTTTACTTCCTTGTGAGCTTTTTCTGAAGAAGATGATTATGATCAGGAGGAGGACAACTATAGCTTGGGATGTGATGCCAACAATGAAGACTCTCTCATATCCAACGTGGATGGGGGTGGTGACTATTGGACTTTCATGGAAAATCCAGTCTATGTGACTCTTGAAAATCTCATTGAGAATCCCATCTATGATATGTCAAGCGAGGGGAGTGTCTATTCAAAAATTTGTGGAAGTCCCATTTATGATACATCTATGGAAGGGAGTGTCGATCTTGAGACTTGGGAAAGTTTTGGTATGGAAGAGGAGAATTCAAACTTTTCATGTGACTATTCATAGCTATATTATTCAAAGCCGCACACAAGTATTGTTAATTAAGATTCGGGGAAGCAGTACAATGAAGGGTCGAATGGGATACAGTTAACAGAAGATCAACCTTAGTGGTTGTCTTCACATGCAAAAGTTCATTATGATTTGGAGCAACTTGGGGTTTATACACAAAGTTATCATTCAATAAGCCTTGATGACCAGTATGATGGAGCGGCTGATCTACCTCATTATGTCGATGTGTACATTAGTCGTATCCAATCTTGGATAGAAGAAGCATGCAGGAGGACTTACCAATATGGGAAGTAGTTCAATGAAGTTTTACATGCGTATGATATCCCATCCAACCCTCTCATCTTGAATATTCACGCAGGTTTGCATTTCTTGAATAAGGTATCTTTGTTTTGGCTGGTAACCAAACACAAAGGAAAATATTTTTATATTGATAAAATGTTAAGGTGGTCGCGTTGGATTTAGTTAGTTACTGCTTTCCTTTCATTCAAGTTTGTTGATCTATCTAGCTTAGAAGGTCATTGTTGGCCATAGATAAAGCATTTGTAGTTTCAAGTCGCTTGTTTATGCTTTTATTATTAGAGATCTAGGAATAGTAGTCTGTAGTTGGTAATACTTATGCCCTCTTAATTTCTTTTAGTAAAACATATTGGATTTTGACCTCACTTGTGTTAAGGATTTGTAGCTTGCAGATCATCTCAGGTGAAGGAGCAGCGAGAGCTCGGTTGCATCCATTTTCTCTTCATGCTTTTATTTGGATCTAACACTTTTTGCAATTTCGGGCACCTCTACATCCTCACAGAGATTCAAGCCGGAGCTTGAGAACCTCTCTTCTTCTCTTCAAAAAAATAGTTTTAGCAAGCAAGCTTAGATTTCTTTTAAAAGAACTCATCATAAATTTCTTAGCTTGTTTACCTTACTAGATCTAGAAGTGCTTTAAATTTGCAATCTTAAGCTTAGATTTAGTTTATGTTCATAGTACTTAAAGTGACATAAATCTCTATATTTTTCGCAAGTACTAAGTTGTATTTTTTTACTGTATTTTTACACTAATCCACTAAATTACAAACAATTAGCTTGCTGGTTTTTGCATTTTATTGACAGGACAAGCGGAAGTACTAGCGAAATTTCAAAGTTTTTAGCCTCTCAAAGCCCCTCCAAATCCCTCCTCTCCAATCCCCTTCTTCCAGCAAGCTATTGTAAGTCGTTTTTATCAATTTATAAGGTCAAAAGAAAGCTCCTTATTAAATTATCAGCATTGTAATAATTTAATAAAAGACCAAGTGGGATTACGACTCCCACACCCTCCTTCCCCTATTTTTGGGGAAGAAAATTTCAATCCTTGAAGTGGTTTGATTTTTTTTAGATTAGATTTGACTACTATAATAATTCTAGATCAATTAATTTTATTTCAAGTTTACAATTTCATTTAAAGTAATCAAATACTAACCCGGCATTTCATTGCCGTAGTAATTAGTCTCACAAATTTCTTTGATTTTCCATTTACACAGGCACACAATCCGTCCAAAAAGGGTTGTATATTTCTGTACTTTGCTTTCATAAATTGGAATAAACACTTGCCTATTCCTTGTATGCTCTACCCCATGCAGCCTTGTCTTAGACTTGGGGATATCAAAAGCGAAATTGTGCACCTACTAATTTTTTCACATTTAATTAATCAACCCATTTTAATAAAAGTAACAACCCAAAACATTACGAAAATCCGACGTAACAAATTTGAGAAATAGTGGGCAAATTCTTCAGGGAAAGTGGGAACAACAAGAAAGTGACCGTGGGGTCCCGTTAGGCTACATCCTTGTTGGTGTCGTGTTGAACACCCCCCCACGATTCCATCAAGCCCAATTTTCCCGTGTACAGCCACTTTTCCCAAAATCTGGACATATTCCCAAGTACCTTTTGATTTATCAGTAATCCACTAACCACCATAACAAATTAAATTGACCAAGACACTACAAAACATTTTACCTTTTCAGTAGCACTTCAATATGTTATGACTCTATTTTGGCATTGGCACAATTTATATTATTATCTTTTATTTAAAGTCATCTCGATGTATAAATGTTATATCTTTATGCTGCTGATCTAATTTCTACTTTGCAATATCTTGTCAGTAAGTCATTTCAAACTCCTAACAAAACAAATCAACCATAACTAATAAAAGAGCCTTAGTAACACTTTCATAGGGGCTACCCCCGTTTGCTCCATTAGGAGTCGACCCTAAATGGAGGAGTCAAGATCAAGTGGCAGTACCTGACTCAAGACTTGCCCCCAAGGACACACCCAACACCTTAAAGATTTATGTTGTGTTTTTCCCCAGGTGCGTAAGAGGTGACAACATTTTTCGCGTTGTTGTCGGGGATAAATCTTTTTAATCCGAGAGTACAACTTTTGTTTTTACCTTTTTTGTTTTTGCTTTGTATGATGTATTTAGATTAGATATTTATTTTTTCATCTGGCGACTCCACTAACCTTTTTCCTTTTTTTATTGTTACAAAGAAAAGCAAAAAAAAAATTGATTTTTGTGAGAAAGTATTTAATGCATATTTTTTCTTCTTATACGACGACTCCACGAAAGGGATAAAAACCCGTGTATCTCATAAAGTTGTTGAGTTTGATTCAGTGTAGATAAGCCCACACAACTGTAAAACTTCAAAAGCTCATTTTTCAATGGCTCCACGCTTTCAGTACCAGATGTTCCCCATGATTATTGATTCTTGATATGGATGTTAAAAGGATAGAAAATGTTGCTCGAATATCACGTGCATATCCTCCCATTGATTTCTTCAAGACCCCTGGCTTTCCTAATCATTTCGATGGGAAAAAGACATCTTATCGCCTTCCTTTCTTTGGGGGGCATGATAATGATCCCTTAGCCAGATTCCACGTTGTAATGTTAATATCACGTATGAGTGAATTTAGCATACGTCATGAGGATCATATGTTGCTTATGTTTGCTTCTTCTCTGAAAGAGGATGCTACTTGTTGGCTTCACGAGGGCCTTCTTAAGAAATCTATTACTTCCCTTGCAAGGTTCTTTGAGATATTTTTGAGGCAGTGGCATTATGATGGAAACGATATTGAATCATTCATTAAGACTAGTTTGAAATACATTTTTCATTGGAGAAAATATCGTGGAAGATCATGAGCTGCCTAGTATCAACATGGTATACAACACTCAATATTCAAAAACCCATGATGATCCAGGTGAGGTTGTGCGTGAAGAGTCATTCATTGAAGATTTTATTGAAGACCCTCCTCATGTCACATCAACAGATAATACTGAAGATTGGGAATCCTTTCATGATTATTTCAGTGATGATGATCACATTTGTACCCCAGATATACCTCAAAGAGAAACCATTACAGAAGCTTATAATGAAACTTATGATGAAATCTATAATGTATATGATAACACTCCTGCTTGTTCTCCGTATAATGATGATAGTTTGGAAGGTTTACTGCCTTGTGACCTTTTTTTCTGAAGAAGATGATTGTGATCAAGAGGAGGACAAGTATAGCTTGGGATGTGATGCCAGCGATGAAGACTCTCTCATATCCGACGTGGATGGGGGTGACGACTATTGGACTTTCATGGAAAATCCAGTCTATGAGACTCTTGAAAATCTCATTAAGAATCCCATCTATGATATGTCCAGCGAGAGCAGTGTCTATTCAGAAATTTGTGGAAGTCCCATTTATGATACATCTATAGAAGGGAGTGTTGATCTTGAGACTTGGGAAAGATTTGGTATGGAAGAGGAGCATTCAAACTTTTCATGTGATTATTCAAAGCCACACACAAGTATCACTAATGAAGATTCGGAGAAGTAGTACAATGAAGGGTCAGATGGGATATAGTTAGCTGCAGATTAGTCTCAGCGGTAGTCTTCACATGTAGAAGTTCCTTATGATTTGGAGCAACTTGGGGTTTATACATGGAGTTATCATTTAATAAGCCTGATGACCAGTATGATGGAGCGGTTGATAAGCCTCGTTTTGCCGATGTGTACATTAGTCCCATCCAATCTTGGATAGAAGAAGCTTGCAGGAGGACTTACAAATCTAGGAAGCAATTCAATGAAGTTTTACATGCGTGTGATCTCCCATCCAGCCCTCCCATCTTTAATATTCACGCAAGTTTGCATTTCTTGAATAAGGTATCTTTGTTTTGGCTGGTAACCAAACACAAAGGAAAATATTTTCATATTGATGAAATGTTAAGGTGGTTGCATGGGATTTACCATTTTACTTAGCATTTGGATTATGTTATGCTTAGAGTAGGAAAATAAGCTCCTTAAAGTGAGCATTTACTTTCCACCTTTCTTTTTTGTATTTAGAAATAATACTTTCTTTCCTTAGTTTCATTTTGTTCTTTTGAATAAGGCAACTTGTGATTTATTGGCTTTCTTCATTAAAACTTGTGCTACTGAAGAGTTTTCTTGTCAAGTTGAAATGTTTTTGCAGATCATAGAAAGCAGAGATTTTGGTGATCCCGTATGCTCTCCTTGCCTAAAGACCTGATCGAGCACATGTCCCGCAGTTGGAGCCAGATATTATCCACTAAGTTGCACCTAGGTGGATTTCGAGTGAGCGGTCAAAGACTTGAACAAATCGATTGTTCATCACGTGTTTTGAGATCCATTAAGCCAATCAATGGCCCTTTTTTTTACATGTTCATACCCTATGTGGAAATTGTAATAAATGACTTAGCATGATGAAATTATGTAAAAGGTTTGGCTTTCATAGGACTTAGTCATCAATGCTTTACTCTAGGGTGTTTTTCCTAGAGAATTATATGTCATTGTTTAATGACTTATAATTTTCAAGTTTTTCACCTGCTCTTGTAAAGCTAAAGCAAATGTCTTGGTGGTTAGGCCTTAGGAGGTTATTAAAACCTAGGTGTCAATGTATATTACCATGCTAATCATTGTTTTAGAGTCGTATGAACATGTACTAAGTCCCCCTTAGGTGTTTTTATTATTTCAAAAAAATTTAATTTTCTTGTAAAAACTTAAAAGCATGCCTATTTTAATTAAAAATATTCACTAATGCATAAAAGTGTGCTTAGTAGGTAGAATTAGGCATGGGGGTGCTCGTTTTGTAACTCAGAGCACCCACTTAATCCATAAGCCCACTTTACTAAGTTTTCAAGTAATTATTTATCTCCAAAATTGAATACTATTCGAAAATGGTAAAAAAAGACAAAAAAATGGATAAAGTGAAAAATTCGGCAACTTATAAAATAAAGGAAGCATGCTGAAAGTGAATTTTTTGAGTTGGAAAAGTAAAGTGGAAACATTCCTAAGGTTTCTAAAACACTTTGGAGTGTTTTTCTCGACAAATAAAGGCAAGCCGATTTTTCTAAATCAAGTGTGGCGCATCTCTCAAGAATAAGATGGAAATTTGTGAAGATAATAGCAAGTGTTGAGTTATGAATTATAAGTTGGAATATTTTTTGCCCTTGCCATCCTTTAACCAACCCATATCCATCTCATGCCAACTCAAGCAAAGCGCTCTCTCTTGGGCAAGTGTGCCCCCCCCCTCTTGGTCATATTTTTCTATTTAAGCAAGGCACTTGCTGTTCATTTTCATGACGCAAGGAACCTCTACTCCTGTAATGTATTGTTGCTCTATATTTTGAATAAAGTTGAGAGTTTGGAGGTCCGAATTATGCAAGAGTATCATGAATGTGAATGTTGTGCTAAATCAAGGTCATATTTAGTTAGTTACTGCTCTCCTTTATTTCACGTTTGTTGATCTATCTAGCTTAGAAGGTCATTGTTGGAGATAGAGAAAGCATTTGTAGTTTCAAGTTGCTTGTTTAAGCTATTATTATTAGAGATCTAGGAGTAGCAGACTATAGTCAGTAATACTTATGCTCTCTTAATTTCTTTTAGTAAACCATATTGGATTTTGATCTCACTTCTGTTAAGGATTTGTAGCTTACAAACCATCTCAAGTGAAGGAGAAGTGGGAGCTTGGTCGAATCCCTTTTCTCTTCATACTTTTATTTGGATCTAACATTTCTTGCAATTTCAGGCACCTCTACATCCTCCTAGAAATTCAAGCTGGAGCTTGAGAACCTCTCTTCTTCTCTTCAAAAAATTACTCTCTCTTTGGTTACTTTTAGCAAGCAAGCTTAGATTTCTTTTAAAAGAACTTATCATAAATTTCTTAGCTTGTTCATATTACTAGATCTAAAAGTGCTTTAAATTTGAAATCTTAAGCTTAGATCTAGTTTATGTTCTTAGTACTTAAAGAGGCATAAATCTCTATATTTTTCACAAGTACTAAGTTGTATTTTTTTATTGTATTTTTACACTAATCTACTAATTTACGAACAATTAGCTTGCTTGTTTTTTCATTTTATTGACAGGACAAGCGGAAGTGTTGACGAAATTTCAAACTTTTTAGCCTCTGAAATCGCCTCCAAATCCCCCCTCTTCAACCCCCTTCTTCCAGCAAGCTATTGTAAGCCTTTTTTATCAATTTATAAGGTCAAAAGGCAGCCCCTTATTAAATTATCAGCAATATAATAGTTTAATAAAAAAGCAAGTGGGATTACAACTCCCACACCCTCCTTCCCCTATTTTGGGGGAAGATTGTATCTGTCCTTGAAGTGGTTTGATTTTTTTTAGATTAGATTTGACTACGATAATAATTCTAGATCAATCAAGTTTATTTCAAGTTTACAATTTCATTTAAAGTAATCAAATACTAACCCGACATTTCATTGCCGTAGTAATTAGTCTCACAAATTTCTTTGATTTTCTATTTACACAAGCCCACAATCTGTCAAAAAAGGGTTGTATCTCTTTGTGCTTTGCTTTCATAAATTGGAATAAAAATTTGCCTATTCTATGTATGCTCTACCCCTCACAGCCTTGTCTGAGACTTGTGGATATCAAAAGCAGAATTGTGCACCTACTAATTTTTTCACATCTAATTAATCAACTCATTGTAATAAAAGTAACAACCCAGAACATTGCAAAAATCTGACGTAACAAATTTGAAAAATAGTGGGCAAATTCTTCAGGGAAAGCGGGAACAACTAGAAAGTGACCATGGGGTACCATAAGGCTACATCCTTGTTGGTGTAGTGTTGAACACCTCCCCACGACTCCATCTAGCACACGTTTTCCTGTGCAGAGCCACTTTTCACAAAATCTAGACATATTCCCAAGTACCTTTTGGTATATCCGGAATCTCCTTCCCACAATCCACTCATCACCATAACAAACTAAAACTGACCAAGACACACTGCAAAACATTTTTCCTTTTTAGCGGTACTTCAATATGTTATGACTCCATTTTGGCATTGGCACAATTTATATTATTATCATTTGCTTAAAGTCATCTCGATGTATAAATGTTATATCTTTATGCTGCTGATCTAATTTCTACTCTGCAATATCTTTCAGTAAGTCATTTCAAACTCCTAACAAAACAATTCATCCATAACTAATAAATGTAAGAGACTTAGTAACTCTTTCATAGGGACTACCCCCCTTGGCTCCATTAGTAGTTGAGCCTAAATGGAGGAGTCAGGATCAGGTGACAGTACCTGACGCAAGACTTTCCCCCAATGACGCACCTAGCAGCTTGAAGATTTCAGCTGTGTTTTCCCCCCAGGTGCGTAAGAGGCGACAACAATATCCAAAGCACAAATAAGACTGGGGTTTATGGATACCCAACTCAAGATAAAAACGAGTGGGTTTATGCCATTATGGATACCCAACTCAATACAAGTGAGAGAGGGTTTATGAATACCCATCTTAATATCATGAGAGTGGGTTTATGGATAGCTAGCTCAATATAAGGTCAAACTAAGCCTTAAATTGGAGTGGTTTTATAAATACCCATCTCTAAAAGTCGACCTTCGCTGAAAATTGAAGAGGGTTTCTAAAAACCCAACTCAATAAAGGTCGACCTTAACCAAAAATGAAGATTGCACCCTTTTATTCAACACCCCCCTTAATTTGAACAAGAGCCTACAAAGAGAAGACCTTACATCACAAGATACATCCCTTAAAGGTGTATAGGAGCCAAATAGAGAAGCCATTACATATAGTCCCCCCTAATTGACATTTCTCCCATACCAATACGATTCCACAAGTTGGTGAAGGTGGCCTCAGGCAAAAGTTTTGTGAGGATGTCTACAATTTGCACTATTGAGGGTACAAAATTGGCACAAGCTATCCTTGAGAATGAAGTTGTTAATGTAGTGGAGCAAGCCCAAATAGACTTTTGTGGGATGGGATTCAAATGAATCATAAATAGGGTCCTCTTTAAGAAACATCTATTAGTCTAGTCACTATAGAAGGAGTAACATCATAATGTGGAAGAGAAAGATCCATTGAAACATGTTGGTCTGTTGAACGTACAAAGATTGGCATAATCTATCTTTGAGAATGGACCTGCTAAATGTAGTGCATCCAAAATGGACCAACAACATAAAGAGAAATATCCACTAAAACATGTCGAGAATCATCTATAGGCAAATCTTTTGTAAGAAAAAGTAGAAAAGATCCTGGCAGACAATAGGAACTTAATCAAAGATAGCATCTTGAACATCAATCACCTCATAAGTAGAACGATCATACAGATAATATGCTGAAATATGGGCCTATGTACTTGATCTGGAAGTGCTAAAATGTGAAAATAAATAGATATATAGTGAACATCAGGTGGAAGGGGTTTCTTCATGTGCACACACAAATCCGACTCTGAAGAAAGGCAGTTATTTGATCTACCTAAATATCATAATTAGCCCCTTTTGATTAGGAAAGCATCCATTGTGAGTACATAGGTTGACCAATAAAGAAAAAAACTTTGTAGTCTTTCAAGTTTCACCTTTATAGACCCAAGAGAAAGAGAGGTACCAACTTCACCTGAAAAAAACTATAGTGCCCTGGCCTTGATGGGTTTAGAACTTCGACACTAGGAAACCCTAGAAAAAGAGGCAATGACCTTGAAGGAGGGTTTAAACCCTAGGAAACAAGATAAAACAAAACCTAGTTCTGCAATCACAAAGATACCGTAAGTGATGCCACTAGCTAAAAATCTTTGGATTGACTGCTAAATTGGGTAAGGAAGGTGCTCTGAAACCCTGGTTCAGCAGTTACAAAAAACCAGTGATACCACTAGCCAAAGAGCCTCGGATCAGCTGTTGAAAATATGTAGTAAAAAGATGATCTTAAACCTTGGTTCCAGTCACAAAAAACAGTGGTGCCATCAGTCAAATGGCCTCAGATAGTTGCTGAAAATCTGCAGTAAAAAGACGATTTAAAACCCTGGTTCTGCAGTCACAAAATCAGTGACTCCACCAGCTAAATAACCTCAGATCGGCTGCTGAAATCTGCAGTAAAAGGATGGCTTGAAAAGTTGAAACCCTGGTTCTGCATTCACAAAATCAGTGATGCCACGAGATAACCTTGGATCAGTGGTTGAAAGCCTGCAGTAAAAAGATAGTCTGATACCCTGGTTCTGTAGTCATATAAAAACTCAATGATGTCACAAACCAAATAGCCTCTAGGATGAAGAGCCGGTTCTTGAAACATTTGTCCTTTGGGCCACTTGTTGTTGCATCGGAAGCAAGAACCATAGCTAGCTTTTATTTCAAATCCTTGAGTGTGTAATTCCTTCAGGAGCAAGGCATGGTGTTTGTTAACTAGGATGGACTGATCTACTATTTGAGTAATGGATTTTCATGATGCCTTATTCTTGGCTTTGTTCTAACAAGCCAACTAGATGGCACGGATATGTATGTATGGGGCAATGGGCCAAGGCCAAAGATCCTCACTTCATACAAACCTCCTCCTTCAATACTCCATATTCCATAATGGAGCTCGAGTAACTTTCATTGCTTAGTGAAATCACTGACTAGTTGCTCAATGTCTAACTACAAATAACGAGGATCATACAAAATAACGAGTTACTTTCTTTTTCCTTTGATCAACTAGCTCTATCAAAGGGACTAGTTGCCTTTCTTTATGTGCAAGAACTGACTCTTTCCTCCTCTTTGACCTCCCAAGGGTGCAGTTGGGTGATGAAACTAGTGGTATAAGGATTGACACCTTAATCATCTTTGTATCAATGTCTACACTGTAAATTTTCCAAATCTAGGTGATTTCTATCCTTATATTCTCAATCAAATCAATTAATTGCAAAATTTAATAAAGGCAAAATTTTAAATTTTGAACATAGCATCAATCACACAATATAATTAGAAACAATAAATAACGAAAGCATAAATCAAACACACAAATATACAGGAAATTTCTCCTTCAAATTAGATTATCATTCTAATAATCATAGCTTACAAGGAAACCTTAGCAGATTGATTAAAAACAACAATTGTACGATTGATAAATCCATCCCAAATTGAGTTGTACGACCTGTTGAAGACAGTACAACCTATAGAAAGTGAGACAGTAATTGTACGACCTGTATGGTGTTGTTGTATGACCCTCTACAGCAATTGGCTTGCTCTTCTATCTCTGTTCTGCTTTCTCTCCTTCGATCGTTGTCCCTGTCAAACAATAATTGTGTCCAAGTCTTTCTATCTTGTTTGTATTTATGCTTTGTTTGAAATCCTAATCTACCAAAACCCTAATCTCATCTTGAGATTGACGGTTGAAATAATCCTAGTCTAAGTCATTAATGTATTAAAGACACTTTATTAGACTCAATTACAAAATGTAGGACTTTTCACTTTTTCCTCAAGTTAATTACAAAATAGAATTAGCTACCCACTTTTCCTAAGGGATTAATATCGAAATGTCTCGAACCACTTATTGCACATTCACATTGAAGCTATGCAAGAAGTTCCTGTCTAAGCTACATTTCTCAACACTCCCTCTTAGCAAGGAAGGAATTTTGCACCAATCCAAGATTGATCCTAAATGTTTCAAAATTCCCTTTTGCTAAGGGATTCATCAGAATATCAACTACTTTCTAATATGTGGGTATACTAGAGCTTTACTACTCTCTTTGAATTTTGTCTTGTATGAAGCGATATCCGATCTCTATGTGTTTGAACCTATCATGAAACACTAGATTCTTAAAGAGTTTGATATAACCTTGATTATCATGGTAAATCACCCTTGAATCCAACTCCTAGTCAAACAATTTTGCAAGCAACTTGCAAAGCCAAATGGCCTCATAGCTATTAGTACTTGATACCATGTATTTTGCCTCTATTGAACTAGGTGCCACAAACTTTTGCTTCTTGCTAAACTAGAATATCATTGTTGATCCTAAGCTAAAGAAGCACCTTGAGGTGCTCTTCCTGTTTGTTGCACTGCCTAACCAAATCTAAGTCTGTATATCATTGCAACTTCACTTCACCATCTCCAAGGTATCTCAAACCGTACTCTGCCATGCCCCTCAAATATCTAAGCACACGTTTTGTTGCTACCCAATGCTCCTACCTCAACTCCACCATGAACTGACTCAAGGTGTTCATTGCAAATCATATATTTGACCTAGTATTGACCAAATTCATCAAATAACCTATTAGCTTCCTATAAAACATAGGGTCCACCATCTTTGAATCTAAAGTTGTTACCTTTTTCAAATTAGTGATCATAGATGTGGCCATAGGTTTGCAATCCTCCATCTAAAACCTCTTCAAGATCTCAACTACATACTTACCCTGACTGAGGAATAATCTCCCTTGATCTCTACCAAACCTCCAAACCCAAGAAGTAATGTATCAAGCCAATGTCTTTCATCTCGAACTTAGCTTCCATATCTTCTTTGCACCCTGCAATGAGCTTCTCCAAGCCTATAAGAAACAAGTCATCTGCATATAGCACCAAATCAAGCAAATCAATCCAAATAAATATATAATATAAGTAATATGCTTCACTTTTGGTGAAACCCATACTCTACAAATATCCATTGATCCTATAATACCATGCTCTCGTTGCATACTTGAGTCCATACAAGGCCTTTTTCAACCTACAAACATGGGACTCCTTCTATCTTACATCAAAGCTCTGATGTTGCTCTATGTACACTTCTTCCTCAATTATCCCATTGAGGAAAGTTATCCTCATATCCATTTGATGTATCCTCCATCCAATAACTAAAACTAAAGACATAACTGCTCTAATGGAAGTGTACCTGGCGACTGGAGCAAAAGTCTCCTTGTAGTCCACTCCCTCTTTCTGGGAGAACCTTATTGCCATGAACCTTGCTTTGAACTTCTCAATGCTTCCATCTGTTGCATGCATGATCTTAGAGAGCCACCTGGAACTTACTATTGACTTCCCCTTGAATCTTGGCACTTTCCCAGATACCATTCTTCATGATGGAGGTGTACTTCACCATGGCATCCCTCCAAACATGCTACTTTGTTGCCTCCTGAAAATTGGAAGGCTTGAAATCTATGATGCTACTTATGTAATATAACCAAATAAGTTATATGAGTAATTAATTAGTTAAATAATTAATAGTCATCTCTATTCCAAAAGAGGCATGACTTACTATTTCTATTGTATAAATATAGTTTCTGGTGTTATGTAAAGATAAACTTGAAATATAAATTAATATATAATATATTTTATAATATATATACTGGAACCCTCCAATTGGTATATGACTACCAGGCAACATGTATTGGTCACCAAACATCCAAGAATTGCTTAAGAAAATCCATAAAAAATTAGATTCAATTGCAGAAACAGCTACCATCTTGGGCTCGCCCAACAAGGTAACCAATGATGAAATCAAGGAATACAACAATGATGGAATCAAGGAATATGAAGTAGCTATGTTTGCTCAAGTATTATCACATGTGGGAGATGTTCAAATTCAAGAAATGTGAGATTATGGATTTGAAGAGGATGCAAATGGGCATGGAGACATTTCTTGTCCTATAGATGTGGAAGCATCTTCTCACCAAATGAACGAGGTAGCCAATGAAGAAAAATATGAAACCAAACCAAATCCATAGATAGCTTAGCTAGTAATGATGCATCATTGAATGCATCATTAGGTGTGAACTGCACTTTGGGTTTTCCTGATGTTTGTAAACAAAACCATACATTGACAACTTCAAGCTCTTTGGAAGAAAACACTATATGTGATTCAACCGAATTTTTCCAGAAACTCCAAACAAAGCAATCTGATGTGTGTCTTTATAAAGAAGACATAGTCCAATGTACAAAAAGGAAGGGTTTAATTAGGTTAGTAATGAAAGTTGTAGATGATTCATATTTAGATATCACCAACAATGATAGTGAAGATTCAAATTCAAGTGAAGCATCGTTTTATGCTAATGAAGATGGTTCAATTCCAATATCAATTGAGGAAATCGAAAGTGCCGAGCTAAATGATGTTGAAAGTTGAAACTATTGTTGTTAGCAAAGGTCCTAGAGAATTGACAAGTTCTTTGAAAACTGAGAGACTTCCCAGTATTGCAGTTCATGTATTTAATTATCTTGAGAAGAGTAGGATTATCGAACAGCACATAGAAAAGTTCCTCAATGGCCTCTCTGTGTCACACACACTTGGGTCAAAAAGGATTTTTAGATTGGACTACTATAATCCATACATGTTGTATGTCGAGAAAATCAATAAGCTATCCAACAAGATTAGATCATATGCCAGTCAATGCACACTTTTCTTCCTCTAGACAACAAAGAGTTGAATCCCATGGCCATTGAATTGTGTTGGCCTCCCATTGTTGATCACAAAGTTGTTAGAAGCATCTACACTCTTGGTGAGGATGTAACCGAACAAGGAGAGTTATGGAAATTGGCAAGAGCTCATGCCCGTGTCAACGATTTCGATTACCATCAACTGATCAACCATTGGCTGAGAACCCACGTAGTTATGGAAGCCTCCAATTGGTATCCAAGCAAGGAATATGTAAATCACCATAACGATGAAGTGGAAGATAAAAACAAAGTTGACAACTGCAAAGAAAATGAATTTGTACAAGTAGTAGTTACAAAAACACATATTATTAAGTTGACGAACACTGGAGAGGAAGGTAACCACAATGAAATCTCTACACCAAAAAGATTAAACGCATGTAGGTACAAGCAGGCCTTGTTAACAAAATTCAAGGATATCATGAAGGAACCTCGAGAAGGAGGTGGCTCAAGAGTCAATTACAATCCCAACAAAATGTTAGAAGATTGCAAGAGGTGGAACAAATAAAAAAAAATGGATTGGGTAGTTCAAGACAAGATTTTATAAATGAAAATTTTACTATGTGTGAAAAAAAAATAGAGCAAGAAGTCAAGCTTTCTTACAAGTCAAATCCACACAATCGTCGTTCAACATATGAGAGCCTACCAAGTGGTGGGAAACTAGTGTCTGATAAACTTCCTAGAAAAACGAACTATTTAGATCACAACACTCAAATTGCCCATGCTTCGAGGATGAAGCATCTCAAGAGGGGAAGACTTTTAATATACCCAAATAAGTTATATCAGTAATTAGGTATTTAAATAATCAATAGTCACCTCTAGTCTAGAAGAGGCATGCCTTATTGTTTCTATTATAAAAATATAGTTTTTGACATTAAGTAAAGATAGGCTTGAAATAAAAATTAATAAATAATGTATTTTATATATTGGAACCCTTCAGCTCATCAATGCCATAGAGTTTGGAAACTTCTTCAAAGGTTTTCTCTCCTCAAATGTACTCCTAGGAGCCTCAACTAAGTCATGGGCATCCCTCAATGTCTAAGAGAACCATCGCGATCTTCAAACAAAACTTGAAGGAGCTACTGGCTCCTATTCACCAAAAGACCACTGCCCTAAATTGGAAGTCACTAGTGACTCTGCCTCAACCTTTGGAGCTTCCTATTCCTCATCTTCCGTCACTAGAATAAGCTCATGAGACTTCCAGGATGCAAAGTCTTCATCAAAATTTACATCCTTGCTTAGTAATGTCTTACTTTGTTCAAAATATAGACCCTGTAGGCCTTTGAAGTCTCACTGTAACCTACAAATAAGCCCTTCCCGATGGAGGGTCCAATTTAGTCCTCTTCTCTACTGGCACGTGGATATAAATTGGAGTCTAGACAACCAAAGATGCAAAAATGAATCACCTCTAGCTTCACATCAGTGAATGCATCCTCTAGTGTCTTGTCTCCCAAGAACCTGTGAGGACATATGTTCTAGATGTAGACTATTGTGTTGCATTCTTCTACCTAAAGACACATCGACAAGTCCTAGTCATGAATAATGGCATTAGTATCTCCTATAGTGGATCGATTCTTCCACTCTACAACACCATTTTGTTGTGGGTTGTATGGAATAGTCAACTTCCTCTTGATTCTTGCCTCCTTACAAAAACTCGCAGTCCTTGGATATATACTCACCCCCCACTGTTTGATCTCAAGACTTTGATTTGCTTCCATATCTAATTTTCAACTTAAGCTTTGAACTCTTGAAACTTGCTAAAGACCTCATGCTTAGTCTTTAAGAAGTAGGTCCAAGTCTTGTGAGAAATCTCATCAATAAAGGAAACATAATACATGCTTCCAAAGATTGATGTTGCTGACATTGATCCACATACATTCAAATGTACTAGGTCTAGAAACTCCTTAGACCTATGCTCACTGCTTGGAAAAGCAACCTTCACATACTTGCTAAGAGTGCACCCTCTACATACTCCATGTTGTTCAATGCTAAACTTTGGAATACATGTGACTATCTCCCTCAAAAGGCAACGCCTTATGATGCAAGTGCCCCATCCTCTTGTGCCACGACTCGCACAAGTTGTCATTGTCATGAACTGGGGCTCAAACAAATTCACCCAGTAACATGTATAAATTACCTTCCCTAAACCTAATCATCTGTGTTGATTTTGGGCTAGACTCCTTTTGTCTAATAAGGACTTGTTGGTTCTTGAACTCTACTACAAATCCCTTATTTTCCATAGCTGAAATTGAAAGCAAAGTTTTCTTGAGACTTGGAATAGACAAAACATCTTCAAAACGTAAAGAGTTACTTAACTAGAGATGGAAAGGAATAATACCAACTCCTTCTGTTAAACACTTGGCATCGTCAGTAAGCTCAATCTAAACTCATGATTTGTACTCTTTTAGAATTGAAAACAATTGCTTGACTTGTCGAGATGCTCTATTGTCCACATACCATGCATTCCTCGAAATTGTACTAGAAGAAAGGAAATATACCATCGAAAAATCCTTCTCAAACTTAGAGGCATATTCATTCATCTGAGTTTCAGCAAAGGCGACTACTTGCTTCTATTGTTGCTTCCCTTTACCCTTCTTCTTGTTTGGACATTGAGATGCATAATGTCTGTGATTATAACAATGCATGTGATTATAACAATGTTCGTGATTATAACATATGAAGCAGTTCATCTTACTCAAGTCCTTCTTCCTTGGTTGTGAGCCCCACTCCTCACTGTTTCCCTTGCACTTGTTGGATCCTTTACCTCTGCCCTTCTTTGTTTGACCAAATAGGGCAAGGTCACCATCACCACCCTTCTTGTTGGCTTTTGAATCCATCCAAGTGTCCTCCTAGATACGATCATCCCACAATCTTTCAAAGGGGTGAAGATGCTCATGAGCATATATGCCATAGAAAAATGTCCTAGGAAGATGAGAATCCATTTAGTGCCATGTTTACTAACTCTACATCCACAATCCTCTCCCCAACTGTTGCAAGTTGATAACAAATTTGTTTGATCTTCATCAAGTAATTGGTAATTGTGTTTGGTCTAGGCCATCTCTTTAGTTCTGAGTCTGTTCCACAATATGATCTTTTTGTTTATGTTTTTGCTTTGGTAAAAGCTAACTAGGGCATCTAACACTTCCTTCACCATCCTCTTCTTGGATATGTGAGGGATCGAATGATCCTTTATAGCATCCATGATCATTTGGTTCGCCTTCACTTACTTTTTCTTATGAATTGCCAAATCTTGTCGATCTATCGACGGAGTCATAGCATCCTTACCGATATCCTAGATATCATTCTCTTCCAACAAGACTATGAACCTAACTTTCCAAGATACCACCACAGGCTAAATGACTCTCCTAGGCATTTATGCAACAACTGTTTCCTCATTGGTTGGTGGGACTACAGACAATTATGGCTTCAAACAAATTCGAGGCATCTTCAATCTATCTTTCAATCTGAGGCTAGTTGATGCCATCTCTAAGATCTAATGCACAAACTCGAAAAACCCTCTAACTGTCGGTCCTTGTTTCTAGCAGTTGTTTCAAATTGGAGTCAGCAATTGCTTCAGGCATCAACAGTTGATCTATTGCCGTAAACCCTTGAGAATCTCAATCAGAACCTATAGCTTTGATACCGTGTAAAGTTTCCTAGTCTAGGTGATTGTTTTCCTCATGTTCTCAATCAAAACAATTAATTGTAGAATTTAATTAATGCAGAAAATTAAATTGTGAACATAACATCAATCACACAATTGCTGGAAACTGTAAATAGTGGAAGTGTAAATCAAATACACACATACACGGGAAATTTCTCCTTCAAATCAGCTTAGCATTCCAATAATCAAAGATTACAAGACAACCTCCGCAGACCGCCTAAAACCAGCAGTTGTACAAATGATAGATCCACCCTGAACTGAGGTGTACAACCTGATAAAGGGAGTAAAACTTTAGAAAGTGAGACAGCAGTTGTACAACCTATATACAATTACTGTACAGCCCTGCTGTACTACCCTGTACGACAGCTGGTTTGCTCCTCTTTGTTTGCTTTGCTTTCTCTCCTCCAGTCACTATCCATGTCAAGCAAAAACTGTGTTTGAGTCTTCTATCTTATCTGTAATTATGCTTTGTATAAAAACTTAATCTACCAAAAGCCTGCTCTCATCTTCGGATTGGCAGTTGAGATTAACTCCTAGTCTATGTCATTAATGTATTAAATACACTCTATTAGACTCAATTGCAAAACATAAGATTTTTCACTTTTTTCTAAAAGGAATTACAATATAGAATTAATTACCCGCTTTTCCTAAGTGGTAACTTTCGAAATGACTCCAACCACTTCCTGCATGTTCACACTGCACCTGTGCAAGAAGTTCCTGTCTGAGCAACATTTCTCATCACCACACCCCTCAATGGGTGGGGTGGGGTCATTCACAAAAGTGTCAAGCTCAGGTATCTATGGATCCTTAGTTAGTGCCATCCCATTATAATTCATCTCCGAGTTCTTCTAGTACGTGGATATGTTATTCTTTTGCTATTTGACTTGAGAGACCTTGGCCTTCAGGCAAGAAGCCACCGCATGCCCATACTCAACATAGAACTTACAATGGAAAGGAATATGTCTATAATCCAAGGGTTGTGTCCATATATGGTTCTCAAACTCTGACACAATTTTATCAAGGAGACCTTTGCTAAAATCAGCCTAAATGCAGATTCAAACAAAGGTGGTGGTGTCATCTTTCCAGTTTCTGGCAATATGATAATAAACTTATCCAAGGCATCACCAATGGTCAAAAATAACTTATCAATCCAATACTCAAGAGGGAGAGTAGCATTCTTACCCAAATTAAGACCTCTAATAATGACTTAGAAAGCAGGCTGCCACCAGGCAGCCATCACTTCAAAAAGAAGCCAACGTTGTACATAAACCAGGGGCCATTACTAACCCATTTTCCATCCAACTCAGAGAGGAACTCCAAACTAAAATAATAATAAAAATCCAAAAAATAACTTTTGCACACAGGTGATCACCACCCGGTCTTCCAGGAAAGGACCATAGGAATCAGAAACCCATGTCTGGAATTTTTTCGCTGAAGACCAAAAGCCATGAAATCTGCAAATCATTCCATGATTCAGAAAACAATCATTTTCCTCAATCTGTGTAGGATCAAGCTTCAAAACTAGATGCTACCTTATCCACCCATAAGGACGTGATTGAGGCTTTTTCAAAGAGCAGGGGTGAATCATTTGATACCGACTAATCTCAGCGTTACTCGAGAGGTTTCCCAAACGTAAAAGAGTATCCTAAAGCAAAACTGTTTACCTTGGGCACACCATCAGAAGGACAAACTTTTGAAACCTCAAAGGAGAGGGTCATCCCTCCGTTTTGAGAGCCTCCACCATGCTCTGCACAGGAGGCCACATCATTCTTTGACCAGCCATCAAGATTCCTTCACCTGTAAGTTTCTAGCTGATGACTCACATTGATATGACTGTCACATAGTGAACTTCATGACGCCTTCTAAGTTCTTAGTTGCAATTTTACTAAACAACAAAATGGCAGAAGATTTAGTTTCACAATAAACATAATAACATATATTGTGGAATTCATGATGCCTTCTTAGATGCAATCCTCCTAAATAATAAACTTGCATATCCGTGCTGAGGAATTAGCTCCACATTAAACGTAATAATATATATTAAGAATTTTAGAGGTTGTGTGGATAGTTAAACTATATAATCGTGCTTAATATAATTTACTTAAAAGTATAATATAACTATCTCTTATAATCATACTTCATATAATTTACTTAAAAAGTCAAAAAGTATAGCTTCCTGTGAAGCAGCATAAATCTTGCTGTTGTAGGAATCCACGCTTTAATTTTGGAATTTGTTTAGACTCTGCAATTGATGTAAGAATTCTTCCCATTTCTATCATATTTTCCCTATGTTGTAGATATGATTTTTCTAGTTTAAAGATGGAGAATTCCATGCCTATTGACATTCGCATTCTCAATGCAACTTGGGAAATCCGCAGTAGATAACACAAGTCCCCAAATCCTTGATGCTTTTTTAAAACAATGGTAAAGTTTAAGTTTTCCAAAACATTAAGGATTGAACTAGAAATTGGCAAAACATACAAATTTCAATCTAAATAATTATCATTAGCCCAAAGGGTTGATCAAATTAGTTAGTTGGTGTCACTGGTGCCACTGTTGCCAATTAGGAATCCAACACACTGTGCAGATCCCTGGTTGAAATCCCACATAATTAGGCACACTAACTCTACGACACCTGTTTCACTGGGTAGCATCCTTGGAATGGACGAGTGCCCAAGTTCCCCGGATTTATTTCTCAGCCAAAAAATAGTATAATTATCATATTAGCAAACGAATACATACCCATTAGAGAAGCCTCCAGCATGTGGGTTTTCAAGAGAATCTGGTCAGTTGGAGTTACTGCACCCAGTTTCGTAGCCCGTGTCTGTATTTTCATAATGCTGGTAAGGCTGGACGCCAGAATGACAATCATTGCTCCTCCAAGGGATTTAACTATGGCAGGGCCACTGTTCATGTTGGCCCTATCAATAGCTTTCAACAGCAGTCTTCTGAAAGGGGGTATGTTTATCATCAAAAGCAATGCAACGGTGCCCTCTGTTATTACCAGAATGGACAATAATTGGATCATCTTGGATCACAGATTCCAACAGATTCCACTTCTTGAGTTGAATTGAAATGGAGATCAATGTGGTAAACCTTCTTTGTCTGAACGAATTCCAAACACACACGGAATACAGACTGTTCAGACCGACAAATCTTTGTCTGAATGAATTCCAAACACACACGGAATACAGACTGTTCAGACCGATAAAGAGATTTGTTGTGCCTTCGAGGCCTGGCTAAGCGATGGGTAGTCTTTATTCCACCTTTTTTACATTCATGGTGGCTACCCACCAACCCTTCTGCTTGACTTCGAGGCCACCGCATGTATTTCTGCGCATTTTACTTCGTTTTGTTTCCAAACTACTAAAGTCGAGACCCAATTGGACACGTAATAATCTTGACGGGTGGAGCAATCAGTGTCGAAAACCTTCAAATTCCTCGAGCGATAATGCCTCCGTGTCAGGGGTAAATTGGGCAATAACACGCAGGTTGAATTGGATCACTAGATTGAGAGCATCCGTGAATGTATTAGCGTAACAGTTTTTGTGGGTTAAGTTTATTTTCCTAATATATTAGGATTGGGAAGTTTTGGTGAGATTAAGACGGGTGGAGCAATCAGTGTCGAAAACCTTCAAATTCCTCGAGCGATAATGCCTCCGTGTCAGGGGTAAATTGGGCAATAACACGCAGGTTGAATTGGATCACTAGATTGAGAGCATCCGTGAATGTATTAGCGTAACAGTTTTTGTGGGTTAAGTTTATTTTCCTAATATATTAGGATTGGGAAGTTTTGGTGAGATTAAGATAAAAGACAAAGTAAAACGCTTCGTTTTTCGGTGGATCTTTCCCTGTGGATTTTTTTGATAAAAAAAATGTCAAATTTCTGCTGTTAAATTGTTATTTTTATAGCTTTGTAATATGAGCAATGGTATTAGAATGATCAAGACTAAATTTATGATTTTAAAACTATCCAGATCACTAAAATTGTGATTTAAGTGTTTCGAATTGCGAATTAAACCAAAAAAATCTAGAATTTTAAAACTATCCAAATTACTAAAATTGTAATTTAAATGTTCCAAATTACGAATTAAACCCAAAAAAAATTCAGTAAGATTCCAGTGGGTTGGGAGTTTTGGTTAGCACTTATACTGCCCCGTTTTGGTGAGGGAGTGCAAGTTTTTTTAATGTGGTTATTGAAATAGTTTGTTATGTTTTAGGTAATTTATTTTAATATATAAGTGTTAAGTAGGTGATTTTATTTTATTAATGAATAAATACAAGAGAGAGGATTTGTTTTAATATTTTATAATAATTTATAAGATAATTTATATATATAGACTATGGGTAGTATATGGAGTTAGTTTACACGAGTCGAAAGGGGAGTATATTTATATATAGCAATGGTTTTACAGTTGAAGGATAGAAAATCATGTTAACATAGGATAGAGGTGAATTTAGTTACGTCGATATACGTTTTTATTTGAGATTTGGGGCGGACTACAGCCTATGCTTTTTCATTTACGGAGGAGGATGAAACAAATGTACTATCGAGATTGATTCTATGGTCAAAATTCGAAATAAACAATTATTAAAATAATAATATAAAAAATAACTCGTAGTTGAATGGATAACTGGTAGCTATGCATAGATAACAAATAGTAGATGAATGAATAACTAACAATTCATGGTAGATAACTAGAAGAATGTGAGATAAAAAAGATAAAAAAATAAGTGATAGTTGATAGATGGATAGCATGAAGAATGCACGTGATAACATGTAGCTAGGCATGGATAACTCAGAGTTGAACCCGTTTAACTAGAAGAATATGATGAATAAAAAAATTCATAATTGTCTTCTATTCCATCATTATCTCTCAACCATTTGATCTTTATCGGCGTGATTCAGCCACAAACTATGTGGGTGTGCTAGTAATTGTTTATTTCAAATTTTGAACGACTGCCATAGAATCAATCTCAACAGTACACTTGTCTCATCTTCGTCCATAGATTAGAAAGCATAGGTCGTAATCCACCCCAAATCTCAAATAAAACGCCTATCGACGTAATTACGTCAATAGGCGTAATTATTTGAGGTTTGGGGTGGACTACGGCCTAATTACGAAGATGAGACACATGTATTGTCGAGATTGATTCTATTCAAAATTCGAGATAAACAATTATTAAAAAAAAAAGAATATAAAAAATTACTCGTAGCTTATGAATGGATAACTTGTAACGATGCATGGATAACTCATACATGATAAAAGGATAACCAACAGTTCATGGCAAATAACTAGAAGAATGTGAGATAATTATATATATATATATATATATATATATATATATATAATGGATAACAAAAAGAATGTCATTGATAACATGTAGTTAGGCATGGATAACTCAGAGTTGAACCCGTTTAACTAGAAGAATATGAAGAATAATTTTTTTTTCCAAATTGTCTTCCATTCCATTGCTATCTCTCAACCATTTGATTCCTATCGGTGTGATCCAGCAACAAACTATGTGGGTGTGCTTGTAATATGAAAAGTGAAATAGTTGAAGCATTATGCAATATGGTAAAAAAAATCATGAAAAAAATTTGTGCAAATTATTATATTGAAATAAACCACATTTTACAGAGGTCGTCAATAAGCTTTTTCATCCAGTTTCATCTACAAAAATATCATATAGGATCTCTGAAAAAATTTGTCCAACTTAAAAGAAAATGGGCAACCAAAAATCGTCCAAAAAACATTGTATAAAACTCAGCACATGTCAGCAAAACTAAAAACCACAATAATATAACCTAAAAAGAGGTATATATCCATGAAAATGTCCAAGATCAAGCTCAGACAAGGTATCATTCATCATCTCCCATTTGTTTTAGGTTCCCACTCCAATCTGTAGACCCCTTTTTGACAATCGATCTTCCTCTGAATTCCTCTCCCTGTAAATGTGTACAAAAATTACTTCCCGAAAAAGAGCAACCAATCTGCAAATTTCTTCATATATTGGCAGCAGGAAAATGTTTCTTGGTGGTCTCTTTTGGCTCAACCAATCAATAGCTATTCTTGGTCCACAAAAACTTGCAACTTTTGAACATTCCTACCGAGTGTCAAGCTTAAAGATATAACTTTATTGCCATCATCTATGCTCTATTTTTTGTTGTGTCACCTAAAGCAGCAACAAACTTAATCCAATAATTATCATTGAAGTGAGAGATTCCACCAAACCCTCCCATGGCTAGATTACCTTGTCAGGCCATGTCAAAATAACACTCACAACAAAACTTATCAACTACCTCCTAAAAAAACCCTCCTTTTCTTTTACTTATCTTCAACTTATGGAAAGAAATTGAGGATAGCAAGACCTTTTGAGGCTATAATGGCTAGAAAGAGATAAATCAGTCATCCTGGAGATCTAGAAACCCCATAGGAAGATGATTGGTAAAACTTTATATACTTTAAAATCTTGATTATTGATCCAAGACTTGAAAGCACTATCAAGGTGATGACCTTCCACGCAAATTGAATCCTGCAAGACTGAGAAGCAAAAGACCACTTCTTCTTTTAAGTAATCACTTGATATAAAATAGTGGTTAATATTATCACCAGCTAGTTCACATAGTAGCCATCTGCCACGTCTAAACAAGAAATTTGTAAGCACTACGTCTCACACAAAGACCTTGTTAAGCAGATATGTAATATAGTAAATGTTAAGTAAACTATTTTTATATATAAATGCAAAGTGGTTAACAACTTTTGGGAATTTATATTTCAAAAAGTGGACTATAAATGTTGGTATAGTTTCCTAGAATTTATATTGTTCTTTAAAAAAAACATTTGATTGGTGATTAAACAATAAAGCATTAATTCGAAATAATGTCAAAAAGCAAAATAAGTAGGTGTAAACTTTGCAAGAATAAGGAGGAAACAAGTTGTCATCCTTTATTGGTATTAGGAATTTATGTAGAAGAAGGTCTCACGTTATGGTGTGCAAAAGTGTAGGTAAGGAATCATTCTGCTTTACCTATGATTTTTATTTGGGGAATTTGGTTGGCTAGAATAGGGTATTTGGGTATATATATTAACTTTGTACAACGTGTTATTTAAAGTATTAATATTTCAAAACATGATACTCTTGTGAGTACAATAAAATGATTTAAATAATTATTGATTATTAAGAAAGTAATAAATTAAGATGGAGTTTAAGCATTTTTGCAAGTACAATAAAATTATTTAAATGATTATTGATTATTAAAAAAAATAATAAATCATATTTTGATAGAGTAGCTCAAGGGAATTCTAGTATATGTAGAATTACATGGTGTTTTATTTCTAAAACATAATAATTTACCAAAGTTTAAATCCATATTAAAAATTGACACTAACAACTACGCTGAATTAATGACATTAAAATTAATACTTACACTTGTTATAAGAAAGGATGTAAAGAAAATCCAAATATTTGAGGATTCCTTGCTTGTTTTAAATAGATAAGAAAATAATATATGAGCATGAATTATATGTTGCATTTAATTAATGAATTTGTTTTGTTATTTTTAATATTTATTTTTTATATGGTCCGTGGGGGTAGAGTAAGTGTTAAAGTGGAATTGTTGAAATTGGTTGTAAATGAAAGGTCTCGTGTTCAAATCCCCCCCAAATTTACTTGTGCGCCATGGTTTGAGCCCTGTGGATGCACCTAGGGGTATAGTGGTAGCGAGATTGGATCCCTAGACCTCGTGTCACGTGAGTACCAGCCCGTTCCTAGTTGTCGATTCCCCTAGTTACATATATATATTTATTTATTTTTCATATGCATTTAGAAAAGGAATGTTGTTATTGATGGGCTTGCAAAAATAAGGGTTGGAGGTTTTAATGGAACTTGGATTATCATAAAAATTAAGAAAAGCATTGTAAAAAAATTATGCATATTTAAAATAAATAAAAATTTATAGTTAAAAGTCATGGTAAACTTTACTTTTGGTTAAAAAACTTTTTTTTTAAAGAATTCATAAATCTTGTTTTTATTAAGGTGGTACAATCAAGCATTTTGTCAAAATAATGATAGAAGATTTAAGAAAACTTGTTTTATTAAGACAAGTATATGAGTATTTTTATTTTTTTTAAAGTGTTTTTTTGGGGGGATTTTGAGAGTTTATGAAATGATTATTTAAAAAAATGAACAATAAGTAGATTATTTTAATGTACGAGAAATTAATCATTAATAAATAAAGTTAAAGATGATTAGTTTTATTATTTTCGTATTCAATCTTAAAATAATAATTCATAATGTAAAACATACTATAGTCAAAATCCAAGTGTAACATCTTTTCAAGTTTAATCGTACTTGGCTTTAGAACCTGATTTTTGTTCTCTGGTTAGGGACTGATGGGATTCTTATTCAAATCAGTCAAAGTCTTCTCCTATACGGAACCCTCTTGGGAAGCTCAAGTTCATGAAGGGGGAGGTAAAGGGTTGGGAAAAGGCTAAAAAGAAGGTGAATGATCAGGATCTGGCCAACATCAAGAAGGATATTGATGAACTAGAACTATATGTGAATGTACACCTGTTTTCTGAAGATCGTCGGGTTAGACTTATGGGTTTGGAACAATAGAGATCCAAAATTTTGGGCAAGTGGAAGCAACTTGACAATTGAAGCGTAGAGTATTGTGGCTTAAGGAAGGTGATGCAAATACCATATTTTTCCAATGATATGACTCCCATATAAGAAACATAAACAATATTTGGGAACTAACATGTAGTGATGGATTGGTCTTATCTGACACGAAGGGTTTGAAGATGGAGGTTGTTTCACACTTTGGCAACTTGTATAAGCAGTCTCCCTCGAACCATCTGGAGGAGAAACTTCTAGTCTTGAAATAATATCCAAGGTTCTTTAGTCCTAAGGATGGATAAAATTTAGAAGGCAAGTCGTTCTTGACAAAATTAAGGGCATACTAATAAATTTTCTAAAGGACAAAAGCCCTGGTCCAGAAGGCTAAACAGTGGAGTTTTTTCTTCACTTTTTCGATATTGTTGGGCAGGATCTTCTTAATGCTATCGAGGAGACTAGGGTGAAGGGGTATGTGCCGACTAATCTCAACTCCACTTTCATCACTTTGATACCCAAAAGGGATAAGCTAGTCACTTTTGATGATTTTCGGCCCATATCACTATGCAACTTGGTATATAAGGTTATCACTAAGATGATTTCTAACAGACTAAAGGTCATGTCTCCTGGACAATTTAGCTTCCTGTCCAATTGACAAATACTAGATGTGGTGGGTATTGCACTTAAGTGCTTACACTCGGTCAAATCAAAGAAACTCCAAGCTTTTATATTAAAGATGGACCTGGAAAAGGCTTATGATAGGGTTGGTTGGTCATTTGTTCATTTTATGCTCATACAAATTGGGCTTACTGTGGAGGTTACGAACTAGATTATGGATTGCATAGGCTCAACTTCCTTCGTCATTCTTATAAATGGTTCACCATCTTCTTTCTTCCAAAGCAATAGAGGACTGCGTCATGGTTGTTCTTTGTCATCATTATTGTTTATACTTGTCATTGAAGGTTTGAGCATGCTTATTAATCAAACCAAGACTGATCAAAAGATTAAAGGTATTAAAATTTATGGCTCCCTTTCCATTACTCATTTACTATTTGTCGATGATGTCCTTTTGATGGGTATGGGCACCATTACTAAGTGGGAGCATTTCAAAAAGACCATGACCATATTTTGTAAAGCTACGGGGATGTCGATTAGTGTTAGTAAGTCCATGTTCCTACATAACGATCTTGAGGTAGAGATTGTAAAGTGGATCCAAGATTTTTTTTCCTTTTTTGTATCATGTATGGACCAAGGTTTTAAATACCTAGGCTTCTATCTGAAGCCTAATGGGTATAGGGTGGAGGACTACAATTGGTTGATTAGGCGTGTGGAGAGGATGATCAACCTTTGGGTGCATTGGTACCTTTAACTTGGTGGCAATTGTTCATAATTAGCTATGTGTTAAAAATCTTTCCCATTTATTGGTTCTCTCTCTATATGGTGTCGGCTTTCGTGATCTCTAGTATCAGGCAAAAAAATAGCACACTTCTTGTGGTCAGGCACTGCGAGTAGGAATCGTATCCACTTGGCTAAGTGGGAAGGAGTGGCCCTACCAAAGAGAAGTGAAGGCTAGGGTATCAAATGTTTGGATTGGATCAATGCAGCTTTGTGGGTCAAGAGTATGTGGAGGTGTCTATTTAGTGATGGGTTATGGAGTTGCACGATCTGGTCAAAGTACTTAACCGGGACTCCAGTGAATCTATGTATACATCAGCCTATGCTTCTGTGTAGGAATGCTTCCATTCTATGGATGGGTTTCTTGCATGTATTTTCGATTATTTGCACCAAGAACAATTGGTATGTGGGAAAAGGGATTCATACATTTATTGGGATTGATCTGGTTGTTGGTCTTAAGGAGAATTTTAAACTATCATCTGCACTCATCAATGAACTACACAAGAATAATATTTATGTGTTGGCTCAATCTAAACATGTGGGATGCTCTCCAGCTGACGATAAATATTGGTTGAGTGCGATGGAGGTGGGACTTGGGGTGCATCACTAGACTAAATGGACTTATTATATTATGGGTATGAACCATGAAGGTATCGTTATTATTGATAATGAAGACACTATTATGTGGGACTAGAAAGGGGATGTTGGTGCCCTTACTGCTAAGAGGGCGTATGAATCTCTAGTTGATCGGGCAAGTCCTTATGGTGATCATCGATGGTAACTGAAGATTTGGAGAGATGCTTCATCACTCAGTATCAAATGTTTCTTGTGGCTTTGTTTAAATAATAAGATCCTAACACGGGACAGCGTGCAGAAGAGGGGTTTTATGGGGTCTGAGATATGCATATTGTGTTACAAGGAGGATGAATGTGTGGTCACATGTTTTGTAGGTGTTTATTTTTTAGAAAACTGTGGCATGACCTAGCATGTAAGGTGTTGATTACTTGTTATGGAAGGCATACAACATTAGGGACTGCTTATTTACTTGGTTGCACACAAAAATATCAGCAAAAAACCTCCCACTCATCCTTGTGTGGGAGGTTTGGAAGTGCTAGAATCGTTCCATTTTCTAGGATTCCAATCCTTCAACTGTTTATGTTGGTAGGATAACTATACAATTATTCTCAGGGTGCACAGATCATAAGCAAAAGGTGAAATCTAGAGTTATCATCCCACCATTTATTTAGGAGGGATACTCTTTTGCTTATTTTGATTGGGTTGTGAAGGATGATGTTGGTGGTATTGGGATGGTATTGCATATTAAAAGAGACCATATGATATGTCTGAGATTGGCAGTGGGAAGAGGTAACAATGTGAAGGTTGAGTTGCTTGCATGTTGGGGGATACTTTGGTTTGCACGAAAGAGACGTGTGGGGAAAGATAATTTCTTTAGTGACTCCAAATGGTTATAGATTGGCTGAATGGGGAGATTGCAATACATTCCCTACTATTGAATCATTGGTTGTCAAGGATTCAGTGCCTCATTGAGGAGTTTTGGGAGGTTTTATTTACCCATATTTATCGTGAATTGAAGACACATGTTGATTGCTTATTAAACTCCCATGGATGGACTTGAGTATTTGGATGGACTCCTACATTTTGAGGAATTTGTCTCTTCACAGTTGATCAACTCGGGCTCTATATCAATTTTCTAGGTTGTCAGTAATGATTGTTGGAGTCTGCATTTTTGTATTATGTATTTCACTGCCGTGTAAAGATATTGGTATGACTATAAGTTTAACATTAGCTTCATGATATGGACTAATAGAAAGGTTGTCTACGTTGTTACTGAATTACTGTATGATATATCTCTATATGGGTAAGTAAATTTGATTATTGAGAAAAAATATTTACTTAAACATGTTTAAGCCATAGTAATTATGCCAATCATTTTACTAATTTCATTCTTATGTGATAGTTCATAATGTTAAATTGTGTAAACCTTATTATGCCTCGATCATATTAATTTATTTTTTAATTTTATTTATTGCATAATCATACTTAATAGATGATTGATTTGGTAAAAAATTATGTATTTATAAAAAAATTCATTTAATTCATAATATTAGATTGTGTAAATCTTATGTATTAAGATGATATTAATTTGTTTATTACATAATAATAATTAATAAATAAGGCGTTCCCATATAAAAGCGCTTCCTAAGTGAGCTAAGAGATCATCATTCGACAAGTGATCAAGGAAGTGAAACACAGAGTCTACAACAGACCAAGTCGCAGCATGAAGGGAAGTGGCGAGGCGCTCTAGCAAAGATGCTCTTCTTTCTTCGGTTTTCGGTTGACCTCGTTGATAGGTGCGCTAGCCGTGGCAGACACTGCGTTGACACCTTATTGGATTTGTTTGTTTTGTCTTCTTTGTATTTTGTGTGTATTAGTTGGTTGGGCACACAGGGGAGTATTAGCCGCGTTAAGGGAACTCCCACAGTTTTAATATAAACGCTTCCAGGGTCTCTGCGGTGTGGCAACTCCAACCTTATTTATGTGTTTTCTTTTGGTTTAGTGTTGACAGGCTTTAACTAAGTGTAAACAGAGATAACTTGAAATAATTCTAAGTATAAGGCTTCCGCAACAGAGAGGCATAGCCTGTCGATTGGCACTTGGGTGGCCAAGTCTCAAAGTTGTCTCCCAGGCAGTGTCGCACACCCCATTCAATCGTAGAAGCGACGTGTGTTGAAGTGGGGTTGTGACAAGTTATATGCTTAGATCGTATAAATTTACTTTTCTATTTTATTACATAATAATAATAATAATGGTTATTAATAAATTATTGTTTTGTTTTTTAATTAAAGTTAGACTAGTAAAATGAAGTTGCTTGTATTTATAAAATTGTTCATATACTATATACATCTAATACATATTTTTTTAGTTATAACTCATTGGTAATATGAAACATTTATTATGATAATAATTTAAGTTTAAATTTTAACATTTATGTCTTTTTTAAATAAAATTTTGATTAATTTAATAAAAATTAACAATTTTTTTCTTTAAATTAATTAAAAAAACATATTTTCTTTACTAATTTAGCCTACATTTTATATATTTATATCTTCCCTTCTTAAATGATTAATAACTTTAGAATCAAAACAATCCTTAAAAATATAATGTCTTTTAAATTAGTTATTTTATACCAAAAAAATACCTAATCATAATTGTAAATCTCTTATGATTTTAATAAATTAAAAATACAATTTACGTCTCTCTATATATTTTATTCATCTTCTAAAAAATTAACTTTTAATAAAAAATAAATTTATTATTTTCTGGTTGGTGATCACGGCTTTTTTAAATTTCGGAATTATTTTTTATTTTTATGTCGATACAGTATATATTTTAGAATTTTTGGGTGGACTACCATTTATGTTTTTAAAAAATAACTCATATGATAATTGAACTTAATGACATGGTAATGTGTAGTCCATGTGACACTAGAACTCCAACTAGCAGCTGGAAGTCGAGGTAATGTGCACAAGGTTTAGTCAAACTGCATTTTGCGAATGGGAGTTGAAGTAATGTGCAACTCGTGTGATAGTCGAACTCCTAATAAACTCCTTTGAACTCCTACTAAATTCCTTTGAATTCATGTGATAATTGCACTTAGTGGCATAGTAATGTGCAGTCGAACTCCACTTGATCTCCATCTGGCAATTGAGAGTCAAGTTAATGTGCATAAGGCTTAGTCAAACTACATTTGAAAACTAGGAGTCTAGATAACTCGAGTTATAACATTAACTACAATAGCTTTATATTAAGTTTTAAATTAACTATTAAATACAACTATGAGCTTAACTCCAATAATGATACAACTATGAACTTAACAACCACATAATTTGTGGTTGTTATATTAGATTAATTATTAGATATAAATAATTAACACATTTTTTAAGAAAAAAAACATTATTAATATGTCAAACAATATTCCAAACATATTAATCTTATTAATAATTTATATATTCTTAAAATTTTCGTTCTTTTTTTCCCCGGGAAAAAAATCATTATTGAAGTATATGAACAAGTAGTACATCAAAACAAAATTGATCACAAATAGACCAAAGACCATAGTTTGAAAAAAATAGACAAAGACTATTGACCGAAGAGAGGAAACAAAATAGACTAAGGGGGAGACAAGAGAGTAGTCCAAAAACCATCGACCAAGGCTCTCCAAAACCCATAAACCAGAGCTTAATAAGAGTTAGAAGCTCAACCCCCAAAACGAGCACCAAGACCAACACCATAGCACCAAAGCTCAAGACATAAAAGTATGAAACTCCCTTCAGAAGAAAGGGAGCCATTGCTCCAAAGCTCATAGAAGAAAAACCCATCCACCGCTAGCAGAGCCTTTTTTACAACAATTCCATCATGTGATTTTGATTCCTATAGACATGCGCAAAAGAAATACTTTTGAAGCGACTGATCAACATCCTAGTCTATTTTAGCAAGGTCGAGAGGTGCAGAATATTATTGCCATGAAAATTAGTTGCCCAATCAATAATTACCTTCGAATCACCATAAATATTGATGTTGTCAAGGTCAAGACTATGCGAAAAATGAAGGAGCCATAAAGAGAGAAGTTCACCCTTAGTATTTGAGTCAGCGCCACATCTCATCCATAGCTTATAAAACCGATCCTTTTCCAAAAAGAGAATGGCCCATGCCCCACATAACAGGGAGTCATGTTGGGAGGACCCATAAGAAAACCCCATCAGGCAATCTGTTGGGAAATGAACCGCATGGTCATTGTTAATATGACATGAAGAACCTGCAACCTTTTCAGCAGAGAAATATTTAAAGGCAACTAGACCCCTGTAGCAGATGAAGAGAGCATCGATGTGAACATTTTCAAATATTCTCTTATCCAGACTTGTCCATAATTCCCATTAGATAAAATAAGGAAAGGACTACCATGAAGGAGCGTTTTCTTCCATAAAAGAAAACAATCAGATAACGAACTCCCAGACCAAACAACTAGGCATTTTAAAAACCAAACACCCTACTGCCAAACATATTTTGCAATGTGATAAGAAACAAATAAATGGAAAATAGTTTCTTCTGCTCACCACACATAATACAGAAATTTGGATCGATCATACCTCATTTAGACAGGTTATCCCAGGATAAGAGGCGATTTTCCAACGCAAGCCAACAAAAGATAGAACTTTTTTAAGGCACCTACCAAGACCAAATCACATGCCACCACTTTCGATCATAAACAATTGCCTCAAACAAACACTGATAAGCCAACTGCACAGTCAATTCACCCGAACATCTGTTGTATGTCCACTTAAGAACATCACAGTCTTCACCAAGAGAGATTAAGCCTTTTTGAAGACCAATGATATAATTAGACCATTCAATCCCCAAAATACCATTAGGCCCCAATTGTTTTGTTGTTAACCAACCCTTAGAAAAGACGACATGAGTCTATGTCTTTGAATATGGTTCAGGGCATAGTAACCATTTGAATGAAGAAAGAAAATCAATTCACCAAAAAGCTTATACTTTATCGCCCCCCCAACAATAGGGTCTTCCCCAAGACAAATAGATTTGAAATATGGTTCAGGGCATAGTAACCATTTGAATGAAGAAAGAAAATCAATTCACCAGAAAGCTTATACTTTATCGCCCCCCCAACAATAGGGTCTTCCCCAAGACAAATAGATCAGTCGTTTCCAGGAGCCCAAGCAAGCCAATTCCCACACAGTCCAAATGAGTCAATAAGGCCTGACCAAAAATTTGAAACTCCTTTCTGGGATTCTTACTACTCCAAATCCATTCCGTTAGAAAAAACTTCTTGAAGTATTCCGCTTGTAACACTTTAGTCCACAGGCTTTCACCAAAGATAGTCAGCTAGAAGCTCCTAGCCCTTAATGCTAAAGAGAACTTAAACAAATTTTTCAAAGCCCATCTTCCTTTATCTTTTGGGCTAGCTAAAGCTTCGCATTTTACCGAGTGATATTTGTTCTTTTCATAATTTCCAAATGAAACAAAATCAAATATCTTCTTTCTAATTTCATTTAAAATGGATCTCAAAATTTTACTAAACGAAATCCAAATTTTGCCAAAAACCACTGCCCACTGAAAGATAACCATCGCCAACAGTAGTGCTTAACTCTTAATTCTTATATCATTCACAAAAACAAAAACAAAAACAAAACTATATTTACCATACGTATGCAAATAACCACTCCACCGCACTATAAATCTATGCCCATTTGTTTTTATAATATAAAAAATTTACACTCCATGTAATTTGTACTTATATCAGAATAAAGTATTTTTAATGTATTAAAAGAAGATGTCGCGCCCATGTGTTTTTAGAATAATAAAAAAATTACACTCCATCTAAATTTGTATTTATATGTCAATAAAGTAATTTTAATGTATTAAAAGAATATGCTGCCTTTTGGAAAGGAAGATAAATATAATTAGTAGGTGCCGTGTGGCTTTGCATTTACGAAGATACCGTGTGCCACAAGTTATTCCTAAGAAATATTTGAACGTGTCATAGGTCAAACCTTGGGTGCATTGTGTATTTCGTTTTAAGTAGTTTGGTTAACATGTTTAGATTTAGTATCGTAAAAAATTATTTGTTATGTCCTTGTGTCGTAGGAACATATTAGTTTCCGATTCCTTTTTGGTTTTGTTTGCAGTGGAGTTAACGTCCTTGAGTGGTTGGATGATCTCGACTCTGTACCGGATGTTGAGGTGTTTTTAGATTGTCAGTTTGATGGGTCAGGATGCCCTTTAAATCATGAAGGGATTTCGTTGGTTGAAGCGGAAAGTGCTTAGGAGAGTTCTATGTCTAAAAGGGTGGTAGGTGAGTCTGGTGCGAAGACGCGAACAAAAAGACCTAAACAGGTGATAAAGAAGGCTCTTAATCCGGTGATGCTTGTCGTCGGTGAAGATGTAAAGATGAATTAGATCATTTTGACTAATTCCCATACTCTGGTAGGGCGGTTTGGAGGCAGGAAGTTTAGCCCGATGGGTTTAAAGAAGTGGGTTGCGGACACTTGGATGGAACTTATCCAATGTTGTCCGGAGGTGTTCGTGCTTCCGTGTGGCTGGGGATAGCTTTCAAATTTCATGTGGCGGTGGATTCTAAAGCTATTCTCTCTGGCTCGTGGCGCTGTGAGGGGTCGAGCCTCCTGTTGAAGCGATGGTCGCAATTGTTTGACCCACGCACTGAAAGGTATGATTCAATGTCGATATGGGTTAAAATGCCCAATCTTCCATTTGAGTCCTGGTCCCCAGACTTTTTTAGATTGGTTGGAAACACTTTGGGGTCGTTTATTGAGGCAGATTTACCGTTTTTGCATTCTGGGGTTTGTTGCTTGGGTAAAGTTCTTGTCCTTATTGATCTTTGGAATGGCCTAGTTGCTGATCTAAAGATTAAAAAAGGAGATCATTGTTTTAGCCAGGTGCTTGACTATGTTGGGGTTCCCTTCAGGTGTGTCAGATGTCATGGGCATAGGCATTTAGTCTCCCAGTGTAGTCTTGCTTTTCAACACAAGTCGGGTAGGGTTTTTAAGCATAATGCGGTTTGGCGGGTTAAGAAATCTGTGGGTTCAGTTGTTTCTATACCTATGGTTTTAGTGGGTAAGGAGAGGAGTGGTTTTGTGCCTGAAATCCCTGATTCTCAGGATGTTTTAGGGTTGGAAGTTGAACCGATTTTATCTATGGCTGTAATTGATGGGTCGAAAGCTATTACCTCTAGGGTTTTATTGAGTTTTGAGATGTCTAATGCCTCTGTTCAGATTGACTTAGGGTTAGACTGAAGATTCATTATTATCTATCGATGCTCTTAAATCTCTTAGTTTAACAGTCTCGGATTCTGTTAGTAAAGATCATCTTGGTTGTTCTGTTTCAAATCCTGTTGGATCTTTTTCTCTGGGGGTTTTGGCTAAAGAGTTTTGTTTACCGGTTTCTTCTCTGGGTGCTTTGGGTTTTTTGTCGCCTGATAAAGATTTAAAGCCTAGAGATAATGGGTATTTTCTTAGATCCTGTTCAAAAGCCGAAGTGATTTTGGATGGGGTCAAAGCTGGAGTTCCTGGTTACCAAGGGCATAAACCTTTTCTGGTTGATGGACACCCTTTGGTGAAGTATTGTGGAGTTTCTTTGGATCATCTTTTTGGGGCACTTAGAGCTGTGCTTGCCCGTTCCAGGTTTTTACCATGATTGTGACAACTCTTAATTTTCGGGGGTTAGCTAGTTTGCCCAAAAAACTAGCGGTTCGCATGCTGGTGGAAGATCAGTTAGTTGATGTTTTATTCCTTCAGGAAATTATGGGGGATGGGTTTAGTATTGCTATAGATATGGAATCTATGCTTTCTGGTTGGATTTTTATCTCCTTGGATGCTAAAGGCAAGTCTGGGGGTCTGTTATTGGGTTGGAGATCTATAAAATTTCAGTTTGTTAGTGCTTGGGCTGTAGAATCGAGTTTGTTTGCTTCTCTTTATTTAGTTGAATTGAAAGAGTTTTTTGGCTTCATGAACATTTATGGTCCTTATTTGGACACGGAACGGTTTTGGAACAATATTTTCTCTCTAGACTGTCTTAAGATTTCAAGGTTGTTTCTCAGGGGGGATTTGAATTTCTCCATGGGGCTTTCAGAAGTTTGGGGTGAAAGGGCTCGTGTGGACTTCTTATCTGAATTTTTTGCTGTCCAGTTGGCTGATTTTGGGCTCGTGGATACTGCTCCATTTGTCCTTTCCCCTACTTGGACCAATAGAAGGGTTGGAGCTGATAATATTAGTAAGAGATTCGATAGATTGTTGGTTTCTTATGGTCTACTTGAGTTAGACCTTCATTTCAGGCAATGGGTAGGATGTGGGGGGGATTCTGATTATCAACCGGTTTTTCTTCAGATCCTTTCTGATTCTATTTTACCTCGGGCCCCCTTTAAATTTAATGCTCACTGGTTATCTGATGAGGTTTTGGTTGATTTATTAAAAGCTTCTTGGTCTGTGTATGTGGATAATCCTGTGGTATCTGTTGTGTCTCACTTTGCTGCTAATATTAAACATCTCAAGGAGGTGTCTATTTCATGGGTTGCAAAGAAAAAAGCTCAGGAAACTAAGGATTTAGTAGAAATTGAACTCTTGATAGCTACTTCCTTTAAATCAGTCGGTTTTGGTTTTTCTTCTGAGAGTGATAAATCTACTCTTTTTGATTTGGAGTCTCGCAGAAGGAAAATCCTTTTGGATCGAGAACATGAGGCAAGACAGAAGAGTAGGGCTATTTGGCTTTCTTGTGGGGATGATAATACCTATTTTTTCCATAAATTTGCCAATCACAGGAAGAACATTAATTCTATTTGGAAAATTGAGGATGATGATGGTATTATTGTGGAAGGCTTTGATTCAATTGCTAAGGCTGGTGTTCAACATTTTGAGAACTTGTTTCAGGAGGAAAAGGTTCTTCATCTTCCAGAAATTATGAATATCGCTGGGTATTTTCCTTCTTCCATTTCTGATGAGGAGAATGTAGAGCTTATGAAACCTGTTACCCTGGAGGAAATTAAGACTATTTTGGCTCTTAGTAAGACTGATAAGAGTCTAGGACCAGATGGTATCCCTGTGGAGGTATATAGAGCTCTTTTTGATGTTTTAGGATTGTATCTTCTAAGGGTTTTTTATGATTCCAGAAAGTCTGGTAAAATACCTGCTGTATTCAATTCAACTCTTATTGTCCTGATTCCTAAGATTGATCTTCCAAAATCCTTTGAAGAATTTAGGCCAATCTCTTTATGTAACTACATTTACAAGATTATTGGTAAGATTATTTCTGTGCGGATTAGGAAGGTTCTGGGCAGGTATATTTTTGGTGCACAATTTGGGTTCTTACCTGGTAGACAGATTCATGATGCTATTGGGGTTTTACAAGAATGTTTGCATACTATTTGCAGCAAGAATTTGAAGTCTCTGGTGTTTAAAGTTGATTTGTCTAAAGCTTGTGACAGAGTTAATTGGTCCTTTTTGAGAGTAATCCTCTCTAAAATGGGGTTTTCTGTTCCTTTTTATTACTTGGGTTATGAGTAGTCTGTCATCTGTTTCTTTTGCTTTACTCATTAATGGTGCAACTTCAACCTTCTTTAAATCTGGTAGAGGATTGAGACAAGGTTGTCCCCTTGTTCCTCTTCTATTTCTCATTGTGGTTGAAGGATTGGGTAGGGCTCTGTTGGCAGCTAAGGAGAATGGGGTTTTTTCTGGTATTCCTTTTGGCAATGATATCTCATTATCTCATGTATTATTTGTTGATGATATTGTAATGATTATTGATGGTTCTGACCAATCCCTATCTTTCCTTTATGAGATTCTGCAAATTTTTTGCAAGGCATCTGAGCTGCTGATTAATGAAGAGAAATCATCTTTGTTGCACTTTGGGTTGGATGAATCTGAGATTATTTCTATACAGAATATTTTCAGTTTTGTTGTTGCTGATCTTAAGGCTGGATTGAAGTATCTTGGGTTCTATCTTAAACCTTGCAGATATATTTTGAAGGATTGGCACTGGCTGGTAGCAAAGGTGGAAAAGAGAATAAAAAACTGGAGTTTTCGGTGGTTATCTAATGGAGGTAAGCTAATTCTGATCAAATCAGTTTTAGAGGCTATACCGGTGTATTGGATGCATTTTTGGATTCCCATGGGCATAATTGAGAAGATTAGGAAATTATGTTTCAAATTTTTATGGGCAGGAAATTCAGATTCTTCTGGAATGGTCTGGACATCTTGGAAATCTTTAGTGTGCCCAAAATTTTTGGGAGGCTGGGGGTTGAAGATACCTGTGGTATTTGCTAAAGCTTTGGCAGCAAAGAATGTTTGGAATCTCATTCAAGGTTCAGGCTTGTGGGTGCAGATTGCTTTACAGAAATATGTTTCTCCTTTATCCTTATTAGATTGGATTAGAGTTCCGGAGAAAAAGAAGAAATGCATGTCTATTGTCTGGAAAGTTGTTCTCTGGTCTTTTGATCTTATTGGAAACTTCCTTATTTGGAAGGTTGGCAATGGAGAAGATGTCAGAATTGGGTTGGATCACTGGGTTGGTTGTAAGTGGAGACACATTCTACCTAACAGTTTGATTGATAAACTTCACTATGTTGGTATTTTTTCTCTTAAAGATATTGGTTGTTCTAGTATGACTCTGTTACTGGAACAGGGTTGGCTCCCTGCAGATTTGGTTGGTTTACAGGATCATCATGACATTATCTCCTGGAATGCTTTTTTGTCTATTTTAAAATCTAGTCATGTTAGATTGTCAAATGATGATGATATGTTGATTTGGAATCAGGCTAAATCAAGGAAGTATACTCCAAAAACAGGTTATCTTCAATTAGTCTTGGATAGACATGTGGAGGAAGTATCCTAGTGGTGGAAGGTGCTCTAGAAGTTTAAATGCCCTCTCAAGGCAAAAATATTTAGCTGGTTTTATTATTTGATAAGGCATTAACTTGGGATGTTTTATGTAGAAAGGGAAGGGAGGGCCCTGGAAGATGTTTTTTATGTAAATTGGATTCAGAGTCCAATGTACATTTAGGTGTGGATTGTCCTTTTTCCAAACAAGTGTGGACTGAAATTGAGGCTAAGCTTCAGTTAAAAAATCTGTGGATTGGTAATTCGGTAAGTAAGTGCCTCAAAAATTGGTGTGTGAAAGGAGAAGTGAAACATATCAAGTCTTTACCAATTATTGTGTTATGGTTCATTTGGAAGGCAAGGAACCGGTGTTGTTTTAATGATTATGTTCTTTCTCCTTTTCAAGTTTCATCTTTCTGTCTGGGGTCTTTGAGTTCTTTCCCCCAAGATAAGATTTCTGTTAAGATCAGACTTGTTGTTGTGGAAGTCATAGATAAGTCTTTCCCCTAGGGATACTTTGATGGCTCGGCAGCAAGAGAACCGAGAATCTGTGGAGCTGGTGGTCTGCTTTTTATTGCAGATGATCACTTTTTCACATTTAAAGCAGGGTTGGGCAGTGGCACTAACAATTTTGCAGAGCTTATAGATGTAAAGCTCCTTCTCACTTTGTCTTTGAAGAATAATATTAAAAAAGTGCAGATATTTGGTGATTCTCAACTGGTTATCAATTGGGCTATTGGTAAGTCTCGTATTCAAAATATACAACTTGCTCAGATTTTGCAGGAAGTCAATAGATTGGCTGATATGTTCGAATCTGTTGATTTTGTGCATATTCACCGTGAAAGGAACACTCTTGCTGATAGTCTCGCTAAAGATGGATCTAATGTTTTGACTGGTACCTGGAAAATTTCAGAGCACAAGGCAGATACGTGCTTCGAGTCTGTTATGTCTTTTTAACTTTCATACTGCGGATTTGGTCTTTTGAAGATTGCAGAAGTATGTTGTTCATGGATAATTTGTTCTTGGAGAACAATTGATGAAGGCATTTGGTCTTGCTGAAATGCTTTGAAGATTTTTAGTGTTATACAGTTTTGGACAGTTTATTTGAATGAGTTTGAGGTTAATGGTCATTTTATTGGCCAGTATGGATACAAAGTGTATATTGCATTAGTGCAATGGTTTTGGTATAAGGGGATTTGATAGAACCCATACTAGTTATGTTTAAGGCCTTTTGGCAGTTTTTTTTGGATATTGTGCCACCTGTGGAATGTAATTCTGTTTATAAATATAATTACGGTTTTTTTTTGTGGAAAAAAAAGGAACATATTAGTTTCCATCTACATGCTCTTTATTTTTTTCCATGCCAATGTTTTGATATTAGAGCTGAGTTTGGATATTAGATTGGATTGTTTAGAATGATTTATTTCCTATCTTATGGGTTTTGTTAAGAGGATGTTCACTCATGAGCTTTGTAGCTAAAGGGGTAGAGGCGTGTTGAGGTCCTTT
The DNA here is from genome assembly GCA_001517045.1 of Pseudotsuga menziesii. Lineage (NCBI taxonomy): Eukaryota > Viridiplantae > Streptophyta > Pinopsida > Pinales > Pinaceae > Pseudotsuga > Pseudotsuga menziesii. The sequence goes on along the minus strand of LPNX010209837.1, from coordinate 30,964 downwards.
GAAAACTGACAGTTGATTAACAAATATCCTTTGAAAACTAACTACTGACTAACAAATTTAGTGCATGATGGTATCTTTGCATAGATAATTGTGCCTTGGTAATTCCCCGCAATGGATTTGTGATTGTCTATCTAACTAGCCAAGTTGAACGTGAGAAATCAAATCCCCACGATGGATTATTGTAATCACGAGGTTGGTTCCAAGTAGTTAATAGTCTACTTTTTTTAATGATCCCAATCATGTTGTTTACCATCTCTCTTAGGCTTCGCACATGGACTAAATGGGAGTGCCTCTAGAGCCCAGTTGCGATGACATAATAGACGCTAAATCCCCCTTCTTGCGTACATGACGAAGACGAGGCTCGAGCTCATTATATTTTGAATTTAAATAAATTGTAAACTTTTAAATACATGTCGTAATATTATTGGATGTGAGGTACGAATCTTACACTAGTCAGAATTTTTCATACATTTGTGGCAGAGAGCCCTCAACACGCTGAGGTTGAACCAACTTTTGAAGCCGAGCGCTCATCATTACAGTTGAGTGTGCTTGAAGCATGCTTAGAGCAGGATTTTGCCTCTCATGTGCGAAGCCTATCCGAAGCATGAATGAAATTCAAGATCATGAAATGCGGGTGTAGGCATAGGGGTTTGATGCCTATCAAGTTGACTAGCGTAGGAATCATAGGAGTATGTCCATAAAACTACCAACATAATAGTTTTCCCTATAGGGGGTTGAGAAAGGATTGGTAGGAAATATAATTATGGTTCTAAAAAGTCAAATGAATGTTTGGTCTCTTGCATTCAAAATATTAAAAGGATATTTATGTTGGTGCATGTGCATCCAAAATTTTACAAGATGGTTGAATGTACTCTCTTATTGTGCCAATATGTTTAAAAATATGACGTCCAATAGACATAATGTCTAGAAAATGAGGTGCTAACATAACTCTTATCAATTCTAGCTACATTTCTTTGTTATCTCTACTTGCTTCTCATTAAGGCTATGTTTCATCTCAAATTTGAACTTCAATACTACTCTAGCTATGTCATAGAATAATTTATTGTGTATAAATGACGACTCCATGTAGCCAAGGACTGAGCTACATCATTCCAAGCTCTGGTTGTTCCTATATCGTTGTCTTGGAGTCTTATTTGACAAAGAACTTGAAACCTTATTCATAAAAATCCTCTAAAAGTGATCTCCTTCCTATGAGAACACTGCGAGATCAAAGCATCCCTGCGGCCAACAAATGGATTAATGCATTGAACTGTTGATCTGAAAGTGATTAGGATAGACAATTGTTTGGGGTCCATGTCAAGCTAATTTGCATTAAACCACTCTGAGTGGAAATGGCGGATGGCGCTCAATCCCAACACATTGCGTGTTCAGCTGTTGAGGGCAGTGATGTTGAGATCGTTGGGAGATGGTGCAGGCGCTAATAGTAAATGTCAAGAATCGGAAGGGGTTTTAGCCTCTGCATGTTGTCTATTGACCATGGAAGAATGCTATAGCGTTACAATTTTTAATTGCAATTGTAACGCAATCGCAAAGTAAATGTAAAATCAGAATTGATTGTTCAAAAGACCAAAACCTTTTTGTACTCATTTGCAGTATTTCCAAATAGTGTATTGGCAAGAAACTTGAAAACTTGCACTATAAATAGTGGTTGATAGTCGTTGATGTCGGCCTTGGGATCAAGCAAAGTGGTTTTCACTCGTCACTTGTACACAATGACATCTGCAAACTTGATGATCGCTCGGGTTTTCAACTTTGTTTGGAATTTGTGTGTAACGACTATTGCGATTGTTCGATGTGAACATACCTGTTGCGCTTCAATCCCTCCGCCTCCAGCCTTCTGCCTCAGTCTCTTCACGTGCGGACCTGCTGTTAATCAATCCCTCCACCTCCAGCCTCCTACCAAGGTCTCTTAAGCACGTGTGGATGAAAGAATGATGACCAAAGAATGATGACCATGGCTATGCAGCCATCCTTAACAAACATGTACGTTCGGTCCATCCAACCATCCAACGGACCAACAACGAAGTCAATCATTGGATGGACGAAACGTACATGTGTTTTAAGCTAAGGCTGGCCACACAGTCCTAGAGTTGATGCTTGTGGTCTGTGTATTGTTTATCTCGCTTTTGCTTTTGTTACAATATTCAAATTAATTATTCTTGACAATTATACAACTGTGATAATGGTACTAATAATACTTGTTGCTTTCTTATTAGCCAATAATTAATTAGATTTAACATACATGCATGCTTCAATGACCATGGATGATGGTGATGGGTTATGTCCACTCTTAGATGGACCTGGAAAAGGCTTATGATAGGGTTGGTTGGTTATTTGTTCGTTTTATGCTCATACAAATTGGGCTTACTGTGGAGGTTACGAACTGGATTATGGATTGCATAGGCTCAACTTCCTTCATCATTCTTATAAATGGTTCACCATCTTCTTTCTTCCAAAGCAATAGAGGACTGTGTCACGGTTGTTCTTTGTCATCATTATTGTTTATACTTGTCATTGAAGGTTTGAGCATGCTTATTAATCAAACCAAGACTGATCAAAAGATTAAAGGTATTAAAATTTATGGCTCCCTTTCCATTACTCATTTACTATTTGTTGACGATGTCCTTTTGATGGGTATGGGCACCGTTACTAAGTGGGAGCATTTCAAAAAGACCATGACCATATTTTGTAAAGCTACGGGGATGTCGATTAGTGTTAGTAAGTCCATGTTCCTACATAACGATCTTGAGGTAGAGATTGTAAAGTGGATCCAAGATTTTTTTTCCTTTTTTGTATCATGTATGGACCAAGGTTTTAAATACATGGGCTTTTATTTGAAGCCTAATGGGTATAGGGTGGAGGACTACAATTGGTTGATTAGGCGTGTGGAGAGGATGATCAACCTTTGGGTGCATTGGTACCTTTAACTTGGCGACAATTGGTCTTAATTAGCTATGTGTTAAAAATCTTTCCCATTTATTGGTTCTCTCTCTATATGGTGTCGGCTTTCGTGATCTCTAGTATTAGGCAAAAAAATAGCACACTTCTTGTGGTCAGGCACTGCGAGTAGGAATCATATCCACTTGGCTAAGTGGGAAGGAGTGGCCCTACCAAAGAGAAGTGAAGGCTAGGGTATCAAATGTTTGGATTGGATCAATGCAACTTTACGGGTCAAGAGTATGTGGAGGTGTCTATTTAGTGATGGGTTATGGAGTTGCACGATCTGGTCAAAGTATTTAACTGGGACTCCAGTGAATCTATGTATACGTCAACCTATGCTTCTGTGTAGGAATGCTTCCATTATATGGAGAGGTTTCTTGCATGTATTTTTTATTATTTGCACCAAGAACAATTGGTATGTGGGAAAAGGGATTCATACATTTATTGGGATTGATCCGGTTGTTGGTCTTAAGGAGAATTTTAAACTATCATCTGCACTCGTCAATGAACTACACAAGAATAATATTTATGTGTTGGCTCAATCTAAACGTGTGGGATGCTCTCCAGCTGACGATAACTATTGGTTGAGTGCGATGGAGGTGGGACTTGGGGTGCATCACTAGACTAAATGGACTTATTATATAATGGGTATGAACCATGAAGGTATCGTTATTACTGATAATGAAGACACTATTATGTGGGACTAGAAAGGGGATGTTGGTGCCCTTACTGCTAAGAGGGCGTATGAATCTCTAGTTGATCGGGCAGGTCCTTATGGTGATCATCGATGGTAACTGAAGATTTGGAGAGTTGCTTCATCGCTCAGTATCAAATGTTTCTTGTGGCTTTGTTTAAATAATAAGATCCTAACACGGGACAACCTGTAGAAGAGGGGTTTTATGGGGTCTGAGATATGCATTTTGTGTTACAAGGAGGATGAATGTGTGGTCACATGTTTTGTAGTTGTTTATTTTTCAGAAAACTGTGGCATGACCTAGCATGTAAGGTGTCGATTACTTGTTATGGAAGGCATACAACATTAGGGACTCCTTATTTACTTGGTTGCACACAAAAATATCAGCAAAAAACCTTCCACTCATCCTTGTGTGGGAGGTTTGGAAGTGCTAGAATCGTTCCATTTTCTAGGATTCCAATCCTTCAACTGTTTATGTTGGTAGGATAACTATACAATTATTCTCAGGGTGCACAGATCATAAGCAAAAGGTGAAATCTAGAGTTATCATCCCACCATTTATTTAGGAGGGATACTCTTTTGCTTATTTTGATGGGGTTGTGAAGGACGATGTTGGTGGTATTGGGATGGTATTGCATATTAAAAGAGACCATATGATATGTCTGAGATTGGCAGTGGGAAGAGGTAACAATGTGAAGGTTGAGTTGCTTGCATGTTGGGGGATACTTTGGTTTGCACGAAAGAGACGTGTGGTGAAAGATAATTTCTTTGGTGACTCCAAAATGGTTATAGATTGGCTGAATGGGGAGATTGCAATACATTCCCTACTATTGAATCATTGGTTGTCAAGGATTCAATGCCTCATTGAGGAGTTTTGGGAGGTTTTATTTACCCATATTTATCGTGAATTGAAGACACATGTTGACTGCTTATTAAACTCCCATGGATGGACTCGAGTATTTGGATGGACTCCTACATTTTGAGGAATTTGTCTCCTCACAGCTGATCAACTCGGGCTCTATATCGATTTTCTAGGTTGTCAGTAATGATTGTTGGAGTCTGTATTTTTGTATTATGTATTTCACTGCCATGTAAAGATATTGGTATGACTATAAGTTTAACACTAGCTTCATGATATGGACTAATAGAAAGGTTGTCTACGTTGTTACTGAATTACTGTATGATATATCTCTTAATGGGTAAGTAAATTTGATTATTGAGAAAAAATCTTTACTTAAACATGTTTAAGCCATAGTAATTATGCCAATCATTTTACTAATTTCATTCTTATGTGATAGTTCATAATGTTAAATTGTGTAAACCTTATTATGCCTGGATCATATTAATTTATTTTTTAATTTTATTTATTACATAATCATACTTAATAGATGATTGGTTTGGTAAAAAATTATGTATTTATATAAAATTTCATTTGATTCATAATATTAGATTGTGTAAATCTTATGTAATAAGATGATATTATTTTATTTTATTTATTACATAATAATAATTAATAAATAGGGTGTTCCCATCTAAAAGCGCTTCCTAAGTGAGCTAAGAGATCATCATTCGACAAGTGATCAAGGAAGTGAAACACAGAGTCTACAGCAGACCAAGTCGCAGCATGAAGGTAAGTGGCAAGGCGCTCTAGCAAAGATGCTCTTCTTTCTTCGGTTTTCGGTTGACCTTGTTGATAGGTGCGCTAGCCATGGCAGACGCTGCGCTGACACCTTATTGGATTTGTTCGTTTTATCTTCTTTGTATTTTGTGTGTATTAGCCGTTTGGGCGTACAGGGGAGTATTAGCCGCGTTAAGGGAACTCCCACAGTTTTAATATAAACGCTTCCAGGGTCTCTGCGGTGTGGCAACCCCAACCTTATTTCTGTGTTGTCTTTTGGTTTAGTGTTGACAGGCTTTAACTAAGTGTAAACGAAGATAACTTGAAATAATTCTAAGTATAAGGCTTCCGCAACAGAGAGGCATAGCCTGTTGATTGGCACTTGGGTGGCCAAGCCTCAAAGTTGTCTCCCAGGCAGTGTCGCACACCCTGTTCAATCGTAGAAGCGACGTGCGTTGAAGTGGGGCTGTGACAAGTTATATGCTTAGATCGTATAAATTTACTTTTCTATTTTATTACATAATAATAATAATAATGGTTATTAATAAATTATTGTTTTGTTTTTTAATTAAAGTTAGACTTGTAAAATGAAGTTGCTTGTATTTATAAAATTGTTCATATACTATATACATCTAATACATATTTTTTAGTTATAATTCATTCGTAATATGAAACATTTATTATGATAATAATTTAAGTTTAAATTTTAACATTTATGTCTTTTTTAAATAAAATTTTGATTAATTTAATAAAAATTAACAATTTTTTTCTTTAAATTAATTAAAAAAACATATTTTCTTTACTAATTTAGCCTACATTTTATATATTTATATCTTCCCTTCTTAAATGATTAATAATTTTAGAATCAAAACAATCCTTAAAAATATAATGTCTTTTAAATTAGTTATTTTATACCAAAAAAATACCTAATCATAATTGTAAATCTCTTATGATTTTAATAAATTAAAAATACAATTTACGTCTCTCTATATATTTTATTCATCTTTTAAAAAATTAACTTTTAATAAAAAATAAATTTATTATTTTCTGGTTGGTGATCACGGCTTTTTTAAATTTCGGAATTATTTTTTATTTTTATGTCGATACATTGTATATTTTAGAATTTTTTGGTGGACTACCATTTATGTTTTTAAAAAATAACTCATATGATAATTGAACTTAATGACATAGTAATGTGTAGTCCATGTGACACTAGAACTCCAACTAGCAGCTGGAAGTCGAGGTAATGTGCACAAGGTTTAGGCAAACTGCATTTTACGAATGGGAGTTGAAGTAATGTGCAACTCGTGTGATAGTTGAACTCCTAATAAACTCCTTTGAACTCCTACTAAATTCCTTTGAATTCATGTGATAATTGCACTTAGTGGCATAGTAATGTGCAGTCGAACTCCACTTGATCTCCATCTGGCAATTGAGAGTCGAGTTAATGTGCATAAGGCTTAGTCAAACTACATTTGAAAACTAGGAGTCTAGATAACTCGAGTTATAACATTAACTACAATAGCTTTATATTAAGTTTTAAATTAACTATTAAATACAACTATGAGCTTAACTCCAATGATGATACAACTATGAACTTAACAAACACATAATTTGTGGTTGTTATATTAGATTAATTATTAGATATAAATAATTAACACATTTTTTAAGAAAAAAAACATTATCAATATGTCAAACAATATTCCAAACATATTAATCTTATTAATAATTTATATATTCTTAAAATTTTCGTTCTTTTTTAACCCAGGAAAAAAAATCTTTATTGAAGTATATGAACAAGTAGTACATCAAAACAAAATTGATCACAAATAGACCAAAGACCATAGTTTGAAAAAAATAGACAAAGACTATTGACCGAAGAGAGGAAACAAAATAGACTAAGGGGGAGACAAGAGAGTAGTCCAAAAACCATAGACCAAGGCTCTCCAAAACCCATAAACCAGAGCTTAATAAGAGTTAGAAGCTCAACCCCCAAAACGAGCACCAAGACCAACACCATAGCACCAAAGCTCAAGACATAAAAGTCTGAAACTCCCTTCAGAAGAAAGGGAGCCATTGCTCCAAAGCTCATAGAAGAAAAACCCATCCACCGCCAGCAGAGCCTTTTTTTACAACAATTCCATCATGTGATTTTGATTCCTATAGACATGCGCAAAAGAAATACTTTTGAAGCGGCTGATCAACATCCTAGTCTATTTTAGCAAGGTCGAGAGGTGCAGAATATTATTGCCATGAAAATTAGTTGCCCAATCAATAATTACCTTCGAATCACCATAAATATTGATGTTGTCAAGGTCAAGACTATGCGAAAAATGAAGGAGCCATAAAGAGAGAAGTTCACCCTTAGTATTTGAATCAGCACCACATCTCATCCATAGCTTATAAAACCGATCCTTTTCCAAAAAGAGAATGGTCCATGCCCCACATAACAGGGAGTCATGTTGGGAGGACCCATAAGAAAACCCCATCAGGCAATCTGTTGGGAAATGAACCGCATGGTCATTGTTAATATGACATGAAGAACCTGCAACCTTTTCAGCAGAGAAATCTTTAAAGGCAACTAGACCCCTGTAGCAGATGAAGAGAGCATCGATGTGAACATTTTCAAATATTCTCTTATTCAGACTTCTCCATAATTCCCATAAGATAAAACAAGGAAAGGACTACCATGAAGGAGCGTTTTCTTCCATGAAAGAAAACAATCAGATAACAAACTCCCAGACCAAACAACTAGGCATTTTAAAAACCAAACACCCTACTGCCAAACAGATTTTGCAATGTGATAAGAAACAAATAAATGGAAAATAGTTTCTTCTGCCTCACCACACATAATACAAAAATTTGGACCGATCATACCTCATTTAGACAGGTTATCCCAGGATAAGAGGTGATTTTCCAACGCAAGCCAACAAAAGATAGAACTTTTTTAAGGCACCTACCAAGACCAAATCACATGCCACCACTTTCGATCATAAACAATTGCCTCAAACAAACACTGATAAGCCAACTGCGCAGTCAATTCACCCGAACATTTGTTGTATGTCCACTTAAGAACATCACAGTCTTCACCAAGAGAGATTAAGCCTTTTTGAAGACCAATGATATAATTAGACCATTCAATCCCCAAAATACCATTAGGCCCCAATTGTTTTGTTGTTAACCGACCCTTAGAAAAGACGACACGAGTCTATGTCTTTGAAATATGGTTCAGGGCATAGTAACCATTTGAATGAAGAAAGAAAATCAATTCACCAGAAAGCTTATACTTTATCGCCCCCCCAACAATAGGGTCTTCCCCAAGACAAATAGATTTGAAATATGGTTCAGGGCATAGTAACCATTTGAATGAAGAAAGAAAATCAATTCACCAGAAAGCTTATACTTTATCGCCCCCCCAACAATAGGGTCTTCCCCAAGACAAATAGATCGGTCGTTTCCAGGAGCCCAAGCAAGCCAATTCCCAAACAGTCCAAATGAGTCAATAAGGCGTGACCAAAAATTTGAAACTCCTTTCTGGGATTCTTACTACTTCGAATCCATTCCGTTAGAAAAAACTTCTTGAAGTATTCCGCTTGTAACACTTTAGTCCACAAGCTTTCACCAAAGATAGTCAGCTAGAAGCTCCTAGCCCTTAATGCTAAAGAGAACTTAAACAAATTTTTCAAAGCCCATCCTCCTTTATCTTTTGGGCTAACTAAAGCTTCGCATTTTACCGAGTGATATTTGTTCTTTTCATAATTTCCAAATGAGACAAAATCAAATATCTTCTTTCTAATTTCATTTAAAATGGATCTCAAAATTTTACTAAACGAAATCCAAATTTTGCCAAAAACCACTGCCCACCGAAAGATAACCATCGCCAACACTATTGCTTGACTCTTAATTCTTATATCATTCACAAAAACAAAAACAAAACTATTTTACCATACGTATGCAAATAACCACTCCACCGCACTATAAATCTATGCCCTTTTGTTTTTATAATATAAAAAATTTACACTCCATGTAATTTGTACTTATATCAGAATAAAGTATTTTTAATGTATTAAAAGAAGATGTCGCGCCCAGGGATCAAATTTGAAGGGCAGGGTTCCATTTCACTTTGAAGGACTACGAGACAGTGAGCCCTTCAATGCTGACATGTAAAAATAAATCTTTCTTTTCATTTGAAAATGTAGTAGTAAATCCATCGTTCATTTTGGCTTTGGTCCCGCCTTCCTATTGGGGTTCTTGAATTTAGTGTGACTTGTTCATCTTCACACCAATATTTTTGGTTGGACTTTGTGTTCACTCTGTTATCCAACTAAAACTTCAATCAATCGGTGGCTATCTCCACAAAAGTAAATCTTATTACTATAGTTGTTGATGCACTAAGATCCAACATTACAGAGTAGCGATGAATTGGTGGATTGGATGACGAGAAGGGGCCGGAGCATTTGTATCTCTCATTAAAATCTAACAAATTTCTGAATCATTGCTGAAGAAGGGTCAAATTAGGATACTGGATATTAGGATAACCCATAACCTAGTTGCTTCTCATAGCATAGAGTCTTTCCAAATTCGAGTCTTTCCAAATTCGAATCTCTATTATTCCTTTGAGGTTGCATGAACACATATATTGATGTTCAGCTCCTACACAAACTTTGGGACATATTCTAAACAGTACAAATGGATTCACCTAGTGCGTTGATCTCAAAAAATTGCTCATTGACATTTAAAGCCTATGTGGGTTAATTTCTATGAGACATAAAAACACCTAGACTCCAGTGTATTATATCATGTCTCACTTCACCCTCAGTCTCAGTTGCTGAATGATATTATATAATTTTGTTTTAGCAAGCTAGCTTACTCCATTCCAGAAGTTTATTTCCAATAATGCTCTAAAAAGACTATCTAGTGCGTTCTACCACTGGTTCATCTGGTTTGGTCTTTTATATGGGAATACATCCATGTTTCAATTTTATACCTTTACTTAGAATGTTTGGACAAACTCTGATGGCTCATTATGGAGATTAAGACCCTTCTTCTGGAGGAGAAAGAATAGCTCTGGTTGTTTAGGAAGTTGGGTTTCAGAGATCCTTGCTACTTAGCTTAATTGGTCAAGGAAGAAATAGTTTACCGTGGTTATTTTGTTGGGTATCAAAATAGTAGTTATCAAGATTTTATCTTAATTAAATTTCAGAGGTAAATTCTTAGAGCCCAAAGAAAATAGTGGTAACAAGTTACAATTCTTATAGAGAAAATAAAACCACTTACTTGATCCAACTGTAGTTGTGGAAGCAAGATATCTAAGACATCAGCCCCGTGGACAAGAATTAACTCTTCCCCAGCAGCAACCATACCTGCAAACGCCCAAGTCACGTAAGATGCAATGATTCGACAATCAATGAATGGATTCTTCTACTAACATACATACCGTTTCCAGAGACCGGTCGTAGTATTTGGGTGCCATTAAGTAGATCTAGCTGAATGGGAGTGGTGGGATTGGCTCTGTTTTGCCTCTGTGAGACTAGTTACATTCGCAAAACCGACTCCAATCATGCTAGATGCCAAGATCGCAAAATTACGTAGCTTGTTGCCCAAGACAACTTAACGACCTCTTGACTTGAAGGTGTCCACTGCCTCTTGAAGCCTGTTTGTCTGAGAAAGTGCTTTAATGGCTGCATTGGCATTCAGAGTGTGGAAGAAATGTTGAGGAAGGAAAAGATCTTCTCCTTTGATATGCAGAGCATGGTCTTCATCGGTCTTCATCATCGTTGAGACGCGGGAATGAGAGTGTAAAGTGGGTAATGCGTAGTGGGTGAGAGGAATGAATGACATTGAGATAAAAAAGGTGGGTACAACAGTGACAACAACCACACCATAAAACCTTGAATTTTGAAACCAAAACCACGGCCGTGAAACCAAAAACCGTGAATTTTGAACGGCCATGAAACCAAAACCACGACTGCCAGGCAACCAACGACGTTACGAGTCCCCGATCGCATTGGATCTTCTCATTTAATATGATATGAAATATCGTGGAGGCTGGTACAGGTCGAAATCGAAATCACGTTGATGAGCAATTTTTATCTGAGCCCTTCTAGTGTAATTTTAATTTAAAAGCTCCATTTTTTATTAAAATGATAAAAATTAAAACCCCATTTTAAATGACGTCCAAATTTTAAATTCCCCTTCACTGACGGCCTAGGAGCCCTTTGACGGGCACTGACGGCTTGAATTTTGATCCCTGGTCGCGCCCATGTGTTTTTAGAATAATAAAAAAATTACACTCCATCTAAATTTGTATCTATATGTCAATAAAGTAATTTTAATGTATTAAAAGAATATGCTGCCTTTTGGAAAGGAAGATAATATAATTATTAGGTGCCGTGTGGCTTTGCATTTATGAAGATACCATTCCTAAGAAATATTTGAACGTGTCATAGGTCAAACCTTGGGTGCATTGTGTATTTCGTTTTAAGTAGTTTGGTTAACATGTTTAGATTTAGTATCGTAAAAAATTGTTTGTTATGTCCTTGTGTTGTAGGAACATATTAGTTTTCGATTCCTTTTTGGTTTTGTTTGCAGTGGAGTTAACGTCCCTGAGCGGTTGGATGATCTCGACTCTGTACCGAATGTTGGGGTGTTTTTAGATTGTCAGTTTGATGGGTCAGGATGCCCTTTGAATCATGAAGGGATTTCGTTGGTTGAAGCGGAAAGTGCTCAGGAGAGTTCTCTGTCTAAAAGGGTGGTAGGTGAGTCTGGTGCGAAGATGCGAACAAAAAGACCTAAACAAGTGATAAAGAAGGCTCTTAATCCGGTGATGCTTGTCGTCGGTGAAGATGTAAAGATGAATTAGATCATTTTGACTAATTCCCATACTCTGGTAGGGCAGTTTGGAGGCAGGAAGTTTAGCCCAGTGGGTTTAAAGAAGTGGGTTGCGAAGAATTGGATGGATTTTATCCAATGCTGTCCAGAGGTGTTCATGCTTCCGCGTGGCTGGATAACTTTAAAATTTCCTGTGGCCGTGGATTCTAAGCTATTCTCTCTGGCTCATGGCGCTGTGAGGAGTTGGGCCTCCTGTTGAAGCGGTGGTCGCAATTGTTTGACCCACGCACTGAAAGGTATGATTCAATGTCGATATGGGTTAAAATGCCCAATCGTCCATTTGAGTCCTGGTCCCCAGACTTTTTTAGACTGGTTGGAAACACTTTGGGGTCGTTTATTGAGGTAGATTTATCGTTTTTACATTCTGGGGTTTGTTGCTTGGGTAAAGTTCTTGTCCTTATTGATCTTCGGAATGGCCTAGTTGTTGATCTAAAGATTAAAAAAGGAAATCGTTGTTTTAGCCAGGTGCTTGACTATGTTGGGGTTCCCTTCAGGTGTGTCAGATGTCATGGGCATGGGCATTTAGTCTCTCAGTGTAGTCTTTTTTTTCAACACAAGTCGGGTAGGGATTTTAAGCATAATGTGGTTTGGCGGGTTAAGAAATCTGTGGGTTCAGCTATTTCTATCCCTGTGGTTTCAGTGGGTAAGGAAAGGAGTGGTTTTGTGCCTGAAATCCCTGATTCTCAGGATGTTTTAGGGTTGGAAGTTGAACCGATTTTATCTCTAGATGTAATTGATGGGTCAGAAGCTATTACCTTTGGGGTTTTATTGGGTTTTGAGATGCCTAATGCCTCTGTTCAGCTTGACTTAGGGTTAGATTGTGAAGATTCTTTGTTATCTATCGATGCTCTTAAATCTCTTAGTTTAACAGTCTCAGATTCTGTCAGTAAAGATCATCTTGGTTGTTTTGTTTCAAATCCTGTTGGATCTTCTTCTCTGGGGGTTTTGGCTGAAGAGTTTCGTTTACCGGTTTCTTCTTTGGGTGCTTTAGTTTTTTGTCGCCTGATAAAGATTTAAAGCCTAGAGATAATGGGTATTTTCTTAGATCTTGTTCAAAAGCCGAAGTGATTTTGGATGGGGTCAAAGCTGGAGTTCCTGGTTACCCAGGGCATAAACCTTTTCTGGTTGATGGACACCCTTTGGTGAAGTATTGTGGAGTTTCTTTGAATCATCTTTCTGGGGCACTTAGAGCTATGCCTACCCGTTCCAAGGTTTTACCATGATTGTGACAACTCTTAATTTTCGGGGGTTAGCTAGTTTGCCCAAAAAAATAGCGGTTCGCAGGCTAGTGGAAGATCAGTTAGTTGATGTTTTATTCCTTCAGGAAATTATGGGGGATGGGTTTAGTATTGCTATAGATATGGAATCTATGCTTTCTGGTTGGATTTTTATCTCCTTGGATGCTAAAGGCAAGTTTGGGGGTCTGTTATTGGGTTGGAGATCTGTAAAATTTCAGTTTGTTAGTGCTTGGGCTGTGGAATCGAGTTTGTTGGCTTCTCTTTATTTAGTTTAATTGAAAGAGTTTTTTTGCTTCATGAGCATTTATGGTCCTTATTTGGACAGGGAGCGGTTTTGGAACAATTTTTCTCTCTAGACTGTCTTAAGATTTCAAGGTTGTTTCTCGGGGGGGATTTGAATTTCTCCATGGGGCTTTCAGAAGTTTGGGGTGAAAGGGCTCGTGTGGACTTCTTATATGAATTTTTTGTTTTCCAGTTGGCTGACTTTGGGCTCGTGGATATTGCTCCATTTGTCCTTTCCCCTACTTGGACCAACAGAAGGGTTGGAGCTGATAATATTAGTAAGAGATTGGATAGATTGTTGGTTTCTTATGATCTACTTGAGTTAGACCTTCATTTCAGGCAATGGGTAGGATGCGAGGGGGATTCTGATCATCAACCAGTTTTTCTTCAGATCCTTTCTGATTCTATTTTACCTTGGGCCTCCTTTAAATTTAATGCTCACTGGTTATCTAATGAGGTTTTGGTTGATTTATTAAAAGCTTCTTGGTCTGTGTATGTGGATAATCCTGTGGTATCTGCTGTGTATCACTTTGCTACTAATCTTAAACATCTCAAGGAGGTGTCTATTTCATGGTTTGTAAAGAAAAAAGCTCAGGAAACTAAGGATTTAGTAGAAATTGAAATCTTGATACCTGCTTCCTTTAAATCAGTCGGTTTTGGTTTTTCTTCTGAGAGTGATAAATCTACTCTTTTTGATTTGGAGTCTCGCAGAAGGAAAATCCTTTTGGATCGAGAACATGAGGCAAGACAGAAGAGTAAGGCTATTTGGCTTTCTTGTGGGGATGATAATACCTCTTTTTTCCATAAATTTTCCAATCACAGGAAGAACATTAATTCTATTTGGAAAATTGAGGATGATGATGGTATTATTGTGGAAGGATTTGATTTAATTACTAAGGCTGGTGTTCAACATTTTGAGAACTTGTTTCAGGAGGAAAAGGTTCTTCATCTTCCAGAAATTATGAATATTGCTGGGTATTTTCCTTCTTCCATTTCTGATGAGGAGAATGTAGAGCTTATGAAACCTGTTACCCTGGAGGAAATTAAGAGTATTTTGGCTCTTAGTAAGACTGATAAGAGTCCGGGACCAGATGGTATCCCTGTGGAGGTATATAGAACTCTTTTTGATGTTTTAGGATTGGATCTTCTAAGGGTTTTTTATGATTCCTGAAAGTCTAGTAAAATACCTGATGCATTCAATTCAATTCTTATTGTCCTGATTCCTAAGATTGATCTTCCGAAATCATTTGAAGATTTTAGGCCAATCTATTTATGTAACTACATTTACAAGATTATTGGTAAGATTATGCCTGTGCGGATTATGAAGGTTATGGGTAGGTATCATTAGAGGAATTTTGGGGTCTAAAATGGGCCTCCTAAGGAAAATAATAAAATAATAGTTAAAATAATAAAATAATATTGATTAATTTTGGAGTAAAAAAGGAAAAAAGCTACTTTTTGTGTTCGTATTTTCGACATATCTCCATGTGTTTTTACTCAAATTTCGATTGGGAGAGCTCGTTGGATGCGGAATTTGATTCTGCATCCAACGAGTACCCACACTACATACTTTTGACGGACCCCGCTACCCCAAAAACAAGAT
>LPNX010209830.1:408592-482188 GCA_001517045.1 Pseudotsuga menziesii | reverse complement strand
ATAAACTTATTGGTTTGTTTTATTTTTGAAGATTTTTTTTTTTTTTTTTTTTAAGTGTTTAATAAAGAAGCATGACCTTTGGTTGCATGGAGTCCATTAGAAGTCTGGATTAACCAAAATATTTGATTACAAGACTGTGTATTATTAATTTATTTTGAAAGAACTTCTTCTAGTTTAGCAGTTTTCCTAAATGGTTATGAACACATTGAAGTCCTACTTAATCCTTGTAAAATAACTTAGGATCAAAAAGTCCGGAATACTATTTTGAGGATCCATTCATCTCACACTAAAAAAATGTCTTAGGGGTTGACAGCAAAAGACCCATGGAGAGGAAGCAGGGTAAACAGTATATTATATTTAAATGATTCCATGCCGGGAATTGAAAGCCAAAAGGTAAATAAAAGTCAAAATCTCCTTGAAAAAGTAATATATATCAAAGCAAAGTACTGAACCATATTAGTACAAGATTGCCAAAGTTCTTCTCCGTCCATCAGCTGAAAAATAAATACATCTCTCACACAAAAGGACACTGTGGATAGAGGAGCCTGAATTAAAAATTTCAGAAAGAAGGCATGCAAGAGGACTCCAAAGAGGATAAAATTCCAAAAGCACAAAAGTGCAAATTAATGGCATGGGAATGAGGAACAAATGAATATTTCTGTTTACCATATGTTACAATCTTGTGGTGTCTAAGCTGGTAGCTACCCAAAGATAGAGGTAAAAATGAAACTCATATTCCTTATCTCAAAAGAGTTATCTGGACTTTGAAATCTTGGTTCCTTGTTCCCTAAATTGGACTATCATCAATGATTAAAGTGCATACATATGCCATTTGGGAAATCTATATATCTGGAAGAATTCAACATGTTGGTATTGTCAAAACAGTCTATTGATTAAAGAATAAATTATTCAGAGATCTGTGTTCACTAGCTAGTCACCAATTGTTGTAGTTGCAACTTTTTCCCAAAATTTTTAAATTTTAGGGCTCTTCTTTTAATTTACTTCTCTCAGATTTGGCCTAGAATTGATCATTTTTCTTAAAGCTGTCCTAGAAGTCCACTTTTCTCTACTCAAAAAATTGATCTCTTGAAGTCGGAAGATTAGTTGACTATTCTGCCGACATTGGAAGCATAGTCAACTTTTTTTCGTCGTTTTGGGAGTTGAATGATCTAGTCCTGTCGTTTGCCTAGCCGATACATAAAAACTGTGGAGTTTTGTTTTATTTTTCGAAGCTTAACATTTTGATTTTCCAATGACTTTTTGTTGCTGTCGGAAGTCAGCTGATGAATGAACCAGAGCTTCAGTCCTCTATGTCGCCGACGTTTCGGAAGGCAAGTGATGAATGTCCCGAAGGATAGTTTTGTTTCTCGTCGATACATGTTTTGTTTCCCTTTTGTTCTATTTTTCAGACCTATTGTTTTGAATGTCGGTGACTTTGTTTTTATCGCTATCGAAACGGTCTATGATATTGGATTGGAATACTTGTCCTGTACACCGCCACCGTTTCGGAAGGAAAATGGTGATTGTCCCAAGGGATAGTCTTTCTACTCGCCGATACCGAAGAGCTTAAGTATTTCAGGTTCTGATACCTTTTTTAAAAGAGTTAGTCGCAATGATATTTTTTATATCCCTGACAGTGCGGAAATGTTTAGGTTTGAAGCTCCGATAGCTAGTACTTAAGGCTTTCAATGCCAACAGGTTTAAAGTCTCATGGGTCCATAATTGATTATGCGTCCACCGTTGCGGTAGTCATTTGAACTATCCTTCCGACGATTAGAGATTTTTTCCTTTATCCATATTGTAACTTGATTTTTGCTCCAGTCCTTGTCGATTGAACTGTTTCACGTGCCCAGCTGTCCAAACTCGACTCATTAGCATGCTACCGTGGATATTTTTGGGTCATCCCGTCGACTGTGCTGCGTATTGCCAGGTAGACAAACCACGACCTTGTTGTTTGGATTTTATTGGTTGATTGGAACCGTGGCTTTTTCCTTGGGTGGGTTTTTCTCGGTTAGGTGCTGTGAGTTTATTTTGTCTTCTTAAAGAGTGTTTGTATTCGTTGGATACATGTGTAATGTTTTAGGGTTGAATATCTAGCTGTTTACAGTTTCTCTTTCGAAGCTGCATGATTGATTGAGCCGTTATGTATGTTTTTACTCATGCGCGAATGATTAAGGGCACGGTGAAAACAAGCATTACGCTGTCTGCACCACCCATTCTTTGGTTGTCCATGGCTGTCCAGGGGGTTTTAAACTTTTTGTGTGCATTTACCCTATTTCATGGGATGGTGGAGGTTTTCCATGTTTAGGTCGAGTTAGGGTTTTCTGCAATGAAGAGCACAGTATAGGGTCTAGTGTTTTGAGGATCAGCGGTAATGATGATGTGGTTCATACTTTTATCGAATTAGTTTGAATGCGGCCTAGATTAAGATAGAGAGTTGTTTTCTCTCTGGGTTGTGAAATTTGTTACAGACAATGGACTTAGAGAGTTTTAAGACACAGCCTGTAGGATTTTATTTTTTTACTTTGTCATTTTTCTTTTCATGCATTAATACTGTGTATAGTTCATTTTTCAGAATGTCCATGGAAGAGGTAAATAGATTGATACAGTTTTTTGTTATTATTAAAACACTTGCTAAAAGCTCAATGGGTCTAAGAACATGTTATGTTTATGACAGGGTGATTGTTGCAAAGAAAATATCTCCAAAAGACAAAAGAAAAAGGCTCATGTTGTTAAAGGAGAACCAGAGGTTGAGATCATCACCAGGTTTGAATATTCATATGAAGATACCAAAGCTACCACTAGGGTCGAACCAGACTATAAATGGGGAGAGATATACAGGATGATTTCCAATCAGAATATACCTAATGCAGGATTCGAAGAGCTAACCATTTATGCAAACATCAAGAAATCGACTCTCATGAAAGTAGCCACCAGACTTGAGTTGTTCCCGTGTTCAGAGGTGATCAACTGGATTCTGCCTAGGGCAGATGTAACTACAATGATTCTTGAAAATACTGCTAAGTAGGGCTATGTTGAATATAGCCCTGCATATGTCTCTATGGCATATCATTTTCCTCCTGCTCATATTTACTTGACAAAAAGATGGTTGAAAGAGACATCTATGGATCTGGTAGAAACAGTTAAAAGAATGATGATACCCGAGAAAATTTTTTGAACCAGGCCTTCATGAGAGTATGATACATCTACTCTCCGTACTCCCTATAGATTCATTGCACTAATGTTGAATAGGATTTTTGGTACAACTCACGAAAAAAGATTCAAAATAGGATGGATACCAATTATCTTCTATGTGGCTACTCAAGGAACCATATTTAATTGGTCAAACATAGTGTCTAATAGCCTCTTAGCATGCATATCCTCAGCCTTGGGAGGGGTGTCACAGAAGAAATCCGAGTTCTACATGAGCTCTATCCTGGTTGACTATATACTATGTACTCAGTCTTTTCCAGCCTTGAGGTGTAACTGGGATAGGGACAGGACCCCAATGTACACAACATATAGATTTTTTTGGGCCCATAAATACTATAGCTACTACAGAGAAATATGTGAACACTTCATCATGATTTTGTATACCTTGATTTTCCTAATTGAATGTATCTGCATGTCTAAAGAAGCGTTCAAAGTCATCGAGGAATACAGAGACTATTATTTGACTAAGGAAGGAATGCATATCAGAATGTATGGTGGTTCCAGGGCACCTTCTCTACTCCCTAAGTATTCCACTGACTATGTGCTACACAAAGAGGCAGCTAGGCAAGTATACATTGATGTTGTGGGAAGTTTCCTGTTCGAACATAAGAAGGCAGCCTATCCCGCAATACCTTTTTGGCTTGGAAGTTATAAGTTTTCAAAGGTAAAACAGACTACAGAGTTTGTTCAGGAGCTGGAGCATTTCCATTTTGGTGAAATGAAATTTCACAGGAATGACTCTCGAAATAAGGTGGTAGATCACTGCAAGGAGGCAAGCATTTGTTTTGAATATACCAACTTTTGGGACAAGGATGAGGAAACATTCAGAAGTGCAAAGAGCATGACCACCCTAAAAAAGAGATTTAAACAGAAAATAGTTACTGTGGGAGGAAAGGGAAAAACTTCACAGAAGACTAAGACATTGGAAGAAGAAGAGGCCAAAAAGAGACAAGAAGATGCTAGAAGGATAGCACAGGATTTAGAGAGTTGGATGAATAATGAAGAAGAAGAAACAAAGAGAGCTGCATAGGAAGCAACAAGGAAAGAAGAGGAGGAGAGAAAGAGAAATGAAGAAGCAGAGATAAAGAAAAGATAGGAAGAAAGTGAAGGTCTGAGATTAACAGGATCTCAAAAGGACCAACAGACTAATGAGTAGGTAGATACACAGGGGGGACCAGGTCACACAGATCAAGGACATGAACAATATAATCCTGATCCCCAGGAGCCTGCTGCATCTTTTGGCAGTACACTGGGGCAAGCTTCATTTTTTGGAATGAATTCGATCCCTTTCGTGCCTATAGAATGGGAGGAGGTCCTTGACTTCAGTACAATTTTCTGTGACAAGGAGAAGAAAAGGAATGTAAAAAGAACCGAGAAAAAGGTTGAAATAGGAGGACAATAGGGAAATATGATAACTAATAAAACCTTGGTGCATTGAATGGATGTAGACCCAAGATTGATAGCAAGAGATGGGGTGGCGTTGACCCAAGAAACTGAAGATAATGTAGACAGGCTGATGATGGATCTCAAGTATTCAAGAAAGAATGCAACACAATTAAAAGAAACACTGAAGAAGGAGAGGGATGAAGGGCATAAGATGAAATGGAAATATGAGGACATGATGAACGTAGTGTGGAATTCAAGAACAACACTCCAGACTCTGCAGGCAAATAAGGAAGCTTTAGAAGTTTCTACAGAGAAAATGGAAAAGAATGCTCAGGACAACTTAGCTGAATTACAAAGGCTACAGCTAGAGCATCAAGGGTTGAAAACTGAGAAAGATGACCTTCAGATGTCCTATGAAACTCTAAGTGCAGAGAAGGACCAGTTACAAAGCAAAATTGCTGAGTTAGAAATAGAGAAGGCTACCATGGAAGAAAGAGAGAAACAATATCAAATGCAAGTAGCAATTTTGGAAGAACATAATAATTCATTGACAGCATCACTGAAAGATGCTATGGAACATAAGACAAACTTCCAACCTTTAAAATAACATGTGCTAACTTAAAGGAGGAAGATCCATCAATTACAAATGTGCATTGAGGAAGAAAGATGTAAAATTTTGCAAATAGATATCAAATTAAAAGAAATTTTGGACATGACTTCGTATTTTTTAGATAGATCTCAAGATATTTTGGAGGTTCTAATGGGAAGGATGGTATGGACCGAAGCAAATAAGGATTCTCCTGTAGAGTAACCAGTTAAAGACCAGTAGAGTTTGAAACAGGAATACGATTTATTGGATTTTGCAATTAATGTTGTAGAAGAATTCAACAAAACTGTAAAGAAAACAAAGGGAGCATGTGTCGAATACTGCAAGAGGGTGCTTGGTACATACAATCGATGCCAGACCTCTGCAGAGAAAATAGTGGATGCGATACTAGAACATGAATTGTTCATAGAACATCTACATAATATTTATCAGGAAGACGAGCAAGATATCCAGTAGGTAAAGGATCTAGATGAACGAATTTTAAAGAATGCAGTGGCGCATGCGGCTGTGAGTATTCATCTACTAGAAGATCAGCTATGCTTGAGTCCGGTGAGGATAGAAGGAGTAAAGAATCAGGCTGCTAAGTATGAGATAAATATCCGTTTTCTTGAACCCTTTGGATTTGAAGGCATAGCAGTCGAGGCCCAGGCATGGAAAAAGTTCATCAACGACCAAGCTGACCCCTCTTCATAAAGTGTTTTAATTTTTTTTTGATTTAAAATGTAATATATTGTATAAATTATGAGCACATACTACAAGACAAAATTTTGGAATTGAAATGTTGGGGAAGCCCAAAAGTCATTGAGGGGCAGCCTAAAGGTTTTTGCTTTTTTTATAAATATAGTAGAGTATAGATATTGGAAAGGGGACTTCTTTCCCAGGAAATTTTTGAGAGTATATTGTAAGAAAAACTATTTCCTTTTACAATAAAGAGTTACAAGGTTCTGCTGGAGAAAGTTTGGTGGAATGTTTCAAATGTCTTGCTATGGATCAGTTGAATGTGAACTATTTCGTTTTCAGCTCATTTCCATTAATTGTGAGATCGTTCTAACTCATTGAATTTCTATTCATGTTATGAATGTACTCTAGTTTATTCTATGAAATTTCCACTGTGAGTAATGAAGGTTGTAATTAACAATAAGCTATCTTGTTGTTCATATTTCTCTTAATGTTCATGTGTTCTGAAATAAATAACAGCTATCTGTAATTTTTCCTAATACATGCATAGAAATACATTACTCATTGTTAACTGATATTTCTTATCCCTAGGGATAGGTTAGTTAGTTTCTTACTGTTTGTGATTTAGATGCAAGAGAGGTAAGATAAGAGGTAAGAACCTACGCATCACATTGTGACCCTCCTTGTTATCTCTATCATTTGCATTTTTAAATAGGCACTTGCACATCATAACTTAAACCCAAAAAACTAAAAATATACATGATGGATCGGGCTGTAACCGGTAAAGCATTTTAATTTGTTACTTGAAATACGGTAGCCAAACCGTAAACTGGATGGATTCCCCATACCAAATAGTAATGGGCTGGGAACGTTTATTGGGGAGAATCCCTAATTGTTGTTACCTGCGATTTTCCAGGCCTCAACAGAAACACATGAAGTGTGAGAACTTAGACGCTTTAGAGATATGATCAACAAAATCTTTTGCTATGACTATACCATTTGAAATTTCAGTGATTTCAACATCATTGGGACAGAATACAACCTTCTTAGGAGACCTAGTGTGGGTCATCTGATAGACTGACAAGATATTGGTAACAAGACCTGGGACATACAAAATCTATTCTACCCTTCCCTTTACTTTCATTTTCAGAATTATCTCCCAAAACAATTTTTGGACCATTTGAATCATTAAGAGAGGAGAAGGCCACCCTTATTGAAGCGATATGTCTTGAAGCTACATAATCAATGATAAAGGAAGAATATCTTCTAGCGCTTGCTATAAGTGCATAAAATCTCTCCTTGTCTTCAAAATTTGATGCACTCTCCTTCTTCTTTGCGCCTCCAGGAAGAGAGATGTTGTGGTTTTTAAGGAGTTGAGTCAACATATCAATTTGTTTCTTCAAGCAAGAGCTCTCTGGATGATAGCCCTTACCACAATATGTGCACTTAATTATTTCACCTTTACCTTTCTTCTTCTAGGAATTCTTCTTTGAGCTTGAATACTCCTTATGATACTTGGAATTGTCTTTCTTTTGATCAGGAAGCTTCTTTGACTTTTTATTTCCTTTGGAATCCACCTTTGAATATCCAGCAACCAAATATTTATCTTTGGAAGGATTGATGGTGCCCATCGTGACCAACTTATCTTGCTCCTGGATTTCCAACCTTATAAAGCAATAGAATTTCCAAATATATATAATTACATCAAAGATTCGAATGCCTAATGAGGCAAGTTGAATTCTCACAAAAGCAGGCTTACTAAAAGTAAAAAATCCCCCCTAGGTGCATAAAACACTTTCCAAATCAGTTAAGGAGGTCACGAATTGGCTGAATGATATATATCAGATGATAAGTCATTGAAAGTAAATATACTCATGCTTTTAGGAGAGAAAAATATGGAGGATGAGTTGTGCAAAAAACAAGGCAGTTGCCATGTGACTAGCTTTCACCTTTTTCCTTAAAAGTTTCTTAAATGCAGTCAAACTCAGGATAAGGTAGGAATGTGCACTTACTAAACTGGGTAGTCTGTAGAGTTGTTAGAATCTTATGAAGGTGCTCCTAGAGGCAATTTTGGTAAGGTTTGACCAAATGGTGCAAGTGGATGCCAACTAACTACTGTAGGACCTAGGAAATTAATCAAAAAGATTAATTATTTTATCCTAAGTATGTGAATCGGTTTTTGGTTATTCTTAAAACATGTTTGGTTTCTTAGTTGATTATTCACTTAGAGCTAAGTTGCACAATGTTACATTCAAGAGGGGTAATACAATATGTTGAGAAATTGGATATTTCAACTTGCTAAACTATTTTATTATTTGGGTTTGGGTCGACTTGTACAGGTAGTTGGGGTATTAAGACATAATAACTCATTCTTACATTTGAAGGGAGTTGCAGTTGTTGTTGTATGGGTAATTTAGGCTATTGCATTGGAAACTGATGTCTAGGGAAAGGAAGCCCCTTCTAATTCTTTGGCCAAGAAGGATTTTGAATTGACTAGGGTCACGTTTATAACCATGGTGAAGCGTACTAGAACTGTTGAGGGTTATTCCATGGAGGCATTGGGAATTTCATCCCTTGAGGATTATAGTATTAAAAAATGAAGAAGGATCTTGATTCATACCCGGTGGTCGAGCTTGTCATGGTTTGTTCACTTTCTTGAATGGTCCCTTGATACACTTATTTCAATCCTGGAAATGGTGGGCATGATTTTGTAGGGTGATCTTGTTCGCAAATTGCACATGATTGAATAGTCTTAAGTGGGAATTTCTTCGAAGAGTGCTTCTGTCTATAGCGTGGATAAAATATAGCTAATGCCTTCTCAGCTTCAATCTATCTTTGTTTAGCCTAAAAAAATTCCAACTTTGAGGACAATGTGCTAAGGATATTTGTCTTAAAATCATGTAGAAGGGTACTAATTTCCACACATGTTACTCTCCCATTGGTTGACTTTGTAGCTTTGCTGGAAATATCTCTTATTCTAGGTTTGTTTTTGGAAGCTCCTCGTGAACACCTTTTGCGTAGTTGACAAATTGTATCATAATTTTGTTTAGAAATGCATACTTTTCCCATCAAATTCAATATATCCAACCATTCATCTCTCATTATTTGAATCAGATTTATCTTTAAAATATCTTTGCCCAGGGTACCATGTAGAGATATATGTCAATTATATTGGAAACGCTCAACGCAATCTTCCATATTTTCTTCTTCTTTCTAGGCCAATTTGAAGATTTCTTCTATCCATTCTCATGATCTACAGTGATTCTGGTACTTCTCAAGAAAATATTGCTTCATTTCATCCCATGAAGTTATGGTTCCACCAATGAGTCCCATGAACCACCTTAATGCTGCCCCTTTCAATGTAGAAGGAAATAACTTATATTTCTGTAAATACGTGGTATAGTCATAACGTTAGCATGGTAGGTCGAATTTGAAAAGAAAGGAATCTGGAACGGTTGTACCTTGTAAGTTTGGAAGGGTTGATAGGGAAATAGGGTTCATGGAACAACCACACGTGTATGTGACAATTGGGAATTCAACTGTGGATGCAGGGGTGGCCGTGTTTACCCATGCCATCCAGTATTCTTCTGGGATCTCGTAATCAACAAGCACCCAATGTAGTGAATCAAGGTCCTTTTTCTCTAATGTAGGTGGTTTAATAACACTTTATTGGTGTTGGTCACTATGGGTAGACCCGGGTTTACTGTAATGTACCAACAACACCCCTAGCTCACTGGCCCTTTCGGTGAAAGACCACGGAGTGGCCTGAAGTCTCACCCGAAGTGATTCTAATGGGTTGGCCAAAGACTCAAGTGTCTTCGACTAGGTTCTGTAGCATCCTATGTGCGCCTCACAGCTCTTCTTAGCCCGCGAGGTCTCTTTCTCTCCGCGATGCATAGTTTCCTCTTACTCGCGATGACTCTAGCCCTTATCGCATCGTCGCGCCCTGGTCAACACGTAACTCTCTCCTATGCTCGATCCTCAACCTACGGTACCGTGCACCACAACTCCTCTGATGGTGCGATATCACCTTCCTGCGATATCCTACTGCTGGGGCTCAGTGTACCTAGCGTTACTTGTGTTTGACTTATAGGACTCAACATACAAGGCTGCTTTATACTGTGACTCTTAACTGTCTTGAGTGAAACATAGACAAACTCTTATATAGAATACTTAAAGACTTCAGCATGCATTTATCCTTCTATAATACTATGAACTGAATAACACATACATACATTTAACTGTAAGCAAAGTTCATGTAATGAGTGACAGATACAACAAGTAAAGACAATCACATGAATCAATCACATAACACTCTGATTTTACGTGGTTCACTTCCAGGGTAGAAGCTACGTCCACAGAACTGTGTTTTATTATATCTTGAGAGAGTACATAGTTATACTGCACCGCATATGCAGCTAGAGATCTTCTGGGTAACTCCACACTCACTGCCTGGAGCCCTTCTCTCCTAGATCTCTTCTCTATCTCTATATTTCCTTCTTACAATATTCTCTCTCTCTCTCTCTCTCTCTCTCTCAATCCCTGCGGATTGTTACATACATGCTTAATGAGATAGCTACTGGTTACAGTAAGATAACTACTGCTGATAATAGAACCAGAGCCTAGCTTCTATACAACTGTCTAAATGTCTACTTGTCTAACTTTCCCAACTGCCCAACCCTTTTACAATACAAAATAAATCCCTTTATAGGCGGCCCGAAGGTCTCGCCATTACAACACTGTGGGCCTGTCCCAACAGTAACCCAAAACCCTAACTAGTGACAGTCGGCATATCTGTACTTGGGGTAGCCACTTTTCATCACACCACTACTCTCTGTAGTCTTCCATGCTTCCCAGCACTAACCATGGGTACTATGCACTGCTTCCCTTTTCTGTCCTTCGTCTTCAATACTTCGGCCTCATTGCTCCTTTTCCTTTATGAGGGCAGCTGAGCCCTCCTATTTTCCGCTGCTGCCTTCAATGCAGTGGGTAAGCTCTCTCTTCTCGGCCACTCAGGTACTGTCGTCTTCTTTGAATTCTCTGCCCCGGTAGTCATAGTTTCCGGCTCTGCTCTGCATATAGAAACATGCTACTGCGTCGTATCTTTACCTTATCTATTCATATTCACTAGACTGTCTATCTGCCAAAATGGCAGCTTTTTCTGTAGCTGCGGGACTCTACTCCAACAGTCCCCTAACACTTACTTGTGGCTCGTCCTCGAGCCACTACCAGTGGGCTTCTCCTGCTGTAGATTCTCCTTGGCTTCCTGCGAAGTCTACTTAAATTTGTTGCGAAGTCCTGCGACTTCGTTCTCCATAGGTGCGACACGCTCTTGTGCCGAGTCAAGCATAGCTTGACTAATACTGGAGTCTTCATTTGCATCAATTTCATTTTTGGTGGTAGTGAACTCCCTAACTTTCTGCTCAACCGCATCGACTATCTCTGTGATTTGTTCTTGATATGGTTGAAGCAGGTCGTTGATTTGTATCTCCTTTGCTCTCAACCGCTGTGCTTCTTGCTGTAAGCGGTTCATCTCTGTCGTCTTTCTCATCTTCGGAAGAGCTGTTAAGCTCTTAGTTTCTTCCTTCATTGCTGCTGTGGTACTCTCTATCTGCTGAATAATTTGCTGGATTTCTAATTTCTCGAGAGGCTCATCTAACTCCGACCATGTGTTTTTCGCATCATCTAGCACTGACAGTGCATCCTCTATGCGAGATTTCATCTGTGCGGAAGTGAGTCGAAAGGCCTCTACTCTCTCTTCCTTGTTTTCCTGGGGGGTGCCTGGTGCTCGAGCCTCGAGCTCAGCAATCTGTGCTCTATGGTATTCCTCCATCTTGGCCACTATTTCTTCCATCTTGGTCACTGCTTATTCCAGAGCCTTTACTCTATCTGCAACTCTTCTTACCTTCTGCGGGAGAGGCAAGGAAAACTCAATGTTACATTGGGGTAACTCCAATGCGATGCTCTGTAGGACTTGAGAGAGATCCTGTTCTCTTTCTTCATATGTTCTTAACTCGTCTGCCTTTTTCTAAAAGCTGGTTGCAAGTGCTGCATTCTTTTGTTTCAGCTGTGTGTTTTGTTTATAAGTCGCGAGCTCTCTATCCTTGAGCTCTGCACTTAGCTGCTGCTGGATCATCTGTAACTGATCGATGTGAAACTCTGCGAGGTTAACCTCGACAGGTTACCTAATTTGTATATGTACATCCATAATTGAAGTAGGGAATCAGATGCTCCCTGGTGGTATCAATACTGTATTGATACAATCCTTTGCCAAGATTTCCTCGTGGGAAATCGTCTGTGTTGAGCTTCCTGCTGCTATCGCCTTTTCTGGCGGAACCTGTATCCTGGCAGTCTTCTCAGTAATTACTTTTAACTCCAGAAGCTTCTTTTCTACCACACTGTGTATATTTTCCTGCGATGTCTGCATCACCTCAAATGAGTCCTTCAACGTGTCATGCATTCTCGTTGCCATGAGTTCGTAGTCATCCTCTGTCAATGCAGTTTTCAAAGGTAGTTTTGTGGCTTTGTGCTTTTTCTTCTTCTGTAACTCCAGTGTCTCTTCTTCTCCATCCTTTGTCGTCTATTCCTCTGGTGGCGCTTGTTGTGGATCTTTTCTCTTTTCTTTCGGTAGTGGCACTTCTGCTGTATCTTGTGTCTGGGAGCCTACTTTGTCTTTGCCTTTGTCCAATGGATCTGTCTGTGCGGTACCTGATGGTAGTGGTGTGGTATCCTCTAATGCTTGTTTCCAGTCGTCATCAAAGTCTTTGATGACATCTGCGACATCTTGCACTGTCATTCTGAATGAACCATTAGCCCAATCGTCCCTTTTAGACCTTTTTGGCCGCAAGTAGATTCTATGGCGCTCTGCCATAAAATCAAACCGACTATCATATATGTCCACAGTCTTCGTGCTGATCCATGGCATCTCTTGGATGATTTTCTTCAAGAGTTTATAGTATTCATAGAATACTATCATATTGATATTTTTCTTGGCTGGGCTGTTGCTCTCCCATAAGTTGGTATAGCGCGTGCCTCTAGGCTTGCCACTTGCTAGCTGTCGAAACTGGGTATGGGGCGGCTCCTTCCACTCAATGAATGCACATAGTATAAGCAACCACGAGAAATGGAAGGGGTGGCTTGCCTCATCCTGGGCTGTCAAACAATCTTGCTGAAAAATATTTAACAAAAATAAAGACCAATTGAACTGTTCACCTTCTGCAACTTGTATGGCAAGGTGAATTACTGATCCTGTGACTCCCTTTGGGTGAACCTTGGTTAACAGTCTTCCTGCAAGCAGAATGGCTGTAAATATGAGTGTATCATCCGCAATTGCTGTGAGGTCATAAGCCCAACCTCCTCTCTGTAGCTTATACTTGGAAACTAGGGTTGGTGGTAGCTTGGAATCCTTGGTCTTTCTTGTTATATGTATCTTAGGGTCCTTACCAGTCTTGGACAGCCCGGTGATGCGGTGTATCAGGTCAATGTTTAGGTTGACCCTGTTACCCAACCAAACGTAACCTCCATGTACACAAGAAAGTAGGATACGCACCACGGCATTAACCTTTGAGCCTCGTCCAAAATGGGGTATTCTCAACAAATTGAGCAGTCCTGACCGTCAAGAACCTGGACATGTTCCATAGGAACATATTCATCGGCACCTATCCTTGGGTTCTTCTGAATCGTAAGATACTGATCCGGCCAGAACTGGGGATATGTCTTACTGTCTCCCAGGTTATAATCTACAAATTTAACAATAGCGTCATATCCTAATAGATCTCCGTCTTCCTTTACTCTAGAATCAATCGGTGGTATGGGAACAGGAAACTTACCACTCTTGGGAATGTTTACATCTAGTGCGCCTTCAACTCGTGGTACAATGTAGTCTGGTGCGCTATGAACTGCTTTGTCCAGCTCCAGACTGGATTCTTCTATTATCTAAGATTGGCTCCGCATCCTTGGCAGCTATCTGACCTGTGATGAACCTGGTTTCATACTCTTGGGTGGTGTCCTCATAGTGGACACAAGGCCTCCACGCTCGAACCTTTCCAAAATCGCTTCTATAGGTTCCTCCTCAGACAAAACCCACTTGGTGGAATACTTTGGATTGTCAATGGCTGCGAAATAGGGAAATCATAGCACTCTGTAATGAAATTAGCTCTGCACAAGGAACACTTAACAGTTTACTCTATAGCTCTCGGCTCTTGCAAAAGTAACCGTCCTGAATGAATGATCTCTGCTTTTATGCTGAAGGCTATAATCTCGGACGCAACGGTCATCTAGGCTGAACCCGTCGGTGGTATTAATGCATGGACGAGACCACACCCGTTGTTTTGATTCTCATTAAATGCTGAAATCCGATCAAATTTCCCTCGAACCCTGTGTGTGCAGGCGCCGGTCTCGTCAAAGATTTTCCAAATCTAGAAAATTTAATATGCTGTTGCCAAATCTATGGTAAGGTATACTGGTCATTTCTTCATTAACTGCCTATCAGAAGGCGACTTGAATGGCCCTTTGTCATTTTTCAAACTGGATACGTGGCACGGAGAAACATCGCGTTGCTGCGATGCAACACCGCATCACCTGCTCAAAACAAACTTTAAACATTTTTTTTTTCTCTCACTAAGTGTGGTGACCAACTGTACAAGTTTAATATTATCATCATGGATTGTTTTAATGGTCCACACGGCTTCACATAGAAACCAATGCTGCTTTGGGTCCTCTGCCCCTGTACCCTTAAAGATAGGTAGCTTCATATCATCCCCCATTCTATTTCTACGTGGTGGATGTTGATTTGCTGTGTTACTACCACTCGGCGGTGTAGGTGGAGGTGATGTAGTGGTAGTATGTATTATCTGGGAGCTACTAGATGGAGTTCCTAAGCGATTGTTTTGAGTCTAGATCTGTTTCTGTGGGGTGTAAGGGTGGTAAGGGATACCCCCTTCTGTTCTGTCTGTATGGCTATGACTCTGCTGTCTAGTACTATCTGAACTATTTTCAAATATGGGAGATCTGAAATCTACTTTGTATTTCTTTCCACTATGTGTACATCTAATGTCATCAAAATCACTCTCAAACTCTTGTGACATTACAGTTTGTTAACTTATTGATCTGAAACCATATCCATTACTCCTTTTTCATGTAATAACATCTTAATGGACAAGTTTAAAGATTTTAGGTACTTACCGCGATATCCTTTGAAGAAGTACCACTCAGCCTCGCTGAAGATTTTTCTCTGTTCAACTGCAAACTCTGTGAAGAAGCCTTCTATCACACTTGCAAGCCAGAAGTCTACTGTCCTTGTAATGGGATTATCAAGGTTCTTCATGGTCTGAATCAGCTCCGGTGTCTAGACAATGTTTCTTTTCTTCTTGAATATGTTCTTATCAGTCAACTTTGATAACCAGTTGTAAAGCTCGTTTCCATAGGTCGAAAAAAATATCGTATGCAGGTCTATAAAGATATGTTTTTGTAATTTTTCCTCTGTACTCAGTCTAGGACTCTTGTTCTCAAGTTCAGCAAACTCTTTCTCCTTAGACCCAACCCACTGGTTGAGTTCATCTCTAGTAGGATGCCAACAGAACATCAGTGCTCAGTTTGTTCAAAACCGGCAACGGAACCATTTTTTGGTCGCTATGGGCAGACCTGGGTTTACTGTAATGTACCAACAACACCCCTAGCTCACTGGCCCTTTCGACGACAGACCGCAGAGCGGCCTGAAGTCTCACCCGAAGTGATTCTAATGGGTTGGCCAAAGACTCAAGTGTCTTCGACCAGGTTCTGTAGCATCCTGTGTGCGCCTCGCAGCTCTTCTTAGCCTGCGAGATCTCTTTCTCTCTGCGATGTGCAGTTTCCTCTTACTCATGATGACTCTAGCCCTTATCTCATCGCCGTGCCCTGGCCAACACGTAACTCTCTCCTACGCTCGATCCTCAACTTGCGGTACCGTGCACCATAGCTCCTTTGATGGTGAGATATCGCCTTTCTGTGATATCATACTACTGTGGCTCAGCGTACCTAGTGTTACTTGTGTTTGAATTACAGGACTCAACATACAAGGCTGCTTATACTGCAACTCTTAATTGTCTTTAGTGAAACATAGACAAACTCTTATACAGAATACTTAAAGACTTCAACATGCATTTAACCTTCTATAATGCTGTGAACTAAATAACACATACATACATTTAACTGTAAGCAAAGTTCATGTAATGAGTGACAGATACAACAAGTAAATACAATCACATGAATCAATCACATAACACTCTGATTTTATGTGGTTCACTTCTAGGGTAGAAGCTACATCCACAGAACCGTGTTTTATTATATCTTGAGTGAGTACACAGTTCTACTGCACCGCATATGCATCTAGAGATCTTCTAGGTAACTCTGCACTCACTGCCTGGAGCCCTTCTCTCCTAGATCTCTTCTCTATCTCTATATTTCCTTCTTACAATATTCTCTCTCTCTCTCTCTCAATCCCTGCGGATTGTTACATACACGCTCAATGAGCTAGCTACTGGTTACAGTAAGATAAATACTGCTAA
Organism: Pseudotsuga menziesii; assembly: GCA_001517045.1. Taxonomy (NCBI): domain Eukaryota; kingdom Viridiplantae; phylum Streptophyta; class Pinopsida; order Pinales; family Pinaceae; genus Pseudotsuga; species Pseudotsuga menziesii. The sequence goes on along the minus strand of LPNX010209830.1, from coordinate 465,760 downwards.
TAACAGAACCAGAGCCTAGCTTCTATACAACTGTCTAAATGTCTACTTGTCTAACTTTCCCAACTTCCCAACCCTTTTACAATACAAAATACATCCCTTTATAGGAGGCCCAAAGGTCTCACCATTACAACACTGTGGGCCTGTCCCAACAGTAACCCAAAACCCTAAATAGTGACAGTCGGCATATCTGTACTTGGGGTAACCTCTTTTCGTCACACCACTGCTCTGTGCAGTCTTCCATGCTTCCCGACACTGACCATGGGTACTGTGCACCGCTTCCCTTTTATGTCCTTCATCTTCAATACCTCGGCCTCGTTGCTCCTTTTCCTTTATGAGGGTAGCTGAGCCCTCCTGTCTTCTGCTGCTGCCTTCAATGCAGTGGGTGAGCTCTCTCTTCTCGGCCGCTCAGGTACTGTCATATTCTTTGACTTCTCTGCCCCGGTAGTAATAGTTTCTGGCTCTGCTCTGTAGCTAGAAACATGCTACGGCGTTGTATCTTTACCTTATCTCTTCATCTTCACCAGACTGTCTATTTGCCAAAATGGTAGCTTTTCCTATAGCTGTGGGACTCTACTCCAACAATTGGTCTGGGGCAAGAGTAGGTATCTCAGGGACTGGTTTGCATGTAGGGTCATGGATTTGACGTTTAGGTGTCGATTCTCCTATCCCCCCTTGTCCTTATGTTAGGATCTAGAACTGGACTTCTATTGTTGCAAATGAATTAGATTGGGAGGAGGTTTGAAGACTAATTCCTACTTGAGATGCCACCAAAAAAGGTTAAAAAGGCGCACAATAATGAGACTCAGGTACCCTTTTATTTTTTGTGTGTATGCTTCCACAATCATAGGTTTAGTGTCTAAACGATAGACCTCTATGGTATTTACAGAAGTTAGATAACGTATGTAAAAATAAAAATTGAGCTTTCTAACCCCAAAAAGAGTTCTTCAATGAATGGAAAGAAACTTACTTTTCAAGGTAGGTTTTGAGGCCAAAATTTTGAAATAAGGGCAACTCCTTGTAAATTCTTGATTTGGAGATGGTCCTACAAGCTCACCTTGAAGTTTTGGTGACTCTAAAATTTATGCACCTTTGAGTTTGAAGTTTTGTTATGTAGTACCTTGATATGTTTTCATGTCACAAATTTTGCATTTGGTCACAATGGCCTAATCACATTTGTCATATTCATGAGAGTTTGTGAAATTGATGCTAAGGGTCAAATAATTGCCAAGGAGGAAAAGTACTAGTTTCCTAGGTTGGGGGTGGAAGCTTTGGGATTTGGAATAAGGGAGGAAATAAATGATGTTTGAACATTATAATGGAATAAATATTTAATAAAGGAGCTAAATAAATAAATACAAGAGAAAATCAAAGTGGAAATTGATCATGAAGACATATGGACGATGTGGGACCCACACATGCTAGATTTTCTATGCCACATGGCATCCTCCTCTTGTCATTTAAAATCCATAAGAATCCCAAGGGTCTTGGGATGAGTTGCAAGGTCAATATATTTTTAATTAATCAATTAAGTTTTATTTTGAATGGAAGAGTAACTCCCATGGAAAATGAAGAGGCATTTTGGAGCTAGTGAGACACTTGGACTAGATTCCCTAGCTCTATGACAACAATGATGAAGATGATATGATACCTATGAAAAAAATCAGATCTGAAGGTGGAAATATGACATATATGACATGTCAGGTCTAAAAATATCTCCAATAGGGCGCTCAATTTATTTAGGGAAGCTAATATGCTTCCATATGTGATTTGGTAGAAGTGGGAGACTAGGAATTGTTGTGTAAGTGACATTCTTTGGAATCTCTTCCCAACTAGAGTTAGAATGAATATATTGGAAGGAATTAAACCCATATAGATCTTGGAAACTTTATAAATTTCAATAAAAAATAATTAAGGCATCTTTTTATCATTTGAGAATTTGCATTTGTGAAGAGAGAGAGCTAGTGGAAAACTAGTCTTCTTGCCTTAGCCAATTTTGAGGGTGAAAGATTCCCATCCAAGTTGGTGTGTGGAAAGGCCATTCATGTATTTCATGGATATTTAATGGAGTCATAAGTTACAGGTGAAAACTACAGGGGAGCTCTTGGACACTTCAATATCATCTTGTTCTTTCATCTATTCCAAGTTTTCTCATCGTATTATTGCTCTATGGAGTGAGGTGCACTTCATAAGATATTAATATATTTGGGGGAGATTATAATGCATAATTATTTTATGTTATGATGTAAATAATATGTATTTAAATTTCATAAGACTTTCAGGTCTAAATACCAAAATATTTCATGTAAAAATGTTAAACAATGAAGAAACAGTGCCATTTCCCCACTACCTTGTTGTAAACCAATGTAATGCTGATGGATTCGAATGGATAAGTAAAATAATGATGGTTTATGGATGAATTGAAATTTATTGATGTATTAATAAGTTTAATTTTCATTACATAAGTATTTTAAGTCATTTCGTTGATTTTCATAGCATTTTGAGAAGATTGCCTATCATTTCCCCCAAGGTTGAAACTAGTCTTTTTGCTTCTGATTTAAGGGAGTTATAACAGAAATTAATAGTTAAATGGTGATGCATATGATTTCATGTTGATTTAATTTATATTTTCCTTTCTTACATCCAGAAATTCAAGTTTTATTGAGTGCATTTGGAAAGTCATTTTCATCATCTACCCCTAAGGGATTTGAACCACAAGTTGCTCGTAAAACTCCATACATTGACCAGATTGAAAAAGTGAGTTGCATAAATAATTTTATGGTTTAAAGACACATATATAGACAATTTTTATGTATTAACATAATTCATACACATTATAGTACAATTTGAGAGCATTTGGAGCTATTTGGAGCCATCTACCATTAGGGGTTTGAGCCTCAAAATTACTAGTAAATTCCAAGTATCTTGGATACCTACTCGACCCAAAAACCACATATAATGATGAAAATATATTTTAACTAATGTATTAAAACATATACAAGTCTCATACCAACCATTAGTGGAGGTTTTACAGTGTTTGGAATAAATTTGTTCCAGGACCCAGGGGGGACTTCCACCTCCCAAATTGACTAGCCTTGTCCCAAAAATTATTCCCTTTTCAAATTGAAGACCCTGGTTGGGTATATCAGTTAATTATATGTATTATATATGTTTAAATGTGTCCCATCACCCATCATTACCTTCCTCACCAAGTTTGAAATTAATTGGAGGAGTTTGGAATCAGTTGTATCCATATACTGAGAGTTAAAATTTGGTGAATTTGAGCACTTTGGGAAAATTAAATACAAGGTAAATTACATATGTCTAATTTGCATTGCCATAGGGTTGATCAATTTTTGATATTCCAATAATTAGGGCATTTTCCCCAAAACTTGTCAATTTTGGACTTCTCAGGAGGGTGAACTTTTACAACCTTCAATGCTTCCAAATTTTCAGTTCTAAATATGAAATTTTTACCCGAAATACATAAGTATGTATTATTTCCAATACAACTACTGGCTTTCAATTTGGGTTTAAAAAACTTCAGATATAATAGTCTTACCTATAACACATGTTTAAGTCTAGTTTTGGGCAATTCAAAACACCTAACTGACACATAGTGTATCTCCAAAATTGTAATGACCTTGAAGTTGAAAGTTTGACACATGTTACTTCCATTGTCCTCTTTACAACTTGGAAATTTTAGACACTAAAACTTTGCATTATTATTTTTTAAATGAAGCGAAAATGTCAAGATGAGTCGTTTGAGAGAGCCAAATCTTCTCGATTATTGACAAACTTGAACTTACAAAAAATATATCTCTAAAATTATAACGACCCAAAATATGAAATTTTAACAAAATTTACTTATGTATGTGTTTTCATACCATGAAACTTCATAGAAAAAATGTAGCAAAAATTCCAACATGACTCGTTTGAAAGAGCCAAAGTCTAGTTTAAAAAATTCCTTACTTTTGGCCTAAGAAAGAGCTCTAATACCATTTGTAGTATACTTAAACCTAGAAATTCAAAGAAAAGATAGAAAAACATGAGAGAATATATAAAATATACAATTATGTTCACTTCCCACTTCAAGGGTGCAACCTCCAAGAGCAAATCTCCAAATACAATGACAATTATTGACTAAAGATTACTACTATATATATAGTGTTTCAATAACTAAAGCCCTAACTACTTGCGGTACCACTATTAATGAAAGTCATCCAACGAGGGGCATTTATTCAATATATAGGGAACATTTATATTAAGTCACTACCCACTAACTCTCTAATGGACAACATGACCTTGTACATTAATAAATTAGGGGTGGGGGTGGGGTAGGACCATATCAATTTGCATTAGACAGGGAAGGGAGATGGCTGTTTTAGATTTCATTCAATTAAGGTCAAGAAATGTCGCAAATAAACTTTCAAATGTACACAAGCCATGTAAATAGAATTTGGGAACAAGAAATCTTGTTTTGTCAATGTATGGAAGTTCTTATTTCAATGTAGAAGAAGCCCTTGTTGTTGTGTTAGAATATTGTACACAGACTATTAAATACATCTATACATTTATTTTTGCTTGTAATAAATTTCTTGTTTTACAAATTAGTTTATTTCCTTCCATGTGGGGTAAACCCTACTAGCATTGTTTTAGAATAAATAATAATAACAAATTGTTTTACTCAAGTAAATATTTATAAACATTTGTCTTCAATCAAGGAAAAATGGTTACTAGATAGATTGGATTTGGTTTTTTCATTTTCTTAAAAAAACTTGTCATTTTTCCTTGATCATTGGTTCATTAAATCAAATTTTGTTTTACAACCTAGTTCAAAGTTCCAATGTAAAGTTCCCATGCTTTATGTAATCAACGACTCTTGAGAGTCTACTCTCACAATGCATTTATCTTATATCGTTAACTGGTCTACATTAACATAATGAATAAAATTAAATAAAATAAAATTAAATATAAGGTAGGGAATAAGGATAACCCTTATTTCTCAGTGTTTCCCAAAGTGTTGAATATTAATGATAAATTACTATAACACATTTAGGAAATTTTATAGTTTTAAGAATTAAAACCAAAGATTATTTATATGAAGCTCTAGGTCCCTAGTTTTAGAAATTGGGCTTTGATACCACTTGTACCAACTCTAGTGCACAACAAGTTTAATGTGGGGTTGTTACTCAATGCAAAAACTTAGTATTCATAATGTTTTTGTTTAAAGATATTAAAGCAAAGATTCTATATTAAATGGAAAACAAAACTAAACAACTTAATACTTACATGTATCCAACTCACTTCAATAATGTCTAGCCAACAAGTGGAAACCAATCTTCAGCTCCAATAAAAGTGGAAGTGAAATCAGACTCTAAGGACAATCCCCCCCCCCAACCAATGTAACAACAAAAAATCCATTATGAATTCCATACAAGGCCCTAGCTCAATGTGAATACTCAATGGCCCACTCACATGATGCTAAATTCAACAACAAAACAATTTTCCCAAGCAACTACAACAATTGTCCACAATCTCATACTAAAATCAACGATTGTGTGGTGGAGAGGCCTCTAGCTACAAGACCACCTTTCCTCTCAAGTTTACTATTATGATATAAGATTTACATTCTGTAATAAAAACCATTTTATGACTTAGCTATTTTTTGTATTTTTTGTGTAAATAAAACTTATTGCACATTCAAGTGGAAATGGTTTCTCCATTAGTAACCATATATACAGAAGTGAACTCATAGGTAATAATTGCACTACTTGCTCATAATAACATAATGTGTTATTGCATGTATTTCTCTCATGTGTTTTTATAGATTTTCTAATATGGTATGAGAGTGAGAGAGAGTGAGCATATGATTAATCATACATATTAGATACTTGGTTTATTTTCTTGGAAATTTAAGAATGCTCTTCTCTTTCACCAAATGATGATCTAGAGGATCAAAAGGGCTTGATAGAATCTCTTTTATCACAAAATTTCATGGAGTTGTCATGCAGTGTTCAAGAAGTTGAATCATTGAGATTCCTTCCATGTTTATGGAGCCATGAAGGGAAGGAGTCCCACTGTTAAGACAATGACCATCAAATTCCAAGGGAATTTTAGCTCTTCAATTCATCATAATTATTAATTGTCTTAGAATTTATTCCTAAAATTTATTCTTATGACATGGACACATGCAACAAATCAAGCATATTGTTTTCAGAGTTAGAGGGGGTAGATTTAAACATTGGGGTTTATAGAAGTTAACTTATGTTCAAATATTTACATTTAAATGAAAATTTTGTTATACATTTGAGTTGTTAGATTAAGAAAACAAGTAGTTTGTTTCTATTCCGTAGTTGGAGGCTTCTCGATGATTTTCCAACAATTTACTTTATGTTCAACAACATTTGTTTCAGTAGTGTTCATCATTTTTTAATACAATGATCTACAGTTTTGACATTCAATAATCTACTTCATTTGGTATTACATTGTTGACAAGTTGCAAGAAGGTGGGTGACATAGCACATGCTCTCATGTTTGTCAAATATGTAGCCATTATTGAAGATCCTCCATACTGACAATGATGATGGAATTATTAAAGAGTAGATTTCTACATTTTAAGAAGACCACACCTTGAAGACAAGAAGTGGTCTAAGGAGATGAAGCTCATCGTGTGTTATCTCCTCAAATAAATTAGTCAAATTTATTTTATTAAGAGGTAGACAATCATTAGAAAAAACTTTATTAAATTTTTTTAGGCTCATTTTAATGAGTTCTAACTTGTAAATATTTTTAAAAAAACTTTGGAGTTAGTATTTATTTCAAAAAACTCGAAAAACAGGTTTCCGTGGCTAAGCATTGTTTCAAAACGGTCTCTAAGCCACCAAAAGCGGACTTTCGGCAGCTAAGACCGCAATTTCAGGGCACTCCAAGCCACCGAAATTGGTGTTTTTTGTGAAAAGTCATCATTTTGAAATGATGATTCTGAGCGACTGGAGAATCCTTTTGCAAAACAATCGGAGGTTTTTGTTCCTAACATGTGGAACAATAAAATCTCTTAGTTTTCCTACAGGTGTCATAGATAGGGATAATCAAATCCATCTTTGAGCCCTAAATTTTAGATCTTAGAATTCCCCTATTTGACACATGTTTTTGAAATACAGATGTCGGGGAAATGAAAACTAATCTCACATAACGGAGAGAGGTTTTTTCTCAAAACAAACCATTATACAATAAACTCTCTCATTTTTCCAAAATATTTTTTGATTTGAGAGATATAGGTCAATATTTGAGCAGCATATTTCCAGAAATTTCTGCATTTTCCAGCCACCTCACAAATTTGGATTTGAGATAGGAAAAGAGGTTATCAGATCCATATTTTGAGGATCTTGAAACTGATTTGTAAAGCTTATTTAAGCTCATTGAAGAATCATTTTGAAAGGTTCAACTTTGGAGGCTCTTAGACACTTTTTTGTATTCAAGCTTCTCATGTTCTTATCAATTAATACAAGCTCTTTTGCCATTACATGTTCAGATTTCATCTTCTTTCTGTTCTATACTTGTGCTTGGATGTTTAATTAATTTTTATTCTATTTACCTAATACAAGATAGTTGTCATCCTATCTCTGTGTGGATAATTGGAATTGCAAGTATCTTTCCTTGTTATGATTAGCCATTCATATGCAAGTGCCTTATGTGTGAATCTGGCAGCATAGTGAGAATTCTTCATCCATTCACCTTTATTACAAACCCTTTGAACATTGATAGTTAGAAGCCTTGTCTATTTGGTTGATTTTATGCATGTCTTGAGTGAGTGAGGTATTATTTGTCATCTGACTTGATCCATTAAGTAAACCATTACAAAAATATTGAATTTACCAGGCATCTTCGAGCTGCAACCTAGAAGAGTTTCCTGGAGAGCTAACAAATTGGCGTCGTTGCCGGGGAGAGGAGATTGAAGATCAGATTCCTTGGGAGATAAAATAAGCTGCAGCTTTGATGATAGACAAAGACTGGGCACATTTTCGGTTGTAATCATCTATCTAGCAATTCCATGAAGGACGGATTCAGTGGCAACTCCATTGCTCAGAAATCTGTTGGTGACTCCATTGGTACGAAATGAACAAGATATTAGCAAAGAGTTATGCATTTTGTGATTTCTCAAATATTTTTGGTTACCCTAATCTAGTGACTAGTAGAGATGAATGGGAAAATAGTCTTCCCAGATTTCGAGGAGAAGACTGGGAAGTGCCAGCTGAACACTTGCTGGATTTTTATGACTTGATTCATCGATTGCAAGTTGTGCACGTGGATGTTCAGATCAAGCTCTTTTGGTATTCTTTAGAGGGGATTTCTCGTGATTGGTACCGGTCCCTTCCTATTTCCAATATCAGCTCTTTGGAATATTTTCATGCTGCCTTTCATTTGTTTTGCAAAGGAATATTTTCAGCTGATCTTTTATATTCCGAATGCTGTCATGAATTCAATTTATTGAATAAAGAACTAAACATTCATGAAGAGTATGCTGCAATAGGGGACACCTCTTATTGTCACCAAGATCTTAATGAACTTCAGGATGATAACCATAGTACAAATGATTTTGACATTGTATCAAATGCATCTACTGACTTAGGTTGTCATGAAGATGAGATTGTCTCCTTTGGAAACTTGAAAGATAATGAGTAGATTGAAGGAACATCATGTAACAAATTTGGATCTGTAGCAAATACTAAATGTAGCCCTCAGTTTTTTGATTTGTAGACAAAGGAAGAGTGCAACATATATGAGGAGGAAGATGATGATATAAAAAGACCACATCAGTAGTTCATCACGCATTCTTCTTAGCCAGAGGTTGAGCAATCTATAGTTAACATGGAGATCACTGAAATCAACCAGCAACAACATTTCATTTAGTTGGAACAACAACATGGAGATGTATTTCTTTGTGACATTTATGACCCTATTGCTGATTATTTGGAATCTATAAGCAACATAGATATCAAAATATTCTTTTCAGAGGAAAGTTGGTTCTATCATTCATTCAAATCACATTTATTTTCTGAGTCAAGATCAAAAACAAGTTCAATAAATCAGTTTCTTACATGGCTTCATTGGAAGCATGAGTTTACTTGATTAAGAGGTAGTACAATGGGTTAGTGTAGAAACAAGTAGTAGAATAAGATTTTCATACAAGAAGATATATTATGTTCAGTTGTTATTTTCTTGAATAAGCATAGCAAGCTACAGGCAGGCTATAGGTTTGCAGGTTCAGTTGTAAAGGCCAGATGACTCCATGCCCAATGGAACACTAGAAGATAGGTTTGAATTTTTGTTTTACAATAAAGGCATCGGATCTGTGGTTCTTGGAACCTCACAGGTAGGATTCCATCCCCGAGTAGGAGCCAGATTTTATCTCCTCAAATAAATTAGTCAAATTTATTTTATCAAGAGGTAGAAAGTCATTAGAAAAAACTTTATTAAATTTTTTCAGGCTCATTTTAATGAGTTCTAACTTGTAAATATTTTAATTTTTTTTTTGGAGTTAGTCTTTATTTCAAAAAACTCAAAAAACAGGTTTTTGTGGCTAATCATTGTTTCAAAATGGTCTGTAAGCCACCGAGAGTGGACTTTCGGCAGCTAAGACTGCAATTTTAGGGCGCTCCAAGTCACTAAAATTGAATTTTTTACTATGAAAAGTCATCATTTTGAAATGATGATTCTATGCGACTAGAGAATCCTTTTGCCAAATGCTCCAAGTTTTTTGTTCCTAACATGTCATAGAACAATAACCTCTCTCAATTTTCCTACAAGTGTCACATATTGGGAGGATCAAATCCATCTCTGAGACTTAAATTTCAGATCTCAGAATTCACCTATTTGACACATGTTTTTGAAATACAGATGTCATGAAAATGAAAACGAATATACATAACTGAGAGAGGTTTTTTCTCAAAACAAACCAATATACAATAACCTCTCTAATTATTCCAAAATATTTTTTTATTTAAGAGATATAGTTCAATATTTGAGCAGCATATTTCTAGAAATTTCTGCATTTTCCAGCCACCTCACAAATTCGGATTTGAGATAGGAAAAGAGGTTATCAGATCCATCTTTTAAGGATATTGAAACTGATTTGTAAAGATTATTTAGGCTCATTGAAGAATCATTGTGAAAGGTTCAACTTCAGAGGCTCTTAAAAACTTTTTGTATTCAAGCTTCTCATGTTCTTATCAATTAATACAAGCTCTTTTGCCATTACATGTTCAGATTTCATCTTCTTTCTGTTCTATGCTTGTGCTTGGATGTTTAATTCATGTTTATTATATTTACCTAATATAAGATATCTGTCATCCTATCTCTGTGTGGATAATTGGATTTGCAAGTATCTTTCCTTGTTATGATTAGCCGTTCATATGTAAGTGCCTTATGTGTGAATCTGCCAGCATAATGAGAATTATTCATCTATTCACCTTTATTACAAACCCTATGAACATTGATAGTTATAATCCTTGTCTATTTGGTTGAGTTTATACATGTCTTGAGTGAGTGAGGTCTTATTTGTCATCTGACTTGATCCATTGAGTAAACCATTACAAAAATATGGAAGTTACCAAGCATCTTCGAGCTGCAACCTAGAAGAGTTTCCTAGAGAGCTAACATCGTGGATGGCTACTTAGATAGTTTAAGTGTTTGTGAATATTGGAAATTATACCCTTGATAGGCTCATGAGATAACTTGATGGAGCACTACATATGTATCTCAACATGGATGGTTGTCCAATAATTCGGGAGGCTTGTAATTCAAGAGTTTGTGTAGGTGGAATCTAAGCATTCGAGAGTTCAACTGGGAGCTACACCTTTACAAGGGTTATGTGACATCTTGGTGGATCTCTACTTGGTCCAATAACTATCTCAAAGAAGGAGCTTCTAAAGAATATTTGGTTTTGATTACTTTTGATTTTTTATTTAGTCTGTGTGCATTTGCATTTAGTTGGTTTGAATTTCAATACTATGAACCTTAAGAGTGGGTATTAGGATATAATATTTACATTTTGCGATAAAAGAGAGTTTATGACTTAGTTATGTATAAGGAAGTGGAATTTTATGCAATAATTGCACCAATTACTCACAATATCATATTTTCTTATTGTGTGTATCTGTGTCATGTGTTTATCTAGCCTTTGTAATGTTTTCATTATGCAAAAATTATATCTACCCATGATTCTAGTACCACAGTACCTCCAACAATGGAGTTGTATTCCCAAACAATGCCATGGTAAAACGGTGGAATTTAGTACCCCCCTCAGGTTATGTACACCCTAACCTCCTCTCACCCACTCAAACAACACTATGAGAAATATTCCGCTGATCCAATCACTTCCCACACCTATGTCTAAAATAACTCCTCCCTGTTACAAAAACACAATTGAAATATATAGTACATAAATCGCTAAGAGTGATTTTCTTCCTTTCCAATGACCAAAAATCATCAACTTGATTTATTTTCACACTCATAACTAGAAACATTTACTTACCTTCTTCACTAATACCCAAAAAGAAATGTTGTTCTTTTATTTCATTGGAGGAATTTTAAGGTCTAAAATAGGCCTCCTAAGGAAAATAATAAAATAATAGTTAAAATAATAAAATAAGAGTTATAAACTCTTTCCCTCCCCTCCAAAACTATTTACCCTCGTGGTTGACATCATCATGTTGAATCCTATTGGTTCTTCTTAAGTTTATTTTCATAGTGCATCTTTTATTTTGAGGCCCATTTTTTACTTCAAAATTCCTCTAATGATAACAAGAAACAACACGTTTCTTTCTCATTATTTTTTACATGCAAAATAATTAGAAGCCATAATTAGGTTCCAGAGAAAAATTATGTTGAGGGAAATTTAAGAAAGGTCACATGATAGGTAATTACAAACTTGATCTTAGCATATTTGGGCCTTAAACCCCAATTAAACATTAGGAATACTTTGTATCCCAATAATTCAATATTGTATCCATTTCTCTGCCTCACAAGGTCTTAGAAATTTTAGGCTAGGTTATCGTTATCAAATTAGAGTCCTTTCTTAGAGTAATTCCACAACAGTATTCATAATAATTCAGTTTGTTTCCAACAATTGTGTAACTTAGTGTGGGTCCCAAGATTTGTTTCACTACAAATCAAGAAACAATGTTCTAATAACATAAATGGTTGATAACACTCTTCAATTCACTCTCAACCTTTGACCTTAGTCAATGTAATTCTCAAAGAAAAGTGATAACATAATATACTTTAATCATACCTTTCTATTATTAATACAAGCACCCAATATAATCATTTCAACAAATGCATATTAACATAATCACCAATAGATAACCATAATATGAAAAATAAGTAGAGACCGAGTGGGTTGTTACAAGAACTTCTTGACTAAGACATGCTGTTGGGATGCTTCACAATGACCTCGTCACTTCACTCAATTCAACCATAAGGTACATCCTCCCATAAGGATAATAAGAATTACATCAACTACATGCATAAGTCACTAAAGAAAACCATAATACAAAATAAAATATGACAAAGTGACCAACTCGAGGTTATTAAAAAAACACTTAATATGTGTTGGTTGACCCAATGTTATTAGAACCAAATATGGAATGCCATTGGTCAACCCAAAAATCACAAACCAAAGAAAAAGTGAGAAAAAAATCCTAGGAAGAAATCAATCAACCAAAACATACATAAAATATTCAAATGAATTGGTCAACCACATAATCCCGAAACAAACCAAAATCGAGGGAAAATGGAAGAAAATGATGAACCAATGTATACATAAAATATTGGAATTTTGATTTTAAACGCACATGAAAACACATCAATGTAAATAAAAACCATTAGAGATAAAATATATAAAGTTCTCATGTATATAGCATGCAAAGGTGAATATAACTGAATAGCATTGGGTGCAATACATATGTGAACCAAGATGCATAAGCATAAAGGATCAAAATGGCCTCTAAAAGTCCAAAAATAATCATACCACACTCTATAATCAAGTCAAGGAACATTTTAAGGATTCATTATTTTTTTTAAATGTAGAAACCTCGGTGAATCTTACTGATTCTTAAATTTCCAACAATAAAAAATTTGAGAATGTTTTTGTAAAAATATTCAAATTTATAGAGATTTCATATAGTTTTTGGATAATTTTTGGGATTTTTAGAGTAAAATATTTTTACCATATGGAATTTGGGCGAATCATTTTAGTAAAAAAATGGAAATTGGGGAATCTATTTTGGAAAAATTATCGAAAATTAGCCCATGGGCTAAGTTTTTCCCCTAAGTTTTTCCATAATTTAATTCATCTAAATCAAAATTGCATGAGTAAAAATAACCAAAGTTTAAGTGGTGTCAACAATGCCTTGAAACCTTAAGTGAATTTATGGTTTCACATAAGTTCTAGAGTTTTTTCATGTTGAATCACAGTCGTAGCATGGGATTCCATGGATTCTTTGAAAGAGAGAAATCTCTCTATCCCCAAGGCTTCATTCTAAGAAGTAGTAACATGAGGCTTAAGAAAAATCAACAAGGTTCACAAATTGCAAGAGGGACCTCAAAATTGGACCAAGGAAGCAAATCAAAAGGAAAAAGAAAATGTAATACTCAGAAGGGGCTACATAGCAATGTCCTCTGAGAATCTATGCCATTAACTTCAAGCAAAATTGATGATTATATTCAATAAAGGATAGTCCAAGTATAGGAAATTTATTGGACATGTGGCCCTAAGAAAATACATAATGGGGTAGGTTAACACAATATGGAATCCAAAAGGAGAAGATGCATTGAATTTAGGCTCCAAAGGACTCTCTTGATGTTGTTGTAAATGTAACTTCGGAAGATATTCTAGTATTATAATTGTATTTTGTTGTACCTCTGTTAGATATGCTTTCTCCTCCAATCGTGGATATCATTATATCCATGCAAAGTCATTGAGCTAAAACCTTCATTGTAAGTCGAGGCAATAGTCCCTAGAAGAAACAATATAAAATATATTTTGAATTCTTCCTAGGTAGGTCTGCCCCAATTAGAGAACATGGCTTACCTAGTTAGTTAAGTGAGTCACACAATTGAAGAATATAAATTGGAGGCTTCCTCCATCATTTGATACACACACTCGCTCTCAAGTGTGCTAAAGAGAGAGTGAGATAAGTGTGTTTGTGCTAGAAGAAGAAGAAGTTGTCGAAGCTATATTTCTTTGGGCATTCTATCTTGGTTTGAAATTGTACTTAGTGACATAACTATTTTGAAGAAGTTTGCAGGGTTTTATCCTTTATGGTTTTCCCGAGGAAAATATTTGTATCTTGTGTATCTTGTTGTTCTTGTTATTATTTCAGTTAAATATCCCAATCAATTTGAATTAAAGTAGAAACTCTAACATGGTATCAGAGCTACTCTAAAAGAAGGAATTATGCAGCAGTGGAAAACTAAGGCTTCATATTCCAATGTCTTCTCTCCACAGATCATTAGAAAAAGAGGGCTCGGCTAACTCGCCCTAGGAGGGTGCATCTTTTTGGAGGAAGCATAATCAAATTTGGAGAATTTTCATTTTTGACCCACACACTAGTGCCAGGAGAAAACTAGGGCATCAATATTTTGGGGGTTTCCTCCATTAATTTGGAAAAGGAGTACATTAGGAAACTCTCCCTAAAAGGATGCATCTTTCTATGGAGTCAGAATTCATTTTCAAAAAAATTCATTTTCGGCCTCATCTTTATTTTTAAGGGAAACTGGGGCATCAAGTTTTCAGAGTTTCCCTCCACTGAATTTGGTAAAGGACCTCAATAAACAACTCACCTCAAAGGGGTGCATCTTTCTATCAATATAAAATTTCAAGATTCCAAGTATGGAAAATTAGGGTTTCTTTATGGAACCCTATGTCAACCAGATCCAGAATCATATTGGGAATCTCAAATTTCTTAATGATAAGCTTGGGGGAGCTGAAAAATTCCGAGCATGGAAGTATAGGATAACCATTATCCTTAAAGAAAATGATTTGGACAAGTATATAGTGATGAAGTTCTAGCTCCAGAGGGATATGAATCTAAGGATATCCACAAGAAGAACTTGGTCAAGGCCAAGAGTATTAATGTAGATTCTATCAAGGATCATCTTATCCCTCATGTATCATCCTTGAAGACACCCAAGGAAGTGTTCGATGCTTTGACGAAGCTATTTGAAGGAAAGAACATAAATCAGAAGATGACATTAAGGAACCAACTCAAGAATGTGAAGATACAAAATTGAGAGACAATGCAGTCATACTTCACAAGGGTTTCCCAAATCAAGGAACAACTCAAAGAAGTTGAAGAGAAGGTATATGAAGGAGATACTATTATGACCACCTTGAATGATATCCCAAGATAATGGGATTCATTCATTCAAGCAATATGTGTGTTATGCAATCAAGTCCCAGCTATAGCATAAAAAGAGCATAAATAGACAATAAGAGAGTAATCCATGCCTAAAAAAAGAATATCATAGATAAATATCAACCCTCTTCGACGGAGGAACCTCCTTACACAATGTACTAAGTACACAAGACAAGATAAGATACTATGATGACTAAAATGAGCATATATCCTTCCTATATATAGGAGATAAATGTGTACGATCAAAACTAATAAACCCACTAACAGACCCAAGCCTACATAAATAATATGTAATGGACCACAATATAGGGAGTAATGTGCCACACTATATGGTGTAATGTGTCATCATTAAGGGATTAACATGCCCCTTCCCTTAAAAAAGTATTGTCCCTATAACCACTTGACCCTATTCTGTTTGTTTATCAGCTGCAAAACATAGAAGATACCCTTCCAAACATTTGTTTACTATCTCTGTTTGTCCATCATATTGAGGGTGATAAGATGAAGTATGAGCCAGTTGAGTACCTGAACAAGAAAATAATTCGGTCCAAAAATTTCCAATGAAAATGGGATCCCTATCACTTACTATAATATTTGGAGTACCATGTATTTTTTGTACTATCTTCATAAACGAGTTGGCGACTGTTCTTCCTTTGAAGGGGTGAGATAGTGCGCAAAAGTGTGCATATTTAGTAAGTCTATTAACAACCACCATGATGACATTCTTTCCTTCATACTTTGGTAAATTTGTGATAAAATCCATCGAGACCTATGTCCACCTTTGGCTTGGAATGGAAAGTGGTTGTAGGAGACCAGGGGTCTTAATTATTTCCACTTTATTTTGTTGGAAAATTGAAACATTCTACCACATATTTTTGAACATCAAATTAAGACCATCCCAAAAAAATATTACTTTGCCCTATGGTAGGTTTTGAAGAAACCTAAGTGCCCTCCTATCGATGAAGAGTGGAATTCAGAAAGTACCTTCTGCTTGAGCTGGAAACTCTTACCAAGATATAATAAATCCTTGTACCATATCAAGTCATCTTTCCACCTAAATATATTAGAGGCACTGGGATACTATTGCAGCTTTTGAATAAATGTCCATATTTCTTCGTCATTTTTCCATTTGTCCATTGCTTTAGCTATCCATTCTGGTTGGATGATCAAAATAACATAGAGTAATGCCTCAACATCCTCATCTTTCCTAGAGAGTGCGTCTGCGACAACATTTTTCTTCCCCTTTTTGTATATTATTTCAAAGTCATATCCCAACATATTTGTTACCCATTTTTGTTGCTCTTCTGAATATAGAATTTGTTCCAAGAAGTATTTAAGGCTATCATGGTCATTTTTAACCTTGAAATGTATCCCTATAAGGTAGGGGCGCCATTGCTTCAAGGCATGTAATATTGCCAACATTTCCTTCTCATAAATGGGCTTTTTAAGTTCTTTCCATTGATTGGATGACTTGTGAAGGAAATAGGGTGCCCTTCTTGCATTCGTACAAATCCAATTCCATTTCCTGAAGCATCACATTCCAAAATAAAGGTTTTTGTGAAGTTTGGTGTCGCCAAAAGATGAGCTTTACACATGGCCTCTTTGAGTTGTTGAAAGGCTTTAGTTGTCTCGGGAGTCCAAGAAAATGCATCTTTCTTCAGCAACGATGTTAGAGGAGCTGCTATTCTTCCATAGTTCCGAACAAACTTGCAGTAGTACCCTGTCAGACCTAAGAATCCTCAAATATTCTTCACGATTTTGGGAATCAGTCAGTCCATCATGGATTTAATTTTTTTAGGGTCTACCTTGACACCTTTATGAGATACAATATGACCCAAATACTCTACCTCCTTTATCCCAAATAAACTTTTTGAGGGTTTTGCATACAGTTCTTTCTCCTTTAGTAGTTGTAGTACCCTGTCAACATGTTGAACATGTTCTTCCCAAGACTTACTATAGATTAGTATATCATCAAAGAATACTAGCACAATTTTTCTAAGGAAAGGATTGAAAATAGAATTCGTCAAACCTTGAAATGTGGAAGGTGCATTTGTTAGACCAAATTGCATGAACAAAAATTCATAGTGACCTTCATGAGTTCTGAATGTTGTTTTCGGGATGTCTTCATCCTTCATTTGAATCTTATGTTACCCAAAACAAAGATCCAACTTTGTCAAGACCATTGCTCCTTGTAATTCGTCTAACAATTCATCAATGATGGGAATGTGAAGCATATCTTTAATGGTGATCATGTTGATCTCTCTATATTCAGGACACATACGCCATGATCCATCCGCCTTGGGTACCATTACCACAGGTGTAGAGTGAGAACTTTGTCTAGGCCTAATTATGCCAGCCTCTAACATTTCAACCACCATGCCCTCAATTTCACTCTTTTGGATAAAGGGATATCGGTAAGGTCTGATGTTAGGAGGAAAACTTCCTAGAATTAAGTGGATAGCATGATCAAAGTCACGAATAGGTGGAAGAACTTTGGAAATATATTCAAATACCTTGAAATGCTTATTAACGACCCTTTGAAGATCCGGGGAGATAGGGAACTTTGAGGTTTGAACATATGATGAGAATAATTGTCCAACTATACCTTGATGTCCCCTTTAAAAAAAATTTGTAGTACCATTAGAGCTTATCACCTTGCTTGGTTTTCCTGTGATACCATTTAACTCATATTCTGTACCTTCCAATGAAAATTTCATGAAAAGTTTTTGAAAATTAAAAGCCATTGTTCCCAATGATTGTAACCATTGGACACCCAAGACAACATCAACACCACCCATTGGGATAGAAATCATTGGACTATTCAATACATATTCCCCCATATCCAGATTGATATTATGGCATTTCCTTGAGCAATTTATAGTTCCTCCATCTGCAATCATTACTTGATATTATGGTGCTGGATAAACAAAGCAATTAAGAACTTTGGCTAATTTACAGTGAATGGAACTATGAGTATTATCGGAATCAATCAACACTGTTACCTTATTCTTTTTGATGTATCCTTCTATCTTGAGAGTTTAAGGAGTGCTAATTCCAGCCAATGCACGACAAGATATGGTGGGAGTAATTTCTTTTGAAGTGGCCTCTTCTATTTCTTCTGAAGTCGCCTCTTCTTGAGATGCTTCTTCTTCTTTTGGTTCTTCCTCTTCAAAATCTATGTAGAATAATTTTTTCTTGTTGCACTTATGCCACTTAATATACTTGTTGTCACAATTAAAGCATAATCCTTTTTCTCTTATTTCATCTAGTTGTTGGGGTGTCAACCTTTGTGGTGGTTTAGAAGAATGAACATTGTTTTCTATACTATGTGTTGGAGAAGCCCTTTCTAGTAGTCATTGCCATATTTTTATTTTCAACCTTCCTTGCCATCATGAAAGCCTTCTCTAGCGATGATAGTTCAAAGAGACGCACCTCATGTTGAATGTTATATTTCAAGGTTTCGATAAAGAGATCTAAGAAAATAGCTTCTAAAATATTCTTCACTCTGAGACTTAGCTGCTGAAATTGCTTGATGTGATCTATAACTGAACCCTTTTGCTTGAGATTTACCAACTAACTAAAGAAGGTGTTGTTATTTGTATCCCCATAATGTGCAATCAATTATTCTATGAATGTAGAACAAGAGATAATAGACTATTTTTTACGGTCACAAATCCATTGGTACCATACAAACTGATCAGGTTCTAAAGACAAGGATGCAATAGTTACCTTTTGCATAGTGGGCACCTGGTGTAGATCAAAGAATTGCTCCATCTGAAAAATCCACATGATTGGATCCTTGCCATCAAAATTTCTCATGTCAATATTGGGGATAAATTAGTTTCTTGGACTTGAATTGAACCCATGATGTTGTAGTGCATCATCAACTTTTTAGGACTTCAACTTCCTACTCTCCAATTGTTTTTCATTTTTCTCCAGACGTGGATGGAATAAGTCATCTTTTCCTCCTTATCCTCTTCTTGAGTAGATAATTGAGGAATAAAATTATGTTTGATATCCTTGATAAACTCTAGTTCTTGAAGATATTCTTTACTAGCCTTCCCTTTCAGATCCTATTTAGTAGCCATCTTCTTTCCAATTTAGCAAAGTCATCAATTTTCACATTTCCTTTTGTAATATCCTGATTTTGACCCCTATTGCATTAAAATTGTACATGATGTAAATATTGTTATTAAATAATGGTGATGAGCTCAAGTCCAAGGCCCTACCATGGATTTATCATTTTATGTATTAGGAATTAAAATCGATGCATATGATTTTCGCGCTAGCCAGGCACAATGTAAAATTGAGATATCATGTAAATATGCAATTAATAAAAATACCCACAACTAGCTATGCAATGCAACAAAGAGATGGGGGCATGATTTCACAAGGAAAAGTGGGGGAGGGGGGGGGATTATTCAAACCCTTGGTCCAATAGTGTAAATCCAAATGTCAATGAGAGAACCCATAAACTCTCAACTACCCATTTTGTCTTATGCACTCAATCATTTATTTCTTATAGAAGTTGGTTGAGGTAGTTAATGCATTGGGAATTGAAGAGTATGGAAGCCAAATTTGTATTGGGGAAATCCATCAATTTTGAAAAATGTTTTTTTTTCTCATTGGGCAAGTAATTACCAAAAAATGCATGCCCAAACCATTCCTCATTCACGTTTTTCTCTTCCTCAAGTAGTTGGAGCTAGATGGGCATTTTTCCCACATGATTTCTACAATTTCCTCATTTTCCATGTTGGGAAACCCGTTTTTGTATTTCTCAGTGAATGGGAAGAAGAGAACCACGATTTGGGGAATTATAGAGGTTGTTTTTTCTCCTGTAATGTCCATGAATGTTTGCTGAAATCGAATTTCCCTCCCAGGGTTAATTTCCCCATCTTCAATTTCATTTTTGGTTTCCAAAACATTTTCCTTCATTCCCATCATTTGTATTTTGTTGTTATGTGCACCCTTGTTTTTTTTATGTAAATACTTAGGAGTGGGAGAGATCTAGAATTGGCTTGATAAACTTAGTAAAGAGAGGAACCTCACAAAGGATCAAGAGGGGTTGGCTATTCTTCTATGCACACCCTAAAGAGAAGTAGAAGGGAAGATATGGTTTGAGGGACTATGTAGCAGTGAAGGGAATACTTCCTTGTGCTGGGTGTGTAGGTATCATGGAGGCCAAGCTAGATAGACCTTGTGCATGTGTCCATAGATCTATGGTTGAACTCACTAGCTTAGAAATTCATCCTTTCCACTTCCTTAGCATCCTGGTAAACCCAACTGTAGATTGGCTTGGCTAAACCTTGGTGTGTTTTTGGATATGTGTGAGCATGTTGTTCCCTTTTTCCTTGTGGAAATCATGCCCAGATTGGGGGTGGTAGTTCTGCTGAGAGATTGATGAGCACAACTGGCCTATGGTTGGGTGGAACATTGCAGTGACATAACTAGTTGTGGTACAACTCATTTTCAAGATAAGTGCTCTCTTTGCATTTAATTCTACAATGTATTTTCTTTATGAATTATTATGAACATGTTGAATGTGTTGAAAGAGATTTGCTTCCGATGTATATTATTGCATTATGCATCTGCATATGTATTTTATTTTCAATGCATTTTTGTTTATGATTATGTTCATGGGGCTAGATCCACGGATAGACAACAATAGTTGAGTCACGTCCTCTCCTTAGTCAGAGAGGGGAGGGGACGTGACAACGTGGTATCAAAGCTATTGGTTTCAGCATTGGGACTAAATGGGCCAAGTTGAAGAGTTTATATTGGTAAGAGCATCCTTTATTGAGCACTGGCCAGCAAAGAAAGGCAAACAAAATTTCAAAATTTTTCTAAGTATAGACATGTCGAAAAATACTTAGGGAGTTTCACCGATACATGTCGGAAGAAATGGGTGAGTTTCGCTGACACATGTCAAAAGAAATGGGTGAGTTTCGCTAACACATGTCGACAAAAATTAGCAAGTTTCGCCAATACATCTCGGCAATATTTGCCGATATCACCGTGAAACATAAATTTTTCTAAGTGTCTTTAAAATTTCTATGTTGGTTGAGGTTCACCGATACATGTTGGCTGAGTTGTATGAGTTTCGTCGATGTCAGTGAAAAGAAAGAAAAAAAATTCAAATTTTTTCAAAGTGTTTGAAAATTTCTATGTCGGCAAGATTTGTCGAGTTCGTCGATACGTGTCGGATAAACTTGGCGAGTTTTGTTGATACGTCAGAATAACTTGGTGTGTTTTGCCGATACTTTGGATAAAATTGGCTAGTTTTTTCAATACGTTGGATAAACTTGGCGAGTTTTACCGATACATCGGATAAATTGACGAGTTTTGACGATACATTGGGAAAGTTTGGCAAGTTTTGCCGACAGGTAGAAAGAAAAAGTTGAGTTTTGTCGATCGGTGCAAAAAGGTGAGTTTTTTCGATGCGTGTCAAAAACACTTGGCAAGTTTTGTCGACACGTCAGAATAAAAAGATGAGTTGCGCTGACATGTCGCAGAAAATCGACGAGATAGTCGATCGAAGGAAAAAGGATAAATCCACCGAAACAAAGAATTTCAACAATTTTTCAATGGGATTTGCAGGTGCCAGAAAGTTAAAAAATGGTTGTGAACTTATGCACTAGATTCATGAAATTGAAATATTTACAAAGAAAAAAATGAGGGTGATGTTCTTGACCCCCGTCGTCCCCATGAGATAGTCGTTGATTGTGAGAAAAGTCTATGTTTTGAAAAGTTGTCAATATAGGATTTTTCCAAGTGCAGGCAAGTAATTTATGAATTTTTGAGGATACCATGCAACTAACAATTGTGTTTATGAACACATTTTACAAAATCATAGTCACATCAAGGGCAGCATTCCACATAGTGTAGGTTGGAAAAATTTGGTCTTTGTTGGGACAAAAAGATCAAAATCATGAATGATGCACAGGATCCCTATGAGCCCGAGACAGATGCCATGGGAGAGATCATACAGGTTGAGAATGATGAAATGGAATCCAATGGGAGAAGAAATCAAGAGACTCCCCCATATATTGCAGCCACCATGAGGAGCCTATGGGTGGAATTGCAAAGTTGCAGAGAAGATAATGAAACGATGATTAAAGATTAGAAAGAACAAAATCAGCTGAATCCAGCCATGATACAGAGTTTGACAGACATCCAAAGGTAGATAAAATTTGGGGATCGAACATCAAATCCAGAAGGGAGTGGGAGTAGTTCAAGAATAAATTCCCGCAAGAGGTCCAATAGCTCAAGAAGAGTTTCTAGAGATATAACATATACTCCAGAAATGTCTTCTAGTGGATCATATGACTCTGAAGAATCTATTGGGGGTTCAAGATCTTCATCTCACAGGATAAAGAGGAAGAGGCATTAAAATAACAATTTATATGGAAAATTTGAGAAGGCAAAGCCTCCTACATTTGATGGTGAGGTAAAATCTGGTCAAGAAGATGAAGCTTGGATTCTTGGGATGAGAAAGTATTTCCAAGTCCAAGATTACTCTGGAAATATGAAGGCAAGGGTAGCCATATTCAACTTAAATGGAAGAAAATATATATGGTGGGAGCACCTCAGGCAAGTGAATAAGATCAATGAAAGAAAGATTGTGTGGAAATAGTTCAAGCAGAAGTACCTCTCTGATAGGTACTATGATGATAAGATTAAAGAGATCCATGAGATGAAATTGGGACAATTGACCATGGAAGAATATGCAAACAAATTCTTGTAGTTGTTGAGGTATGTCAGGTATATTCGAGATGATAAGGTGAAAAACAAGCATTTTCTAAGTGGGATACCTCAATCATATCAAGATAGGATTGAATTTGATGAACCTCAAACTCTAGAAAAGACAATAAAGAAGGATAAGTATTTTTATGATAAAAACAAAAGAAAACCTGATTTCCATAAGGCATGGAAGGACAAGAGGAATGAGAAGTTTGACCAAAGGAAGAAAGGTTTCAAACCCTCTAACCTCCTAAATCAGCAAAGGAAACCATCACAAGCTGTGACTAATCCATCTAGAATGATGGGAGACAATCCAAGAGATAGAAAGGAGCCAAGAGAACCACTTCAATGTTGGGGATGTGGAGGAGGCCATATGCTTAGAAGCTGTCTGCATCGAAATGGGAATGTAAGTCAAGTTCACAACATCCAAGGAGCTATAACTATGGGTCAAGTGGCAAGGACTGTCCCTAGAATCTATGCAGCACTAGAGGGCCTCCAGGAAAATCATCAATCAACTGTGGTTGAAGTTGAAGGTAAGATTTCTAAGCAATCTGTTTCTATTTTGATTGACCCCGGATCTACTCACAGTTATATCACTCCTAAAATTGTTTATATTTGTGCTCTTAAGAAATTAAAGCATAGCCAATCATGGTTAGTTCAACTAGCCACTGGAACCAAGAGAAAAGTTAGTGAAATTGTAGAGAAATATCCATTAGATATGGGTGGGCTATTCACTTATACAAACCTGAATATTCTACCACTTGGTTCCTATGATATTTTCATTGGAATGGGCTAATTAAAAGCACGCAAGGTTAAACTTGACTGCTACAACTATAAATTTGAATGCATGGATGAAGAAGGAAACCCATGGGTTGTAAGAGGCATTCCAAAGGTTATTTTTGTTAGGAATATTTCAGCAATGTAGTTGAAGAAGTTATGTAGAAAAGGTTGTCGATTGTATGCAACCCATGTTTTGGAGGCAACAGAAAATGAAACTCCTAAGTTGGAGGACTATCTTGTATTGCAAGAATTCAAGGATGTTTTTCCTGATGAGATTTCAGGAATTACTCTAAAGAGAGACATTTATTTTACAATTGAACTTGTGTCGGGAGCCGCACCAGTGTCCAAGACACCCTACAGGATGAGCACACTAGAATTGCTAGAGCTGAAAATGTAGTTACAAGAGTTGTTAGAAAAGAAATATATCAATCCGAGTGTGTCCCCATGGGGAGCACCAGTTCTATTTGTGAAAAATAAATATGGGACACTTGGGTTATGTATCGACTACAGGAAGTTGAACAAAGTTATTGTGAAGAATAAATACCCATTACCTCGAATTGATGACCTTTTTTATCAAATGAGAGGAGCAAAGGTATTTTCAAAAATTGACTTGAGGTCTTGTTACCATCAGGTAAGAATCAAAGAGGAAGATGTTCATAAGACAACCTTTAGAACAAGGTATGGGAACTATGAGTTTGTGGTGGTACCATTTGGTCTCACAAATGCACCAGCTACATTCATGTGTCTCATGAATAGTGTTTTTAGCAAGTCACTAGACAAGTTTGTTATTATCTTCCTAGATGACATTATTATTTATTATAAGAATGAACAAGAGCATGAAGAACATTTGAGAATGACATTGCAATTTCTAAGGGAGCCTAATCTTTATGAAAAGTTGAGAAAATGTGACTTTTATAAAGATAAAATTCATTATTTGGGTCACATTATCTTAGACGAAGGAATACCTATAGACCCTATGAAGATTGAGGCCATTATGAATTGGCCAACTCCAAGAAATGTAATAGATGTGATATCCTTTATGGTACTTTTCGGGTACTATAGGAGGTTCATTGCAGGATTTTCCAAGGTCGCATATTTAATCACTTCCTTACAAAAGAAGGGAATAAAGTTTGAATGGACACCAATATGTGAGGAAAGCTTTCAACGATTGGAGAATCTTCTTACGAGTGCACCAATTTTAAAAACTGCATACCCAGAAAAAGACTTTGTGGTGTGTACTGATGCATGCAATCAAGGACTTGGCGGATTTCTTCTACAAGACAACCACGTGGTATGGTATGAGTCAATAAATTTGAAGTAGCATGAGAAGAACTATGCTACTCATGATTTAGAACTTGCATCCATAGTACATGCTCTAAATATGTGGAGGAATTACTTAATGGGAAGGAAATTTGAGCTGAGGATAGACCATTGTGGTCTGAAATACTTGTTTGATAATCCAACTTTAAATGCTAGGAAAGCTAGGTGGTTGGAATTTTTGTGTGAATTTGATTTTTCCATGAAATGCATGTGGCATCTCTTAGTACTTGCCAACTAGATTTTAGGCAGCAAATTATTAACCATATTGCTGAGGATGGAATGTACGTGCAGATAAACAACAAGTTGCAGCAACAAAACCTTGAATGGAAGTACGAAGGATATCAATTGGAAGTAGATGAACTTCTTACTTATAAGAATAGAATTTATATTCCAAATGTGGCAGATTTGAGGAGGATTTTTATGGATGAAATCCATCAAGCTCCATATTCTGGTCACCCAGGATATCTGAAAACAATTACTACAACTAGAAAGCAATATTTTTGGTTGGGAATGAAAAATGACATTGTTGAGTATATTTCTAAGTGTATGAAATGTCAGCATGTGAAGGTTGAAAATCAACACCCAACAGGTTTATTGCAACCTTTTCCAATCCCAGAATGGAAATGGGAAGTCATTTCCATGGATTTTATTACATGGTTTCCAATGACTACGAGATAACATGATTCCATCATAGTTGTGGTGGAAAAGTTAATAAAGGAATCACATTTTATACTGGTCAAATCCACATATAAGGTTGATTCTATTGCAAATATTTTCATGAAGAAAATTTTCAGATTGCATGGATTTCCTAAGGCAATAATTTCGAACAAGGATACCAAGTTTACTTCAAATTTTTGGAAAGGTATTTTTGTAGATTTGGGCATGAACTTTAGCACCAACTACCATCCTCAAACCGATGGAAAAATAGAGAGAGTAAATCAAGTGCTTGAAGACATGCTTCACATGTATGTAATGGACAAACCATCCAAGTGGGAGGATTATTTACACTTGGTAGAGTTTGCATATAATAATGGGCAACAAGCATCACTGTGAATGATTCCATATGAGGATTTATATGGAAGAATATGTAGGACACCAGTGAATAGAATTGTGCTTGGTCCAGGATTGCTTTAGGAAATGGAACAAGAGGTTGCAAAGATCAGACGAAACTTGAAAGTAGCCCAAGATAGACAGAAGAACTATGCATAAAAGCATAGAGACCATAGGGAGTTTAGCGTTGGGTATCATGTTTATCTTAGAGTGAGGCCAAGGAAGGGTTCCTTGAAGCTTGGGAGTTGTGTCAAGATATCACCTACATATTGTGGGCCATTTTAAGTGCTTGAAAGAATAGGGCCAGTTGCATATAGAATTCCATTGCCTTCTAGCACTAGAGATCATAATGTTTTTCATGTCTCTTTGCTTAAGAAAAATGTACATGATATTAACCATGTGATTAATTGGGATGTGATCCAGGTGGAACTTGAGGGAGAGTTCCAAACCAAGCCATTGCATATCATAGACAAGAAGGTAACAATGCTCCTGAACCGATCCATTGGATAGGTAAAAGTGCAATGGAAGCACTACGGTCCCGATGAGGCTACATGGGATCTAAAGGATTCCATGAGAGTGGTCCATCAATTTTTGTTGAATTTTGAAGAGCACCAAGGACAGTGCAAAATTAAGGGGGAGAGGAATGTAATATCCCGATTTTGACCCCTATTGCATTAAAATTGTATATGATGTAAATATTGTTATTAAATCATGGTGAGGATCTCAAGGCCAAGTCCCTACCATGGATTTATAATTTTATGTATCGGTAATTAAAATCGATGCATATGATTTTTGTGCTAGCCAGACACAATGTAAAATTTAGATATCATGTAAATATGCAATTAATAAAAATACCCACAACTAGCTATGCAATGCAACAAAGATATGGGGGCATGATTTCACAAGGAAAAAGAGGGGGGATTATTCAAAACCTTGAGCCAATAGTGTAAATACAAATGTCAATGAGAGAACCCATAAACTCTCAACTACCCATTTTGTCTTATGTGCCCAATCATTTATTTATTCTAGAAGTTGGTTGAGGCAGTTAATGCATTGGGAATGGAAGAGTATGGTAGTCAAATTCGTATTAGGGAAAGCCATCAATTTTGAATTTTTTTTTCTTATTGGGAAAGTAAATACCCATAAACACATGCCCAAAATATTCCTCATTCATGTTTTTCTCTTCCTCATGCACCTAGAGCTAGCTGGGCGTTTTTCCCTCATGATTTCTGCAGTTTCCTCATTTTTCCATGCTGTGAAACCTGCTTTTGTATTGCTCAGTGAATGGGAAGAAGAGAAACACGATTTGGGGAATTATAGAGGTCTTTTTTTATCCTGTAATGTCCATGAACGTTTTTTGAAATTGATTTTACCTCACACGGTTAATTTCCCCATCTTCAATTTCGTTTTTGGTTGCCAAAACGTTTTCCTTCATGCCCAACATTTGTATTTTGTTGTTATGTCCACCCTTGTTTTGGTATGTAAATAATTAGGAGTGGGAGAGGTCCATAATTGGATTGATAAACCTAATGAAGAGAGTAACCTCACAAAGGATCAAGAGGGGCTGTCTATTCTTCTATGCATGCCCTGAAGAGCACTAGAAGGGAAGGTATGGCCTAAAGGATTGTGTAGAAGTGAAGGGAATACTTCCTTATGTTGAGTGTGTAGGTATTGTGGATTCCAAGCTAGATAGATCTTGTTCAGGTGTCCATAGCTCTGTGCTTGAGCTCACTAGCTTAGCAATTTATCCTTTCCACTGCCTTAGCAGCTTGATAAACCCAACTATAGATTGGCCTTGCTGAACCTTGGTGTGTTTTTGGCTATGTGTAAACCCGTTGTTCCCTTTTTCCTTATGGAAATCACACCCAGCTCGGGGGTGGAAATTGTGCTGATAGATTGATGAGCACAAATGGCCTATGGTTGGGTGGAATGTTGTAGCGACATAACTAGTTGTTGGCCAAGATGTTGTCATTCTGTCAAACTTTGCAACACAGGTATATTATACACGAATAGCATCGTCGGCATGATAGCAGAATAGCGGAATAGCGGAATCAGGATATTATCGTCGGCATGATAGCGGATATTATTACAGTATATTATCGTCAGCATGATAACGAAATCAGGAGCCACAACGACGGAAGGATAGTGACTTTTTTCATCTGCAACGGCGGAAGCCCACAACTCAAGGATCGACGACAATGGCCAAACTCTTCATCGGAGGAGAAACGACTAAATGGCCGGGAGGATAGTGATTTTTTCATCCACAACGGTGGAAGTATAGTGACTTTTGCATCCACAACGGTGGAAGCCCACAACTCAAGGATCAACGACAACAACAATGCGGGGTTGAAAAATCAAAGCGATGATCGGGAGACTTCATAGTCTGTCGCCCGCAACGACGGAGAATGAAAGAAAAAAATGTTTCGACGTGGAACCAAACAATCAGTCGACTGAGGCAAATGCATCAGAGAAGAATATCAAGACTGAAGCTGATTATCTTTCCGCAACGGCGGGAGAATAAGAAAATAAACTTCCTATTTAAACATTTAAAATGCATTCAAGCAATTGATGACCAAAACCGCAGAAGGAGATGAACAGTACAGATGGCTTAAGCTCTGGTCAGACCAGAAGGAATGTGGCGCTGGAGAAAGATGTGGAGGAAGTCAAAAACATGCTGAAGTGGTGTGGCATGGCATTGTAAAGCAGCATCTAGAATGAAGTGATTTGGAGTAAGGGAGAATGGAACTCCATTATGAAAGGTAAAACCCCAAAGCAGAGGAAGTCTCCATATTCAGAGCCAAGCCCAGGGCCCTTTGAACTGGAAATAGTGGAACATGAAGAGTCTAGCATAGTATTGATTTGATGAGAAGCCAATAGGATTACAGAATTAGGGAATGACTATTCACGGAATGCAGAGAGTCAGACAAGCTGGGTATTCAAAGGACTTAAGGGTTTTTCAGTTAGAGACTTTGAGAATCTATGGTATTCATGGAATGTGAATCGTTTTTGTACAGATCAACATTTGAGACTTTGAGAGTCTTGACAGTTAGAAAACTATTAACTGTTTCTCATTTGCAATTAGATGGTACATGAAGAGTCCGTAACTGTTTCTGTAATGAACGGAGAGAATGAGAATCGACTGATATATATATATATATAGTAGCAACCAGACTAAAGGGTGTGAGCTGTTCAGTAAGGTAATTTCGAATATGAGAGATTGAGCACATTGCAGAAAAGGATTGAAGAGCTGGATACGATGATGAATAGAGATTAATAGTTGCAGAGTATGAAGAACAGAGGAGAATAATAGAAGATAGGTGCAGAAAAAGAAAAGAGAAGATGATGAACGGGTCCAGATGAGAAAGAATATATGAATGATACAGTGACAGTCTCGGTTATTTTTGTATGTGCTTAGTCTTGATGATAAATAGAGAAAAATGTACAGAGATAGAATTATCACATCTGTTATGAATATCTGTAATACTGTCTAATTTAGAATCATAATGTAAATGCTGATTTACAAAGCCAAATCATAGATAGTGAGGGGTTGTAAGGGTTTGATTCATTCTGTAATTCAAAGAAAAATCAGGGTGGTAGGGTGGAGCAAGGGAGAACAGAGTTCTCTGGGGTGTTGTAGCATCCCTCTGGTTGTTGCCAGAAAATAGAAACAAGTTGGTGCTTGTATAATTGGAAGTTGGAGCTTCCAGAGGTAGCAGCCTTGTTTGGGTTGAAGCTCAGGAAAAATAAAAGAATGTAAAGAGGAGTTGGAGCTTACCTTTCATTCTTAATAAGAAGAGTTTTTTATTGTTTCCTTGTGAAAACATTGTTTCTTTTGTTTGTTGATGTGATTGAATGTGGACTGTTACATAATTTGCTGCTATATGTTGAATGGTTTAAACATATGTCCATAATAAATCTGAAACATCCTTAAAAAGATGCATTTTGGTATGTAACTAATTCACCCCCCCTCTCAGTTACTTTAATTCATCCAACACTAGTTGTGGGACAACTCATTTTCAAGATAAGTGCTCTCTTTGTATTTAATTATGCGACATATTTTCTTTATGAATTATTATGAACATATTGAATGTGTTGAAAGAGATTTACTTCTGTTGTATATTATTGCATTATGCATCTGCATATGTATTCTATTTTCAATGAATTTTTGTTTATGATTATGTTTATGGGGATAGATCCCCGGATAGACAGCAGTAGTTGAGTCACATCCTCTCCTCGACGAGAGAGGGGAGGGGATGTGACACCTTTAACCATATCTTACAACTTAGCCACTCTAAAAGAAATGTCTTCCATTTCCTCGTATGTAGGGGATGAATCCTATGGGTTTTTGAGTGGAATGTTATTCTTTCCACTTCCTTTTGGTGCCATTTTTAACAATATCACACTCTATGGTTTACCAAAGATGTATCCTTATACTAAAATCTATTCAAATGAAAAATGGTGTACCTTTTTCAAACCCTGATTGGAATATTGTTTTAGGTCTGACTTGTAACTAAGGTAAAATTTGAATTGTGACTCCTCTGAGTTTGAAACTTTGGCCTGTAGTACCTTGATATGTCCTCTTTCCAATGACATAGGTTTGACCTAATTTGGATGAGCCAACAAAATGTTATTAAATATACCAAAGCTTCTTATTTTTGGCCTATCCAGAAGATCAAAATTGTACCATATGCCACGTGTCCACTATTTTGTTTCTGTATTTGAAACTTCTACCATAGATACCCTTGTCCATCTTATTTCATATGAAACTAGTGTCACTCCATTTTCATCTTGGATTCCTTATATATGACCTTTTCCCCAAGAACACCTATTTTAGACTAGATGTAGGACTAGTAAAAAACCCTAGATGCCTCCGCAGTTATCTCTGAAACTGTAATGGACTAGGATTTGAATTTTGGAATGGAGATATCTCAGCTTGTTTTGGAAGTGGTTTTTTAACCTCAGTTTTTGAATCCTTGTATAAAAAAAGTTGTAGCGAATTTCCAAGATGACTCATTTTGCAAAAGCTAGTCTCAAGGAAAGAGCTTTGATACCAAATGTTATGCAACCAAGTCCTAGATATAACATAAAAAGAGATGAAATAGACAATAAGAGAGTAATCCATGCCTAAACAAGGAATAACAGAGATAAATATCAATCCCCTTTGAGGGAGGAACCTCCTTACACAATGTATTGAGTACACAAGACAAGATAAGATACTATGATGAATAAAATCAGAATATCTCCTTCCTATATATAGGAGATAAAGGTGTACAATAACAACTAATAAATCCACTATTAGACCCAAGCCTACATAGATAATATGTAGTGCACCACAATATAGGGAGTAATGCGCCACACTATATGGTGTAATGTTTCATCATTAAGGGCTTAACAATGTGCCAAAAAGAAGTTGATCACTTTCAACAGACTTTAGGAAGAATGCACCCAAGAAGAAGCTCAACTCATAACAAGAGAAGAGAAGATGGGAGCAACTGATGATAAAGCTCTCACAATCCACACAAGAAGAAATCACAAGAAGAGGGAGGACCATCATCACACAAGACAAAGGAAACATACAAGATATATATCCAGTATTATATGTTACATATGTGATGAGAAGGGACACTACTCCAGATATTGTCCCAGAATCGAAAGCTCCTCAACCAAGAAGTCCAACAACAAAAGACATCATGCTCACACTGCTGAAGATGATGAACCAACAATGAAAAGAATCCGAGAAGAAAAAGAACATTCCTCAAGTGATGCGGAATATGTACTTTAATCTAGAAGGATCCAACCCATGATAAATAAGAACCTCTTATCCATCTCAGTGTTTGGATAAGTAGGGATGTAGTTGTGAATGAAGAAGTGACACTCATATTCAACAGTCCCATGTGATCTATGGTATAGAAGACTTGCTAAAGCATGAGCAAGACATACACATGTTCTCAAAATTAGATGATGAAGTAGAGCACATTATCAAAGACTCCAGTAATTCCTGCAAGAAGACATGGATCAAGAGGGAGTCAACCCAGCAAACAAACAAAGATAAGTGCTTAAATTGTCATTTCCTATATATGCAATTACTTAAATGATATTGTTTAGTTGTGTACATATTTATATGTGGTTGATGTATTATGCATGATTGAGTGTTTTCATTTATGAACCATATACTACTAACTCACATGTGATGGGTAAGTAGCCTATGGTGATGTACAACATTCCATTGCTACTTATCTAGAATGAAACCTCTTTGCTAACATATTGGGAGTAGTGCACACTCTTAATAATGTTATGGTAGAGATGGAAGGAATCTAAAAATTTATCGTATGTATACAAGATATGGATGAATGTTGTAGTTGTAGGAGAGCTTTGATACGATGTAGAGATAACAAATCTTAGTCTAAGAAGAAACCATATGAAGTAGATATATACATGATAATTCTCACAAGCATGCACAAGGAAAATAGAGAGAAGAATAAAGAGAATGAATATAAGATAAGTGAAGAGTGATCCAATATATTTCCATGTATTATTGATCATCATAGTGTACATTCAATAATACATCATTCATAAGTAATTTCGATTTGCTCAGGAGACAACTCATGCTAGCTCATAAAGTTAACTTACCAAATATGATAAACCCCCAAAGGTGGCTAAAGCACATTCCAAATATGTCAAGGACCTCACGAATTGGTTGAAACATGAGTGAGTTATCATGGGCAATGGAAAAACATGCTAATTATGGAATATGGAGAGAAAATCATGGAGGATGGGTTGGAAACAAAAGATAGCAGTTTCCTAATTGACTAGCTTTACATTATCCATAAAAAAGTAGGATAAAAGTAGTATAAAGATAGAATCTGCAGGAAGGTGCAATTACTAATCATTTCATTCAATAAAGTTGGTGGATCTAACCAGAATCAGAATAAATGCACTCTTGGGGTATATATGGAAAGTGTTGACCAATTGGTGTAAGTGAATGCCAACTATCTAGGATGGTAAGTAGGAATTTAATAAGAAATGATTAAATATTCTTATCCTAAGTATGGAGTGGGTTTATAATATCCAAATGATATCAATGGCTAAGATAGTTGCATGACTATGTGAGATATATATTTATACATAATAATTTTTGTCATTAAAATATGAAATATTTCTAATCATGTAATTGAATTTGACTTGTAATAAAGATTGTGTACAATCAGCTACAAGAAAATGTTGATGTATTGGTAACTTTGGAATATATTCTGATGTATATTATCATTGTATGTTGTTTTACCCCCATTGGGGATGTGTGTTACCCCTTTATGGAATGTCTAAATTGTGTCTAGACATTGAGGTACAACCTCTGTTGTAAGTCAAGGAAATAGTCCCCATTGTAACATCATGTATATGTATTTGTAGTCTCTCTAGGAGAAGTGGGCCCCATGTGAGATGACATGTATGCTCGAATGTT
Organism: Pseudotsuga menziesii; assembly: GCA_001517045.1. Lineage (NCBI taxonomy): Eukaryota > Viridiplantae > Streptophyta > Pinopsida > Pinales > Pinaceae > Pseudotsuga > Pseudotsuga menziesii. Next base: position 431,992 of record LPNX010209830.1, on the reverse strand, counting down.
ATATTTGGTCAGTGACTTGAAAGGGTATAAATAGGTAGGTACTCTCCCTCATTTATACACACCTAAAAAACTCTCAAGTGAGAATTAGAGAAAGATACGGTCAGAGGAGGAGAGATAGATAGCTGTTGAATACTTCTTATTACTGCTTTTGATCATCTTACTATTCTGAAGAAGTTTGCGGGGTTTTCTCGTTTATGGTTTCTACAGTGAAAATATTTGTGTCTCATGTATCTTTTATATCTTATGCATATTGTTGTAATTGTTATTCTTTTAGATAAAGATCCTAGATAATCTAATTAGATCTTAAGAAAAAACTAACATGGTATCATAGCCTCTCTGAAAGAAGGAATGGTGCAGCTGCGGGAACTAGGGATTCCTAGTTGAATATGTTCTCTCCACAGATCATCAAGCAAAGAGGGCTAGGATAAATCGCCTCACTAGAGAGCATATTTTGGTGGTAGAAGTTTCTAAATTAGAGAAGTTTCAATTTTTAGTTGCAACTGCTGTTGGGAGGAACTAGGGCATTAAGTATCGAAGGATTCCCACCTCAGTTTTTAGAAAGTGACCTAGCTGAGAAAATCGCCTCAAGGAAGCACATATTTATGTCGAAACAAAATTCTCAAACTCTAAGTTTGGAAAATTCGGGTTTCTCTGACAAACCCTAGGTCATCTTGCTTCGGAACCTGGTTTGACACCTCAAATCGGTAAGATCCAAATCTTTACTATTTCCATTTGAGGTTCTCATTTTGAAAAGATGACTCACCATACTCAGCTTGAGGAAAATATTAGAGGGGCTGATAACTTCTGGGCATGGAAGTATAGGATCTACCTGATCCTTGAAGAAAATGACTTGGATCAGTTTATATCTGGAGATGTTCCAAAGCCAGAGGGAGATGAGGCAAAGGCTTCTCATAAGAGAAGCATGGATAAGGCTAATAGAATCATTGTAGATTCTATTAAGGATCACCTCATCTCCCATGTGTATGCATTCAAGACACCGAAGGAAGTATATGATTCCTTGACAAAGACGTTTGAAGGAAAGAACATCAACCAGAAGATGACTTTGAGGAACTGGCTGAAGAATGTGAAGATACAGAACTCCGAGACTATACAGTCCTACTTCATAAGGATTGCTCAAATCAAAGAACAACTTGAAGCAGTTGAAGAAAATGTCAAAGAAGGAGAATTTGTAATGACTACCTTGAATGGTCTCCCTCAATCATGGGACTCATCCATTCAAGGTATTTATGCAAAAAGGAAGCTGATCTATTTCAGCAGACTTCGAGAAGAGTGTGCACAAGAAGAATCTAGACTTGTGACAAGAGAAGAAAAGATGGGAGGAATTGACGATCAAGCTCTTTCAGTATACACTAGGAAGAACTTTAAGAAGTGGGAGAAGAAGGAGAACTTTCATCACAACAAGAAGAAAGACAAGAAACCGAAGAAGACCAAAAGAGATCTTTCAAATGTTCGATGTTATACTTGTGATGAGAAGGGGCACTTGACAAGAGATTGTCCCATCCAGAACATGAGACACCATGGTCATATTGTTGAAGATGATGAACCAACAAATAAAATATTCAAACGAGAGAAGGATGATTCAGATGAAGAGTGTGTGCTAACTGCAACACTTACAGAACAATGATTGGAATCATTCATCAATATGTCTGAACACGATTCACCTCACAAGGTGAAAATTGGGGATGATTATCAGTGTTAATTTTGTACGTAGGAAAGTGTTTCCCTAAGTGACTTTAGCCTTAGTCACTTAAAAGGGGAAATAAAGTGACCCTTGCATTAAATGAGTTAAGTGGAGAATTTAATTTGACTTTAGAGAGTAAAGTCACTTTTTGATAAATTTAAGTGCGTGAGTGAAATTAATATTTATGAGAAATAAATGTGAGAATTTAATTTCATCCATCGATCTAATCTAATTTCCATCGTTAGATTAGATGAACCCTAGGGTTCTCTCAAAAAGGAAAGGGAAGGTCATTTTCCTCACTTTTGCATATTGAAGTGAAGGAGAGAGCTAAGAAAGAAAGTTTCCATTTTTTCTGAGAGAGGAAAAAAATTTGCAGCACGCAAATCGAGGGAAAGAAAAGAAGCAGAGAGGGCACATAAATCAAGGAGAGGAAAACAACATTTATTGCTGGTCCATACAGTACAGTTTTTGAAGCAGCAGGCATGATTTTTGAGGAATATTTCTGGACATGATTTTCAAGATTTTTTTTTTCCTGGGAATGAATTTTGAGGTCCGTATAGTCAGTATGTATGGCACAGTACGTACAGTCAGTACAATCCATACAGTCCGTCCGTACAGTGGCACAGAAATAGAGGAAGAAAATAGGAAAAAAATATGAGTTTGATTTTTCCTGTTTACCACAGAAAACGAGGTAGAAATTTTATCTTCCGGGTTGAGATAAGTTGGTCTGAAAATTTCTGAGTTTTTCTTTAAATTTCCTGATAATAAAAATCTCTCTCTCTGACTAGTTTTCCCCTTGTGTTTTTTTACAGGGCCATTGGAAAACAAATTTATGAATACTTTGTGTTGAATGTCGTGCATTTCATTTACTTTTTGTCCATGAAAAGATGAAGTTACAATAGTGTTATTAAGTCTGAAATTTATGTTTTTTCCAGCGTTTAAATTTCTAGGTTTGCAAATAAACCGAGACATATTTTTTAACTTATAATCGGAGGCTGAAAAATTGAAAAATATACATGGTATCAGAACTGAGTGGGGTAGAAAACTAAATATTTGCAGACAAACAGTCATTTCCAGAATTCAGAAAAACTTTTGTGATGGTAGTACCATTTTGCAAAAACTTGTTTCTTGAGAAAAATGACATCCGTTGGTCTGAGAAGTGAAGATAGACTAGATGGGGCAGGGAACTTTTTCTCATGGAAGGATAGGATAGTGCTATTGTTGACAGAGAATGAGCTATGGGATGAGGAAGTCAATCATACTACAGCTCACCCCATTGTCATTCCTAGTGCTACTACTGATCCGGTAGCATCAACTGCCTTTGTGAAGAAGGACATTAAATACATGAGTATTATCTTGGATACTATTAAATACCATGTTATTACACACATTTCAGCAAAGGATCATGCACATGATATGTGGAGTGATTTGACTGGATTGTTTCAGAGTTCTAATGAGAATAGGAAGATGGTTATGAGGGAGACGATGAAGCATGTTAAGATGGTCAAAGGAGAGGCTTGTATGACTTATCTTACTAGGATCACTTAGGTGAGACATGAGCTTCCAACTATTGGGGTGGTTGTTTATGGTCCTGAGCTAGTGCAAACAACCTTGAATGAGGTGACTCCACCTTGGGCTATGTTTGTACAGGGTTTGGTGGAAAGGGATAACTTACCATCTTGGGACAGGGTTTATGATGATTTTGTTCAGGAGGAGACTCAGAGGGTTTTCCTACAGTATAATGCTTCTACTAGTAGGTAAGATGAGGAGGATGTGGCATTGAAAATGAAGGGGAAGAAGAATAACAAGAAGGGTCCCAAGAAGGGTGGGGCCAAGCAGCAGGATGGGAAGAAGAACGATATGAGAACTGTAAAGTTCTTTGCATGTCACAAGATGGGACAATATGTTGGGCAGTGTCCAAACAAGAAGAAGCAGCAGCAGCAGACAACAGCTTCAACAAAGGTCGATGACTTTGCCGCGAGATTTCAGAGTGAGTTTTCACTATGCACTAGGCATGTTGGGAGAGAGAGAGAGCATTTATTCTCACCAGTGCAGATGTTGATAGACAAAGGGAGTTTTCCTTGGTGATAGACCATTCGTACAGTGCATCTACTTCCAACACTTGGTATCTTGATAGTGGAGCCTCGAGCCACATGAAAGGTGCTCGTGAGATGTTCTCGGAGATTTCACGGACAAAGATAGATGTGGAGGTGGTTTTGGGAGATGACTCAATAGTTAGAGTTGTTGGGCATGGGACCATTACCTTTTATAGGGAGTCCATGAGTCCCATGATGTTGAGAGATGTATTGTATGTACTTGGGATGAAGAAGATCCTAGTTTCGGTTTCCATGATTGAGGATCAAGGTCTTGGGGTGTCCTTTCTATATGGATGAGTGCATATGTTTCCAAATAATGTAGGCCCATCTTCTTCAGTTGCTATTGCATTCAGATGTGGGAAACTATATAGGCTCTTATTTCAGCCTCAGCATACATTGGCACATAGCAATGGCAGTGAGCTTTGTGAGCTTTGGAATAGGAGGATGGCTCACTTGCATCATCCAACTTTGGGGTTGTTGAGACATATGGTTATAGGTTTATCGAATTTTAGCACAGGGAAGAGTGATGTTTGCAAGGGGTGTGGTTTGGGAAAGTACACCAATACTGATTATCCAAGCAGTGATAGCAGGTCAGCAGGGGTCCTTGAATTGATACATTCATATTTGTGCATATCGATGTCTTCTGTTTCCTTGAGAGGATACAAGTATTATGTGACATTCATTGATGACCATTGCAGGAATACCTGGATCTAATTTATGAAGAGAAAGAAGTTTGAGGAAGTCTTGCAGAGGTTCCAAGAGTTCAAAGCTCTTGTGGAGAACCAAACAGGGAGGAAGATCCGAGATCTTAGATCGGATAACGAGGGTGAGTATACCTCTAAGGAGTTTGATTGATATTGTAGAGAGGAGGGTATCAAGAGATAGTTGATAGTTCTGTATACTCCAGAGCAGAATGGAGTAGCAGAGAGGAAGAATAGGTCTATTGTGGGAGCAACTGGAGCTATATTACATGACTGGTCTCTTCCTTTCTTTCTCTAGGCTGAGTCTTGCAGCACAGTTGTATACATTCATAACAAGAGTCCCCATCGTGTCGTGGGGAACATGGAACCTGAGGATTGTTTTCAGGAAAGAATCCTAAGGTTAGCCATTTTCGGATATTTGGTAGTTTGACTTACTCTCATGTCCCTTCTGAGAAGAGGACAAAGTTGGAGCCCATTGCAGAGAAGGGCATATTTGTGGGCTATGATGAGGCTTTGAAGGCCTTCCTTATTTACCTTCCCTATCAGAGTAAAGTGGTTGTGAGAAGGGATGTGAAGTTTGAGGAGGAGCAGGCCTTTAGGAATTTGAGAGTCAGAGGAGGGAGAGTAGTAGACACTTGGACCTTAGGCAGTTACACAAGTTCCATCAATGCAGCAGTCAGGATCATAGGTTTTCGGGGTTACAGGAACACACAGTGCAGGAATAGGTTCACCAAGGTAAGTGGTTCAGCTGGTAGGTTCTTCAAGGCCATGTGATGGATCTATGATTATAGGTACATCGTACAGAGCATCAGGATCATAGAGTTCTCCAGTTGTTGGTACATTAGCTGCTGGTTCACATGGTATTGGGGTTTCTAGTTCTAGTAGTTCTTTAGATGAGGACAAGCCAGTGTGGGAGAAATCTTCAGGGAAGAAGAATCCCAAGTGGCTTCAGGAGAACTTAACAGAAGCTCATTAGTTTGGGACACCCAGGGAGGAGGTGAGGGCCATCAAGATGCCTGATAGATTGGGCATGTTGTTGGTGGCTAGTACACGTGATTCTGAGCCTTCTACTTTTGAGGAGGCCTCCCAACATCATGTTTGGGGAGATGACATGATGGATGAGTACCATTCCATCATGAAGAATGATGTGTGGGAGATTATTCTGAGACCTGAAGGGAAGTCAGTGGCGACTTCTCGGTTGATTTACAAGCTAAAGCATGCAGCAGATGGGAGTGTGGAGAAGTACAAGACCAGGTTTGTAGCGCGGGGGTTTTCAAAGGTTGAGGGTATTGATTATGATGATACTTTTGAGTCAGTTTCTTGGTATAATTTAATCAGGGCATTGATTTCCATTGCAGCGGAAATGAAGATCCATCAATTGGATGTGAAGACCGCATTTCTCAATGGAATCATACACACAACATAAATTGAGACCAAAATTCGACACCTTGCATGTCTGAAATTCAACACTTCTCTATCGCATATTCGACACATGCACTTTTTTTGTCCGTTGGTGGCATGGCGTAAGATATTTGACATGTAATCAATGTCAGTCGAAGATCCAATGCAACCATGGTGTCGCATATTCGACTGTTATCTGTTTCAAAGTGTCACTAAAAACTTTTAAAAACCCTCAAAAATCCGACGCTTACCAACACTTGAAGGGTCAGCCTTTTGATGGGATGAAGTTTCAGAGGCATGGCAAACCTGTCGAATATCTAACACGTACTAACACTTGAAAATCCAGCCTTACGATGGGATGAAGTGTCAGAGGCATGGAAAAGTCGTCAGTGGTTTTTCGGAAACTGTCAAATATTCGACAAGAAGGTGTTATAGCTTCAACAAAAGCGTCGGTTGACCATCAGCTGAAGGTGTCAGAGCTTCAACAAAAGTGTCAGAACGCCGTCGAAAAAGCGACGCATGGTGGTAGAATTAAAAAAAAAATTGGCAGGTTTCCATTCAGGAAGCGGTGTAGTGTAGTTCACTTAAACATGTAGTAATAATGGTAACATTTTAATGTCTTGAACGCACGAATATTTTGTGGTTGGTCATAATGAGGAATGTATAAGTTGACGACTTCCATAGTACTTACAGTTTTGCATCAAAGTTGAAACCACCAGGTGCAAGCCCACCCTGAATAAAAGGTAAAGATGTCGTGTAAGTAGGATTTTACAATTTTTATGACATTCATAAAAATGAAAGCAATTAGAGACTTCTCTGGATAAAAAGCAAGTAAAGGCTTACATTCTAATAGACAACATGATCAAAGTTTCTTCACTAATATCTGTGAGAAATTGATTAGTATCCCAACCTAGACATGTTGAATACAAAATATAAAATATTATCTTAGAAAGGGATGCGATCCATTCTTCGAAAGTGGAAACTTATGAATTCAATCAAACAAAACAGGACTATAATCGCCATTACCTATCTGGGAATATCCAGTGTTTGCGTCAATATTACCAAGCATCCCATAAATTCGGGCCATTTCAAGCTCGTCATGATAGCTGAAAAAAGTCATCATATATTAATTCCCAAAGATATCATCCATTTTACTACTGGACTGTAAAAATTCAGAAATAAACATATAATTTGGTCCCTAGGAGAAATCACAAAGAAATAAAACTATCAAGGGGCGGATAACTGACAGAGATTACATTGAATTTACTAGAATCCAATGACACTAGAATTAGCGGTTTGATAGAACATTAGTGGGAAGTTTGCTTACCTGTGCCTAGAGAGGGTTGCATGGTTGCACTCAATGCTTAGTTTAAAATCATCTGGATTGTAATCTAGCCATGTCAAATGCAGAAATTGATTATCAATTTAGCAACTAAAAACAGTACATGTTAGAACTAAAAAAAAATTTCAAGAATCATTCCTAGACATGGTTTACAAGAGACTGCAAAAATATAGTGGAAATCATGAATCTATGAGACAAGGAATATGCCCAAACACAATCCCTTAATATGCACATGATGGTGAAAATCCAAAAGTCCAAATAAATTCCACCAAAAAACATCCAAGGCCAAAGTCCTTGCAGGACAAGGAATGGATTCATTTTGTAATAAAAAACTACAAGAACTATGTACATGCAACATTGTGCAGTATTAAAGTGTGGTTTTAAACAGGCATCAGCAAAGTCCAACCATATCAAATGCAGTGGAGCTAGAAACTTGATATTACAGAAGAAAAGCATGACAATCCCTTCTAAATTACATGAATTCATTAATAAAAAAATTCAAATGTCCAGCTGTAACCAAAGGATAATAGACACAATGTTAATATGTTAAAAATATGTTGTAATCAGGGATGAATTACTTCAAAGTTCAAAAAATTCTATGTGCAGAGGTTGGATCAAAATTCAAAAAAATGATGTGTAGTTAGGAGGCTAGAATACTTTACATAAGTATATGCAACATTCTGACAAAAGAAAAGCATTCAGGAATTGAAGAAATATACACTTGCAAGTCCATATCTCTACAGGAAACCCATTGTTGTTGTAGCATCCCAATCATACCTAGAAAAAAGGACAACCAAATCTTAAATTACTGTTAAACCTGTCAACTTCTAATAGTACAACAGATGGAGATGAATATAGAAAACAATGAATTTATATAAAAACTTAAATAAGGATTGATATTTAATGGTGTTTTGTAGGCTCTTATGGTTTGGGTTAAATTAGAAGAGTTCCTGTAACCAAAACAAGAAGGCTTAGCCATGCTAAAGTGAAAATTTGGCATCCCTTCAATTAAGCTTTGAAGTTTGACATAAACTAACATTAAAGCAAGGCATTGGGTTGCTTCACAATATCACCCAAGAACAATTTTTCTTAATCTGCTAGAAGTATAGGTTTAAGAAAAAATGTTACCATTGAATCCTATACTCTTCTTCCAATTGACCGCTACTTGTAGAAACCTAGACTGCAATTTGAAATAGAACCAATTTTAACACTTAGCATTAAAATAATAATAATAATAATAAAGGAAGTCAAAATATCAATAGTTGAGTCTCTAGCCAAGACCATGCTTCCCATGTTGATGCTTTTGTTGATACTTGTTATGAGTGGATGCCTCAAAACAACATTATATTGAAACTTCCCCTGATTCATTCAGGGATGAAGCTCTTAGATGGTTTCACCACCTAGCACTAAATCTATTAGTCACTTCCAACAAATCATAGATTCCTTTGTTGGACACGTTGACATAGCTAGACCTATGATATTGGCATGAAACTTTTGCTCAACATAAAATAGAGGTATGATGAATCACTGTTTCATTATTACTTCTGAATGTGGCCTCAAGTTGTTCTCTCACGCAAAACAAATATTGATTATTGTCAACTTGTTGAGCTCACAAATTCACTTAAACCACGAGTACATCTTTACTTGCTTACAAAACATCCGAAGTGATAATAGAATGTCATAGAAAACTACCTTGCATATATGAAGCTTTGGAGATTCAAGCTAGTCTAGACTTGCAACAATACCAAACACGTATTATTCGTGTAGATAGAAACATTAGCATAAGTGGAGATAGCGTGGTTGAAACTTCAAACACAGACAAACAGACGTGATACAACGCTTCTGACAGACAATGTTGATAATATGTTTTCATTTATAGTTCTTTACCTGACAACTCTTACGGCATATCAGTATGGCATGATTCTATATATTTTTTTCATTCCAGAGCACACACTCTGCCGGTGATCATTGAATTTTATGCATCAAAATAATATAAGAAGTGTTTTAGATATGATATATTTTCACTCAACATGTCCAAATGAGTGATGATATAGAATCATTTTGTCAAACATATAAATAAAATGCATGCTCAATTCCAAGTCAACCAAAGGACTAAAATGTAAAATATAAGTAGTTTGTGGATGCCCAATGGAGATATAAATCACTTGAGAATAACTTAGGACATTATAAAGGATAGAAAAATAATTTAGCTGTCAATTAAAGATAAGGGCCAGAGAGAAGTGTTGTTATTTACAAACAACTTCATAAATGCAATAAAGGATACCAAGGAGTGTTATGAAATGGGCGCAAATAAGAGTCTTAGATTGCATAAAGTCTAATAATGTTGAAAAATGTGACACTAAGAAGGAAGTATTAGTATAATTGAGTAGAATGCTAGAAGGATATGTTGAGATTACACATGAGATTCCAAGCAGTTTTCCTCCAAAGAGGAAGATTGGGAACAAGATAGACATAATTAATTCATCCATGTATGTACATGCTTCAGTAATTACTCTTCTTCATATTACTCCATCTATCCTTCAAGTTAAATGGCATACACAACTTGTCAAGTATCACTTTCCCATGTTCCAATATCCATTTCCATGGGATTACATTGGTTTATATCATTGGAAATATCTGCATACTTTTCTTTGTGAAGAAAAACTTCCCTCAAAATGAGCCAGTTGGATTCTATAGCATATTACTGAGTTTTTTGGTAAGATGGAAGGGCTGTTTTTTAAGAACGTACATGGAAATCAAAAGTTTCACCTAGAATGGTAGATGCAAATAATTTTAAATATGCATCATGCATGGAAATCACACATTGCAATAGTACAATGATCACATAGTGCAATAGCATACAAGCATCAGATATGCCACACCCCTATGGTTTATATTCTTTTATCGTGCATAGACCTAGAAAACACCACTAACTTATACAAGAAATTTCCAAAAGATTAAAGGTATGCAAGCTTTACTGATGGACCAACTAGCAAAGAAGTTCTAGAATATGCAATAGAAACACAACCTCCAGCACAAACACCTGCAACTAAATGTTCATAAAATGCCATCAATATTTTTATAAGATTCCTTAAGAAGCAATGATGTGCCCAATTGAATAAGATGGACTGTATGCTGACTTGTTGATTGATCATCAATGAGGAAGTCTCCCATGTCAAACTGAAGGAAATAGAAAAATCGATTTATTAGAGTATATTAATCCCATGACATACCTATTAGTAACTATGACTCATACAAAGAACATGGTATGCATGTGTTTATCCTTAAATATAGTCAATATTAAACTTGGAAAACTAACATGATTCTATTACATACATTTTAGTAACCCTTTCGAGTAAAAGGACCATATTGATGTTTGCCCTTGAAGTGATTATGATCAACACCACCAAAAGTCATTTCTGCAAATGGGCTTTCTTCAATAAAAACATTTTTTCCTTGGGAAAGAACCTCGAAACTGTTTCCAACAAATGTGAAATTGTTGCCTTTAGCGAAAAGATGTCATAGAAAATCTAGTGATCTATCATTGTAAATCAGTGAAAATAACTGATACTCTTTTTCAGACTGTGGATACCTCTGGAAGATTTCCTGAAAACAACAAAAATAAACAGTTTTTATAACTTAAGCATTCAAACAATTCCTTCCAGAAATAAAGTATCAAATTGATCTTTATTTTTTCAAGCAGATCTCAATACTTTGTTACCATAATTATCAATGCAGTTATTCTTCTGTTGTATTCCAGAGTTGAGATTTTTTCTCTAAGTGACCACTTTAAACTCGGTGATAAATTGGAAGCAATAAAGAAAGATATAAATACCTAATAAAAGATTTGCAGAAAGAAGACTTTGTAACAAATTAGCAATTATGAGTAATAAAGTGCACAATGATGTTGGGGGGGAAAGTTACAATGGAAACTGAAAAATACCAATGTGCACCATGCCCAACTCACAACCTACAGGGATAAGCACAAATATAAACATAGGTTTTCCACTGCACAATCAAACATGAAAGTTGAACAAGATATGAGATTAAGAAACAAATTACAAAACTATTGGAGAAAGATAAACTTGGGCAGATAACAATATACTCATGTGGAATAATAGGGAAACAACGCTTCAGATTCCATTTTCCTCACAAGTCTATCTATCTTTTTTTGTCTTTTGACCTTTCATATTCCCATCAAACTCAAATGCCTATCATATTTCTTGTAATGAAATGCCTACATTTAAATTTTTTGTTCGAGCTATCTGGAATTGGTAAAGTATTACCAAGGGTTTGTTATCATGATAAATCAAACTATTTAAGGTAATTGTTTATATCAGATAGAACAAAGTTCACCTCAATGTATGGTAATCATCATCAACAACTAAATGTATGTGTGTGCACATGCATAAATACCCAATACACAACTCAATGAAACAAAATAAAACATAATTATACCTTGATTTGAGGATATTCACACTGTCTTCTTATGCTTTACCTTTCAAAACATCATTCAACATACTTCATATTTTGTCCTGTTGCAATAGTTTCAAGTTAGGACCCATCAAATAAATTTATGTTTGTTTATGAAAATAACAAAACCACTCTAAATAAATACAATTCTATTACAATGTAAATTACAATACTATTCAACTATTCAAGTAAATTAATTGTTAAGAATAGATGGGCCTGATAAAACATGGATAACCAAAAATACTATGTATATAAGGCCATCGATCTAATCCAAACACCATTTCTTGCCTCTTAACTATGAAAATGTTTCTCAACCCTATCTGTAACAAGTTCCAACAGAGGAGTCAAATAGCAATAGTAAAAATTATACACTAAAATTATAGAAATAGATGTTTTTTAATGTATTCTTCCTTACCATTCATTGAGCTCCTCTTTGTTTTGAGAATAATTTAATATTCTCTACTAAACAGGACCAACCACGTGAAGGTGGAAGCTCTTATGGCCCCTTCCCCCCCTCACATCACTCTCAACTCCCCAAACCTAATGCATCTACTTGCAAATAACAATTTATTTCACTATTTCTCAATCCAAATAACAATGCATTTATAATGCAAATAACAATGCATCTACTGCAAATTATTTCACTCAATAGTTGAAAGATGCTTTCATTAAATCATTCTTTAAATCATTCATTAAGCCATTCAATCATTCAGCAGCTGAAAAAAACATTCATTAAACCATCCATTAAATCATTCATTAAAACATTCATTTAGTCAATGGTAGAAAAAAAATAATTAGTAAACCATTCATTAAAGCATTCATTCAAACATTCATTCATGAAACAGAGGAAAAAACCATTGAATTTTTTTTTTATAAATAAGAATTACTCAAATTTTGTTTAGTAAAAAACGCACATAATATACACCTTAAACGATGCCTGTAAAGACGCACAGAGCAAAGGAAGAGGACATTGGAAAAATGCACATGATTTGGGACTCACAGGAGAAATTGTAGAGGACTGGAAGAAATACTTAAACCTGTTAGTATCAAACCATATTCAGCTGATAAGTGATTAGGATAAGTTGGTGTGGACAAAAAATCCAAACTCAGTTCATTACACAACAAAGCTAGGATACCAGGCAGCTTCCGAAGAACAAGAAGCAATAGGGGACAAGCAGTGGTGGTGGAAAAAGTTGTGGAAGATTCAATGCCCATTAAAAACCATAATCACGAAGTGGCTAGGTCTGTCCAAAAAACTTTTAACTTGGGAAATGCTCCAAAAATGGGGCTTTGAAGGTCCAGGAATATGCCCATTATGCAAATCCCGTGATGAAATGAGTGCTCATCTGTTCACTTACTGTTCTTATGCAGGCAACGTTTGGAATGGGATAATAAGCAAACTGGAAGCATCCAAAGCTCATGAAGCAATGGTACCATTGGAAGAAAAAACCAAATCCTGGTGGAATGACGAAAGGGTAGGACCTTTCGAAGCTTTCCCAATTCTGTTTGTATATAGTATATGGGAAGCCAGGAATAAAACCATTTTCAACAATACATGGATTCCTCCTGACATTTATATTTCATTGTTAATGAGTAAAATACAGGAACACGAGAGGGACATAGCATAGACCAAAATTAGAATAATCAGAATGCGCGTAGAGATAAACAAAGAGATACTGTGGTCCTTCTTCGATGGAGCTAGTCAGTGGGAGCCTCCTTTAGGAGGAGCTGGAGCTGTAATTTTTTTCCCTTCAACCAAAAAGATGAAGATAGAATTTACAAGAGGGAAAGCCTCAAACAACAAGGTTGAGTTATCAACTCTATGGGAAACATTAAAGATGGTAAAAAGCATACATATACAGGAAATTCAAATATATGGAGACTCAAAAGTAGTGATTGATTGGGCAAATGAAAAGAGCACTATAAGAGCCCCGCATTTACAGCATTTTCTAGTAGAAATTCAGACACTAAAACTCAGCTTTAGACGGATTTCTTTTGGCCATGTCTACCGAGAATTAAATATGGAAGCAAACGCTCTTTCAAAGTAGGCACTAGCCTATCAGCTTGGTCTAATGGAGACAGAGGAAGTGTCATATGGCACTTTAGCAATGCACTACGAAACTTTATAGAGAGGACAGAGTATGCATCAAGCAGGAAAAATTGACAAACAAAAAGGATGATACTGAATTTTGAACAATCCTAATAGGGATTGTGTTTTTTGAGACAACATGAGCTAAATGTTCGTCATAATGTAAGCTTGCAAAAGCAATTCATGGTTTTATTCAATGAATAAAATTGTTTTTTTTCTTAGGAAAAAAAAATCACTCACACCAGGGAATAATTCTAAAGCTAATGTACAAAGAAACAGATGTCTCCTACCCCATCTCTTTGATGTCTACATCTTGCTGCTCTCACCTTGCACTAAGCGAATGTACAAAGTACACTCACCAACATCTCTTCAAAGTACAGTAGAATGGAGGCACACCAAATAGGAGCATGTTGCAGCTCCACATATCATTTTGGACTCCCTCTTCACACCTTGATCATTGTCAAAATAGTTGTTACAAGATACCACTAATGTATTATTAACAAGTAATGTAATATAGACCCTTGCGTACACTACGATTTTCTCTTTCTAATCAAAAGTTTTTTGACTTTATAACTGTATAGTAGTTTATGAATGTTTTTTATAAATATTTTAATATTTAATAATAAAATATTTATGTATGTAATATTGCGTAAAATGATAATTAATTTTAGATTTTTCTTCTTTAAATTTAAACTTAAATTTAAATTTAATTTCAAGTTTTTGAAAATTTGAAAATCATATTTTCATAATATACTGAATTTCTATGTCTAGTAACAATAATTAATGTGATTTGGTGTCCCACTAAGTAGACATATGATCTATAGCAAAAAGAGTAGGAAAATAGAGCAAGTTCAAACCTAGAAGTAGTTACTTTAGGTGCCACGAGTGCCACTAGGGGGAGTGTTGTTTCATTTTAGGTTAGCTTTGACAAGTATCGGGTTGGGTGAAGGTGCAAAGGTAATGAGATCCTAAGTGGTAGTTGATTACTTAATTACAAGGTTACAAGAACGAGTGTGCGATCTGAATTGACTGAAGAGTTCGATACGAGTGTGCCAGTCATCCCAAAAATAGGAATCAGAGATTCAAAACCCTAACCCTAAATAATCCTAATTATCCTACATTGTCTAGTATGTAAACAACTTTATATTAGTCAAAACGAGGTGGAAGAATTCAAGAATCTGATTTGGGTGTGGTTAATCCTAGGGCCGAATCCAGTAATTGTGCTTAATTATGATTGTCAAGGGGACTAGAACAACACGATTGTGGAGGTCAATCTGTTAATGGGGAAAAAATAGAAAGAGGAAATGAGTAGGCATGTATGTCATGAATCCTTAAAAAATAATCATTGGAACTTAAAATGATTTTAGTGACCATTAAATCTTCCTTAGGGTTATATATATATATATATATATAATATTTTGTGTATAATACTTGATTTAATTTAATTTAAATATTCATGTTCAATAAAGATCAAATTGATGCATGGAATTGTAAAATTAATGCAATAGACAAATATGACAAGGGGGAGGCAAAAATACATCCCCAAGGAATGCCTAAAAGAAAGAAAACAAACCTAATAGAATGAAAGTGTTAAAGCGCTAGAAAGTGTCAATCCATTGAGATGAGGAGTAATGAAAAGCTCAAAGAAGGAGGTTCCTTGGTTGAGACTTGTTTCTTTGGAGAACCTATATTTTCGAGAGCATAGTTGCCTTGCCTAGCCTATCCTTGCATTTTTCATTATCTGACCTCCTTCCTAAGAAAAAGGGTATGAAGAATCTTAGGGTTACATGGATGAATTCATTGAGTCTCTTTGCGAGGAAAAAAGAGGAAGAAGGTTAGGGCTTACACAAAGAGATGCTTCAAATCTATTTCATAGGCAAGAACAACACGAAGGATGTTAGGGTTTACATGGACATATTCTCAGGGTCTCTTTCTTAGGAAAGAGAAACATAAGCAGTTAGGTTTTCATGGATAGTGCTTTGAGTCTTGGAGTTCATAAATTGATTGTCTAGTTCATTGTAGCGGGCTCCACAACCCATCTACAACCTGGATATTGGGTTGTTTCAATATGTTCCATGAGGATTGGGGTGGGTTATGTGGATTTCCCCCTTTTCCATGGTTTTGAGGATGGAGGATGATGGTAATCACTAGATGGAATATCAACTGGTAACCCCAAGGGACTCAATGGGACTTGATCTTGAGGCCTATGTGAGCTTTCAAATGAGCATCTACCAATTGACGACCCTTGGGGTTAGCAACCATAAAACTATCATGGTATCAATTAAGGAGGATCCTTGGGATTAGAAACCATAAAACTATCATGGTATCTAAAAAAATGAAGGTACCAATATCAACCTTAGGATGCCAATCTCCAATATTTTTGCACCCATAACCTCACAAAAACTTAGTGAAAACAAAGAGTTTGGAATTTGTAGGTTACTAGAAATGTGAAAAAATTGGAGTTACCAATAAGAGTGATGGTATATCAATTGATATTAGTGATCAAGTAATGAGAAAGTATTGGATGCATACATTATCAAATATGTGGTATAAACCTCAATACATCCCTAAACTAAGATCTATGAGTATATTATTATTATTATTGCCATTGATAGTTATTTCCCTTCATTTATCAAATTACGTGTGGATTATGGTGTGTTTTATTTCGTGAAATGATATTTCTAGAGTAGGTTTTCTTTACTATTTATAGGCTATTGAAGTAATTCAAAGGTGAGACTATTTTTTATCATCACCATTAATGACTTGTTTATAGGCATTATCTAGGTTCTCCTTGTTAGGTACCACAACTACCTTCTCTTATCCCCTATGTATTGAAGGGTTGAAGGTATTACAAAATGTATTGGATCACCGAATGGAAAAATATAGTATCCCAAACTGATATTCTATTGTTTTGATAGTATGTTTGTAGGTTCGGTGCTTTAGTTATGCTAGATTGACAAAATAAAAGTTGCATGCAAAACAATGTCGTGCCAAAAGGCCCTATAATATAGTTGTTTTGGAGAATAAATAAGAAGAAGACTGTCATTGAGAGAAGGTACACATACTAATAATAATAATTTTGATAGTACGTCGAGATATGTGAGGCATGCAAGCCATGCATGTAGCGGAAGATGTAGGTACAATTATCAAAATAGTTTATTTAGTCAAACTTATTACCTTTATTTTTTGCATTGACTTAGCCACTTTCAATTCACTAACTCTAAAATAGCTAATAAGTGTTGGCTAATAACGGTGACGATTCGTGGTATTATGTTTCATTAGGTTGCAACATGGCAAACTTGTGAAACATAATACCACGAATTTTCATTGTTTCTTGGATGAAAACTTGTTATCTTTTGTGAGATATAGTTCATGTGGACAAAGTTCTTGAACTCTGTCCTCGTGGACAATTTTGCTTGATGATGATATTTATAGGTATGTAGAAAAAAATTTAATATTTTGAAAAAATAGTTATTGTAAGTGGTTTACTTCATTCAATCACTTAATGAAAATATATTGTATAGTCCAAGATCTCATGGTGTTTAGATCTTGGGAATTACTGGTTAGGTTCGAGTTGCTTTATAATATAATGTTTCTATAATAAAACACATTTAGAAGAAATCCATAACATTTGGCAGAATTTTGGCAAACCCCCATTGTCGCTACAATTTGGAAAATAATGGGTGAGGTTCGAGTTTCTTTATAACCTAGGGATTTTATAATGATCTTGAATGATCTAGGGGTTAGGTTCGAGTTTCTTGCTTATAACAAAATATGACTCGGAAATCCTGCTCGGGGCAGCGACCAATTTTCATCCTTCTCCATCGGGTCGAGCATACATGTGAGCAGAAAAACTCTATCTATAGTGGCTATGGGGGAACTCGAATCATTCTCTAAACCTCCCTTAAGCATATCATTTCGGTGGGGTCGGCTTAATAGATTATTTGGGAACCAGTTGCTGAGATAACTCACATAAAAAAAACCAAACCAGTTTGAATGCAAACCAAAATGTGGTGGGTTCATCCACTAATTGTAACGCTCATACTGGCCAGACTTCAGAATCCATATTAGCCAATATGGGTCAAATGTGGGTCAAATGAAACTGTCAAATGCAACTCTATTTTTACCCCCCCATCTATCTCCACAGCTATCTCTATTTGAAGTCCGTACAACATTGTAAGTAATTTTAGGGCATTACAAACAAAGGTTAAAAAAGGAAGGATTCAAGTTGGCTAAGAAGTAGGTAGTATAGATAGAGACTCTTTGGGTTGTTAGTAAAAGTAAAGTAATCAAGTAGGCAAGGTATATAAATGAGGTGTCTAAGTGCTCACCCACACAAGATCTCGTTAACCATAACCGAGTGAGAAGGAACACATCACCACTGGATGAGAGAGTGAGGACCATCCGACCCCGTAAAAACAGGGGTTTGCTTTATCCAAAGCCTAAATTGAGAAGGCAGGATTGAAACGTACGAACCCTACACAACCTAGGTGTAAGCATGCTCTAATAGCCTCTGCCTTTCCTCTATTGGCTAAGCAACCCTAGATATTTGCAGGAATATCTAAAAAAAATTAGAATAGACATGAATTAGGGCATTGTACTCACAATTTTGGGATGCATAGTCTCGACTGACAATTGGAATCCTTGTCCGCTACAAAACCACAATCCACTCTCCTTAGTCTTCGTGGGTCCAAATCGTTGCTCCCACTGTCCAAATCATTGCTCCCACTGATATTATTCTTCAGCCAAGTTGCTCAGATCGACCCTTGATCACTGAACAACAAGCACCCGACGAGATGCACAGAGGAAGGAGCTTCCTCCTGATCACTGAATGACAAGCACCCGACGAGATGCACAGAATAAGCTTTCTCGTGAAGCTGAAAGGAAAATAGCGCAACTGTTAGATTTTTTATGGTTTTATGTTTTTGTTTTTTTATTTATATATATGTATTTAAAATAATTGTTTTATAATTATTTATATATTGTCTTATGTTTTATATTATTTATTTATATATATATACTATGTTTTATTTTTTTAATTTTTTTATACTATGTTTTATTTATTTTTATATACAGAGAGGGGGGTGTATCTATGTGAGTCTTTATGTGTGCAGTGAATCTATGATGACGACGCTGATGATGCGGTCGATGGTGACGATGATGTTCCTGATGATGATGATGATGATGTTGATGATGATGAAGATGATGATGATGATGATGACGAAGATAATGATGAAGATGATGATGATGATGATGAAGATGGTGTTGATGATGATGAAGATGACGATGATGATGATGATGGTGTTCATGATGATGATGAGGATGGTGAGGATGGTGACAATGATGAACCACATGACGATGATGATGATGATGATGTTAGTAGTTTTTTTTAAAATGAAATAAGATAAAAGAATAGGTCTAATTAAATATTTTCCTTTCATTATATTTCATCATTGACGATGACGACGACGATGATGAAGACGATGACGATGATACAGACGATCATGATCATGATGACGACGATGTGTGATGAAGATGATGATGATGATGATGTGTGATGATGACGATGACGATGATGAAGATGATGATGAAGATCATGATGTCTGATGATGAAGATGATGGGATGTTTGCCACCAAACTTTAAACTTGCGGTAAGATCAAAGATATATGAAAAATTTGGAATCTAATATCTTTTCGTGAGCCATAAGGTATGTAAAAGATTAAAAAAACATTAATGTTGCGTTCTACATTCTTAACATCTTTCCATGTTTACTCCATTCTTCATATTGAATTTGGAAACATACAAGTTATCTACAAAATCTAAAATCTAATCTTCTTATTATAGCAATAAACTAAGTAAAAATTTTGGACATCAAATTTGCTAACTACATTCTTTTATATAAATATCTTATTTAAATTAAATACTTTTTTAAAATAAACTTAAAACATTCAAAACAAAAATTAAATGATAAATTTTAAAATTTCATATAAAATATTTTATGGAAAAATATTTCAAATATAAATATAAATAATATTTATAGCTATATTCACTTTATTTTTATTAGAAAATATCACGTCAAAAGAAAACCATGTGTGTTACTAACTACGATGTGTTTTAAAAAGAAATAAGATAAAAGAATAGGTATAATTAAATATTTACCTTTCATTATATTTCATCGTTGACGATGACGACGACGATGATGAAGACAATGATGATGCTACAGATGATGATGACGATGATATGAAGTAATTAATTTGAACTAGGTTTAATTGTAATGATGATTATGGCGATGAAGAAGAAGAAGATGATGATGATGATGACAACGATGATGAAGATGATGATGATGACGATGACGACAACGATGATGAAGATGATGATGATAATTATGATTTTGATGATGACGACGACGATAATTATGATTTTGATGACGACGATGACAATGATCATGAGGATAATGATGTCATCTTCATCGATTTTGATGAAGATGATGATGTTGGTGATGATTATGTTGATGAGGATGACGATGATGATGAAGACAACGATGATGACGAAGCTGATGATGAGGGTGATTGTGATGATGACGATTATGATGATTATGATGATGATGATGATGATTATATGTGATGAATAAGATGATGATGATGATGATGATGATGATGGTGATGAGGATGGTGAGGATGATGACGATGATGATCCACATGATGATGATGTCCGTAAGTACTCTTTTTAAAAAGAAATAAGATAAAAGAATAGGTCTAATTAAATATTTACCTTTCATTATATTTCATCGTTGACGATGACGACGACGACGATGAAGACGATGACGATGATATGAAGGAATTAATTTGATCTAGGTTTAATTTTAATGATGATGATGAAGATGATGATGATGATGACGATGACGACGACGACGACGATGATGACGATGATGAAGATGATGATGACGACGATGATGAAGATGATGATGATAATTATGATTTTGATGATGACTACGGTGACGATGATGATAATTATGATTTTGATGACGACGATGACAATGATCATGAGGATAACGATGTCATCTTCATCAATTTTGATGAAGATGATGATGTTGGTGATGATTATGTTGATGAGGATGACAATGATGATGATGGTCATGATGATGAAGACAATGATGACGACGACGATGATGATGAAGATGATGATGAGGGTGCTTGTGATGATGACGATTATGATGATTATGATGATGATGATGATGATGATGATGATGATGATTATATATGATGAAGATGATGATGATGATGTTGATGATGGTGATGAGGATGGTGAGGATGATGACGATGATGATCCACATGATGATGATGATGATGATGTCTGTAAGTACTCTTTTTAAAAAGAAATAACATAAAAGAATAGGTCTAATTAAATATTTACCTTTCATTATATTTCATCATTGACGATGACGACAATGATGATGAAGACGATGACAATGCTACATATGAAGATGACGATGTTACAGATGACAACGATGATGATATGAAGTAATTAATTTGATCTAGGTTTAATTTTAATGATGATTTTGGCGATGAAGATGATGATGATGATGACGACGATGAAGATGACGACGATGATGACGATGACGATGAAGATGGTGATGACGACGACGACGATGATGATGATGAATATGATGATGATAATTATGATTTTGATGACGACGATGACGACGACGATGATGATAATTATGATTTTGATGATGATGATGACAATGATCATGAGGATAACAATGTCATGTTCATCGATTATGATGAAGATGATGATGTTGGTGATGATTATGTTGATGAGGATGACGATGATGATGATGGTAATGATGATGAAGACAACGATGAAGACGATGACGATGATGAAGATGATGATGAGGGTGATTGTGATGATGATGATGACGATGATTATTATTATATATGATGAAGATGATGATGATGATGAGGATGATGATGTTGATGATGGTGATGAGGATGGTGAGGATGATGACGATGAAAATCCACATGATGATGATGATGATGATGATGTCAATAAGTACTCTTTTTAAAAATAAATAAGATAAAAGAATAGGTCTAATTAAATATTTACCTTTCATTATATTTCATCGTTGACGATGACGATGACGATGATGAAGACGATGACAATGCTACAGATGACGACGACGATGATATGAAGTAATTAAATTGATCTAGGTTTAATTTTAATGATGATGATGGCAATGAAGATGATGATGATGATGATGACGATGACAACAATGATGAAGATGATGACGACGATGATGATGATGACGATGATGAAGATGATGATGATAATTATGATTTTGATGATGACCATGATGATGACGATGATGATAATTATGATTTTGATTATGACAATGAAAATGATAATGATGATGACAATGATCATGAGGATATTTACCTTTCATTAATTATATTTCCTTGTCTTCTTTATTCATATCATCGTCTTCTTCATCCAAGTCATCGTCTGTATCATCAGATCCAGAGTCAACATTGTAAGGGTTGGCCATATCATCATCGTCATCATCATCAGTTATGCTCATCATGTCATTGTCGGTATAAATTTCATCGGAACTGTTTTCTACATCATCGGATTCAACTGTTTCTTGGAGTACATATTTTGCTGAATCATCATCATCACCTAACTCATGTTGATCATGCTCTGCGTCATCATATCCTTCTTCTAGAGAACCCTCTTCATTAGCATCGTCTAGGTTATATTTTACCAGCCTTCCCCTTGGATCATGTCTCACAACAAATGACCAACCCGCTTTACTTGGAACCTCTGAGTAAAATACATGTTCACATTGGCTTGGAAGAAAATAGGGCTCTGTTCCTGGCTCAAACAACCTTGTGTTTACCATGGTAAATCCATTATCATGTTCAATAATAGTTCTATCGAGATCACGTTGATTCAATTGTAACCTATACCATTTGACAACAAATAGAACTACCTTAAAGGAATTAAAGTCACACTGTATAATATCTTCCAAATGCCCATAGTATCAATTTTATGAGACTTTTGGATGTCTGTCAGTTCTAGATGAAACATTGGTAACCTCAAAGATAGAAGATATCCCAGAATCTGATGTTTTCTTTGTTTCATCCAATTTTTTGATTTGATATATACCTCTATTGCATACCATAGCCTTATGGTGTTTTACCTGCAATAAGCAATACATGAAAATATTACACAACCATTCAGTCCTTATGCAGTAATACATGGAAAATAAGAAAATGTATGTCAAAATGTAATTTACAAAATAAAATATTTAGAGGGATTGATTAATTATATGCTTGCCATTTTATATTTTACACCATATGCCAAATCGATTTCCCTCTCTGTTATATTTCTATCTCCATTGCATTGTGTTGCTTTTACCAATGAAGCCACACCTTCCCATGATATTCCATGACTTGATTGTTCACATCGTTCAATCCATACCTTCATCCAGTTAATATTGTTTGCGATGTATAAATGAATTGTATCCCATTCTCAACCAACTGTTTAATGAAAATAACCATTAAAATGAAAGAAAGGTGTAAATATCTTTGTTAGA
>LPNX010209830.1:356064-405144 GCA_001517045.1 Pseudotsuga menziesii | reverse complement strand
AGTCCATGAGTCCCACCATGTGCAAGTTGCTAATTTCCTATCCATAGAGGTCAAACTTGCCATTATTGACTCATGGAGCACTTGGGAAAGCCTTAGGAATCAAATATACTTTATTCCTGGCCTCCTAGGTGCCCATCTACTTTTTCTGCTTTATTCCCTGCTTTTTCAGTGTTTTAAGGCACATAGGAAAGCAAGACTAGGTGAGGTGAATCAGCTTTGTTGCCTCTTCCTCCTCCACTCTTTTCTCTATGCAAAAGCATGTATGAGTTTCCATTTGACCACTATTTAGCTTTCCCATGCGCCCTTGCTAATTCGTGGGGTCCTTGATAGATTTGGGATCAACTTTTTACACCTATGGGGGATTTGCCTATTTTGGGTAAGCCTGCTTTATGCTAGATTTGGATGCTTCCTTATGCATTCGATTTGCTCATGTATTCTATATATTTAGTAGCCTATGTTATTACAGGGTTGGCTATTGTACACTCAGTTAATATAATTTTGTGTTACATCTCCATATTCAGTCTCCATTGTTGATAATTTTGCATGATCAATTGTTAATTGTTGTGGATGAAATTAATCTACTGCAGGCCTGAATTTATACAATCTTGAACGAATTATATGCTCTTAATTGAAGCAATTATAACTAGAAAATACAATTAGAATATGAACGATATAATAAACATCCACTAGCTAATAATTACCTTTATGAACGATATAATAAACATCCACTAGCTAATAATTACCTTTCAGCTTCCTCAATTTACCTTTCCCCTTCAGTTGCTCCCCTTCAAATTTGTTATTGGAGTCCGGATCACAAATGTGACATAAATTGAGCTTTGACGCTAAAATAGGAAGATATTCACTAACATATAACATGTTTTGGTATACCGTATATCCTTCCATCATGGAACCCTTAGCATGTGCTCGTTGTCTCACCAAACCCTTCATAAATTTCAAGTGCCTCTCAACCATCCACATGGACCTTGAGTGCACAGGTCCACACAACTCAATCTCCTCAACTTGGTGTATGAGGTAGTGTTCCTGTGCATTCAAAAATGCCAATGGTAGATGCTTCTGCATTTCACACATGAGATGAAGAATTTCTCTCCTCCAATACTTTATATCTTCTTTATGGATTTCTTTAGATTTCAACCATCTACAAGTGACGCAAACCAATAATGATATTTAACAAAAATAAACATTAAATTACAATATATGCTGAAATAGTGCCAAAAAAAATAAATATAAATTATACGGAGAATTAAAGAAACACTAAGCACATGCAAGTAATTGCTAGTTACCTTATGTATTTACCAAGATTATATATAACTTGTTTGACATTGTTGTCGAAGTTGTCCAGGAGAGAGAGAGAGGTAGAACATACTGTATCAATATACAAACCATTCCATTTGTTAAACAAAGAGTATACAAACAAGAAAAAAAATATACGTAGTAAAATGTAAAAAAATAAATTATATGGACATAATAATAATTATTACATTGATGAAGACATGCCAATCATGTGTTTTGACCCCCGCAAAATCACCTTTTTTGGTTATGATATTCTTCAAGTTCGCACAAAATCCAGTGGGAAATTTAATTTTCCGCATTACTTGTTTGACAACATTGCTTTGTTGCTCCGTAAACATCCATGGAATTGAGTTTATATTAACTTGTTCTCCATTGGTATGAAATTGGATGATGTATTTCATTTCATGGTTGCTTTCTTGAATGTCTTTGAAAGATTTCACAACTTTATCTTTCTCCCTCCTTAGCTCCCTCTGCTTTGCTTAATTCATTTGGATTTTTCCAAAACCAGTTCAGAAAAGAATGAGCTTGGAAAGAAAACCACATTTATTCCCAATGCAACTATATTTTTTTTTAATTTAACAAGTTCCTCTTCCTTGCGACAAATTCTTGTTAGAAAATTGTCTTATTCTTATGTTGTTTTAGAATGTCCACAACTTCCATCATCACCAACAGAAAATACATTTATGATGACTCTTCTGCCAAAAGAAAAGTTGTATGGGATATATCAATTTTCTTTAGCATCTTGTAGTCGCCATAAGGTTTCGGTAACATTCTTTCCAATATGCATTGTATCAAACAAATGAGCAATTTGTAGGTGCTCATAGTAGGGAAACCTGCTGAATTGAATAGGATAACTTTTCATTCCTCGTGGAAGCCCATTAATGCCTTAATGATCACGATGGACATCATGAATATTAGTTTATAAATAAATTACATCACAAATCAAATATGGCCACTACAGTAAACAACTCACAATAAAAATTAAAATACATAACAATTCATATGCGATGATCCATACGTACCATGATGACAATTTCTATTGTATTGCATATTTCAAAGGTGAGGTGTCATTCTCCGTGGTTTTAATGTAGTCTCCTGCTTCCCATTGAAAAGATTTTTTTCAGTTGTTCTATACCTATGATTCTTAGAGAGGAAATGCCTATACTCATCAAACACCTCCTTTCTTAAGCTTTTTGAACAACGAGATTTTATCTTAGGGCCACAAACTGGACATGCAAATTTACCCTTTGTCTGAAGACCTACAATATTTAGATAGGGAATATCTATGTCAATTATATTCATATATAAACTATTCTAACTACTCCATATAATTAAATGCAATTAAAGTGGAACTAAAAATTACAAACCACTAAATGAAGTTAATCCAGGGGCATCGTGTATTGTCCATATGACCATTGCATGGAATTGAAATTGCCTTTTTTGTATTGGTCTAGATACGTCATACATAGTGATTCCATTCCATAACTTCAGTAGCTCATCTATAAGAGGTTCGATGTATACATTCATATCTTTGACTTGGAACTTACCTGATTGATTTGAAGTACATATAAAATATATCATTATGAGAACCATTAAGATATATAAACCATGCACATGAGTAAAATAATAGATATATATATGAAATTAGGAAACATAATACGACAAATGAGATGCCACAACTACATTATAAATAAAATAGTTACAGACAAAAAAACCTGGAATAATCATCGATAGCATTATGTGCTCCCTCTTTACTGACAACCATGGAGGAATGTTATTGTTGATAACAAAAATAGGCCACACTGTGTAAATGGATTTCATTTGTGCAAATGGATTAACACCATCTACTGCCAAAGAAATCCTAAGATTACGTGGTTCTTCTTTAAAGTGAGGCCACTTTTCCTTCATATCTGTAAAAGCAGAACCATCTGCAGGCATTCGAATAACATCATCTTGACTTCTGTTCCTAGCATGGTAATCCATAAATTGCACTATGTTTTTGCACCTGAACAGTCGTTGCAAACGTGGAATGATGGGAATATAACAAAGAACCTTCTAAGGCACCTTTTTTGTTACTTTATCTGTACGATATCTGCTTACATGACATTCCAGATATTCTGTTTCAAATTCATGCTGATTATAATACATAACATGGTCATCGGGGCATGCATGAATTCCTTCATAATGCATTCCAATCTCTTTCATGATGGAATATAAATCTCGATATGTGCGAGGTAAAATATTTGATGGTGGTAACAAAAATTCAGATATCAAGCTACAAAAAAATAAGAAAAATAGTTAATATTGTAATAAATAAATAATATGAACGAAACACACTTCATCTGTATGATGATCAATAATGAGTTAACAATACAATTATTAGAGGAATACAGGTAAAATTTATCACGATCCTATATATGTGATGGATTATTTTACATACCTTAGCATCCATGTGATTGCAATGTTTGAAAGACCATTCATAACCTTCAAGTTCATTATCAACAATATAGCAGAGAGAAGAATTTTTTTGGAGCCTTCATAAAGGGGTTCATATGCCTTATCGAGAAGAGGTATATTGTGAACATCATCAAAGTCATCATCATTTTCATTATCAATGTCATCGTCATCATCCATTCTAACATTAAATGAATCATGGATCAATGTATTTGTACCATCATCTTCAATTACATTATCGGTATGATCATCTTGTTCAATATGATCATTCACTTGTTCTCCATTAAATATACACGCTCCATGATCCTGATCCTGAACTTGTTCTGAAATCACTTCCTCTGGATGATATGTTGTAGGGTGTCTTTCCTTTAATATAAATACATGGAAACATCAATAGATATACATTAATATATGAAAAATAAAAATAATACATACAATTACCAAAACAAAGAATATAATAAACTTTATAATGCTAAACCTACAAATGGATGATATTCGTTCCCCCCCTCAGCGTGTCCATGTTCCCTGCAATGTTTTGTGGCTATTGAGATCAATATTCTTCTCCTCTTAAATCCCCTGCATTGAGTGCACGGACAATAACATTTTCCATCACCCCTTCATTTCGCTGCATCCCATAGCTTAGCAAGCAATTGTTGGTTGTCTTTGTTTGGATATGGAATATTTATATTTGACATTTTGTCACAAACTTCATGAATCAATATAACCAGTTGTCTTAAAAAATCAAGTTCCATGCATCAACATTTTGTCAAAAAGAGAGAAGTTGAAGAATAAAAAATTGTCGGCAAACTATCTGTCAAAGAAAAAATAAATTCCCACAACCTCCTGAAAACGTCCGTTGAGGAGCAAATAATTTTCGCAAATCGTCCATCGAGGAACAAATAATTTCGCAAATCGTCTGTTGCATCTACAACAAAAATGTTGAAATGTTTAAAAAAAATTGTATGTATAATGGCCCAACGTCGGATATTCGACACCTTGAACATAGTTACCATTGAAAATATCGGACCAAAAATTTCAAATATTTCAAATCTTACATTATTTTTTTTTAAAACCTACACAAACCGTCAAAAATATGACACTAATGGGTCAAAAAACTGACACTCTTGAGTCAGATATGCGACACTTTTGGGTCGACATATCATCTGATATTCGACACTAGGCCATCGAATATCCAACACTCTAGGGTCGGATATTCAACACTCTGGTGCATCGGATATTCGATGCCTGAAGTGTCAGATATTTGACGGCGCTATTAAACTTTCCTGATTGTCGTTCTTTTCAATGATTGCTGTCTAACACATCCATATGAAATGTCGGATGACATTGGATTTTGGGTTCAAATACTATTGTGACAGGAGGAGATTTATATTGAGCAACCTCATAGCTTTGAGATTCATGAGAGAGAATCTCATGTTTGCAGGTTGAAGAAGGCCCTATATGGGCTGAAGCAATCTCCTAGAGCTTGGTACTCCAAGATCGATTCTTACTTGCAGAGGATGGGGTTTCAGAAGAGTGAAGCAGATTTGAATCTCTACTTCATCATGGCTGGAGATGATCTACTTATTCTTCTGCTATATGTTGATGACTTGTTTATCAAAGGGGGAGAGAGACTCATTGTTGCTTGCAAGAAGGATCTTGCGACAGAGTATGAGGTGACATATATTGGGTTGATGCACTATTTTTTGGGATTGGAGGTTTGGTAGGAGCCTGGACATATTTTCTTGGGTCAGGGAAAGTATGTGGTTGATATTTTGAGGATATTTAGGATGGAGGATTGCATGCCAATGTTGACACCTATGATCACCAACTGGAAGAAGCTTCATGATTTTGAGGGAGAGTTGGTGGATCCTACTTTATACTGTCATCTCATTGGTTCATTGATGTATCTAGTCAACACTCAACCAGATTTGTGTTTTGCAGTGAACACTCTTAGTTAGTTCATGGTTGAGCCTATGAGTTTGCATTAGGTAGCTGTAAAACATGTGTTGCATTATCTAGCAGGGACAGTCGATTGTGTTCTGGACTACAAGAGATCGGATGGGATTAGATTGGTTGGTTATGCAGATTCATATTGGGCAAGAAGTGTGGCAGACTGAAAGAGCACTTTCGGATGTTGTTTCAGCTTGGGCTTGGTAGTAGTGTCATGGTTTAGTAGGAAGAAGAAATGTATTGCATTGAGTTCTGTTGAGGCTGAGTATATGGCATCCAGTCAAGCCACCTGCGAGGATTTGTGGCTTTGCAAGTCACTGGTGAATTTATTTGGTCAGGAGCTGCGACCTACGGTGATCTACTATGTCAATCATAGTTGCATTCAACTCTCTAAGAATCCAGTATAATTTCATGATTGGTCAAAGCACATTAAAATCAAGTATCCTTTCATCCAAGATTATGTTTAGAGAGGTACAATATCTTTATAGTACATTTCCACTGATGAGAAGGTAGCATACATTTTGACGAAATCTTTGGGGAGGGGCAAGTTGATCTTCTTCAGGGACAAGTTGGGAGTGGTGCAGGACACCTTCCTTGGTAAGAGGGAGTTCTAATTTTGTACCTAGGAAAGTGTTCCCCTAAGTGACTTTATCCTTAGTCACTTAAAAGGGGAAATAAAGTGACCCTTGCATTAAATGACTTAAGTGGAGCATTTAATTTGACTTTAGAGAGTAAAGTCACTTTTTGATAAATTTAAGTGGGTAAGTGAAATTAATATTTATGAGAAATAAATGTGAGCATTTAATCTCATCCATCGATCTAATGTAATCTCCACCATTAGATTAGATGAACCCTAGGGTTCTCTCAAAAAGGTAAGGGAAGATTATTTTCCTCACTTTTGCATATTGAAGTGAAGGAAAGAGATGAGAGAGAAAGTTTCCATTTTTTCTGAGAGAGGAAAAACATTTGTAGCACGCAAATCAAGGGAAATAACAATAGTAGAGAGGGCACCAAAATCGAGGAGACGACAACAACATTTATTGTTGGTCCATACAGTCCGTACGGTACAGTTTTCGAAGCAGCAGACACGATTTTTGAGGCAGATTTTTGGGCACGATTTTCAATATTTTTTTTCCCTGGGCATGGATTTCAAGGTCTATACAGGTTGTCAGTACATTCCATACAGTGGCATAGAAATCGAGGCAAAAACAAGAAAGAAATCTGAGTTTGATTTTTCCTGTTTGGCACGAAAAACGAGGCATAAATTTTCTCTTCCGGGTTGAGATAAGTTGGTTTGAAAATTTTTGATTTTTGTTGTAAATTTCTTGATAATAAAAATCTCTCTCTCTCTCACTAGTTTTCCCCTTGGGGGTTTTTCCAAGGCCATTGGCCAAAAAATTTCTGAGTATTGTGCGTTGAATGGTGTGCATTTTAGTTACTTTCTATCCATGAAAAGATGAAGTTATAGCAGTGTTATTAAGTCTGAAATTTATGTTTATTTCCAACATTTAAATTTCTGGGTTTGCAAATAAACTAGGACAAAATTTTTAACTTATAACCTAATGTTGAAAACTTGAAAAATCTACAATCAATACCCCATAAAAGGGAGTGGTGAATCTTCATACAAGATTGACTCCAGGAAATCCTTAAAGATGAAAGATGTCCTATATGTTGGAATATATTAAACCCATTCAATACTTAGGATGAAATAATTAATCATTATTTGATTAATTATCTACCCAGTAGCTTAATTAGTTGGCATCCACTTGCACCTTAAAGTCAACACATGCCATCTATAACCTAGGAATGCTTTATTCCTGATTCTGGGTTGATCTTGACCACTTTATGGACATCTAGAATTAGTAAACAATGCTTTATAGTAGATTCTTCTTTATTCTTCTTTTTGTGGATAAGGTAAAGCTAGTTAACTAGGAAACCGGGTTCTTTTGTTTCCAACCCATCCTTCATTACTTTCTCTCCATTTTTTAGGATTATCATTTTTTTCCATCACTCTTGAAAACTCACTCATGCTTTTTGTAATTCATGAGGTCCTTCACTGATTTGGGAAGTGCTTTAGCCACCTAGTGGGTTTGCTATATTTTTGGTAAGTCATCCTTTTTGAGATTCATGAGTTGTCTCCATACACCTTGATTTTCCTATGAGAGATGTACTATTTATGTACACTATTATTCATCATTATTCAATGGAAGGATACACTCCAATATTCATCTCTTCATTCATGTGATTCAGTCTCTTTCTTCTCTCTATTTTTCATGTGTATGGTTGTGAGAATTCTTAGTAGCAAGATCTAGTTCCTGTGCTTCTTATTAGCATCTTTTCTCATAGCATTGAAGCTATTATTTCTACATGGTATCAGAGCATCAAGGTTGATCAAGTTCTACAGAGTTGAGGAGTGCATCCAATATCTTATCGCTCTATTGAGAAGAGCTTGTCTAGCTTACAATATTTTCTCCTAGTTTTGTTTTGCAGGTTGTAGAGAGTTTCTTCTTGAACACATCAATTCAGAAATATGGATTCTCCTTCATAAATAGTTTTTACTCCTTTCAACTACAATGAATGGAAATCCAAAATTGGCATTCTATTGCACAGTAGAGGATTATACAGAGTTACTCTAACTTTGGAGAATGATCTCAATGTTGTGATTGAGAAAGCTAAGTGGCATAATAGGTTGGATGAAGCCTATGTATTGCTTTGCCTCTGTATTTGTCCTGATCTACTGTTTCATCTAGATTGTTTGACCACTCCAAACCAAGTATGGACTCAATTGGAGTCTCTCTTTGGATTTCAAGATGAGATAAGAGCACATCAATTGGATATAGAGTTATTCTCACTGATTCGAAGCAATTTTGATTCTCTTGAGGGTTTCTTCACCAAGTTCAAGTCACTTGTTTTGTGTCTACTTTTCATGCTACTATGCTTATTGTTCCCAAGTGGAAAATGCCTTATTTAAATACTTTTGTTGATTCACTAACAAAGGAGCAATATAAATTGATCCATATGGGTGTCCTTAATTCTTCCAAGGGCAAGGATCATGCTTTCATGGTTCAAGGAAGAAAGAATGTCAAATCAAAAGAGAAGCAAATTGTGAAGAAGCCCAAGTCAAAAATTGAAGATGAAAGTTCGAAGCCTACTGATGAAGATTTAGTAAAGAAGGGTAAGAAGAAAGGGAGCACATCAAAGTGTTATTATTGCAAAAAGGGTTTTCATTCAGAGAGTAAGTGTTTCAACAAGAATATGGACATCATGTCTCAGCTTCTTGAGAAGCACAAGATCGAAGTTCCAGATGAACTAGAGAATCCTGCTGATTCCTGAGAACACTGTCATAGTGTGCAGTTCCAAGGTGATATAAATTATGCTTTGAGTGCCAGATTTAAATCCTTTTCTCATGTTTATGATATATATTTAGTCTCTGATATATCAGAATCATAAATATCATATCCTTTCTTTGATAATCCTCCTCTAATTCTACTAGATTCATCTCCCAAAAATTGTGATGTTCCACTAGATACTAACTTATCTTTGAGCATCTCTTCCTCACAAGCTTATATATCTGATTTAGAAGATTGTTTGCATGCTGATATGTATTTCATGACAAATATCATACCACCATCCATTCCATCTACCATAACTCTAAATAATCATAAGACTATACAAATCCCAAGTTCATAGTTGATTCCTCATTTGTCTCTTATGCAGTGTTACTTATCTTACATGGTTTGAAGTCTTTCCTATATTTTTGTGGTTGGTTATCCATGCCCTTAGTAATATTTTTAATGATGTTAAACATGTTTGTATCTGTTCTAAACACTTATGTTTCATATCTCATGTCCATTCATCATTCAGATTTTTACACCTATCAATTTTCCCCAGCGGCTCATTGTTTTCCTAGTCTATCCCTATATCATCACGGAGTCACTGAAGCATTTGTATTTTTTGTTCCATATGCTAATGTTTCTGATATATCAGAGTTTTATCAGCCTCATATAAGATCTGGGAAGGTGCTACATCATATTGGAATATTGACATGTGATTCACATCACAATTTTGCAGCTATTCAGGGAATTGAGTGTGTGATAAATTGTCTTAATTTTTGTACTCTTTCGAAAAGAGTATGCGCAGATATATTTTCCATTTCATATTATGTTTGTATATCATATTTTTACAGAATCAATAAGAATTCAGATAATTCTCCTACTTCATCAGTTGAAGAGATACCGGGAGTCTCTCCTCTTCTTTCTTGCAGGTTCTACACTCTAGTGCATGATCATGGAGTTCATGATTTCTTCATCAAGTATTCCATCCAGAAGAAGTTCATTCAGATCATTCACGTGAAGATAAAGATATGTTGAAGACATATTATTTCAAATTTTGTGCCTTGTCCTTTCTTGAGGGAGTATTTTCTCCATTTGGTTTTGCCTCTTTCCTCACTTTTCTGGACATAATAATTGTTAAAGGGTGACCATAGCCTTGTTACTAGGCACTATATGAATCCATATGAACCTATATTTTTTGACATACCATCATAAATTCATGCTTAAATGGGGGTTTGGGAATATATTAAACCCACTCAATACTTAGGATAAAATAATTAATCATTATTTAATTAATTATCTAGCCACTAGTTTAATTAGTTGGCATCCACTTGCACCTTAAAGTCAACACATTCCATATATACCCCAGGAATGATTTATTTCTGATTTTGGGTTGATATTGATCACTTTATGGACATATAGAATTAGTAAACAATGCTTTACAACATATCCTGCTGTATTATGCTTTATCCTACTTTTCTATGGATAAGGTAAAGCTAGTTAACTAGGAAACTGGGTTATGTTGTTGCCAACCCATCCTTCATGACTTTCTCTCCATTTTCTAGGATTAGCGTGTTTTTCCATCACTCTTGAAAACTCACTCATGATTTTTCTAATTCATGAGGTCCTTGACTGATTTGGGAACTTCTTTAGCCACCTATGGGGATTTGCTATATTTTGGTAAGTTGGCCTTTTTGATATTTATGATTTGTCTCCATATAACTTGATTTTCCTATGAGGGATGTACTATTTATGTACACTATTATTCATAATTATTCAATGGAAGGATGCAATCCAATATTCATCTCTTCATTCATGTGATTCAGTCTCTTTTATTCTCTCTATTTT
Organism: Pseudotsuga menziesii; assembly: GCA_001517045.1. Lineage (NCBI taxonomy): Eukaryota > Viridiplantae > Streptophyta > Pinopsida > Pinales > Pinaceae > Pseudotsuga > Pseudotsuga menziesii. The sequence continues at coordinate 394,249 of LPNX010209830.1, read as the reverse complement.
TCCTATGTATGCTTGTGAGAATTATTCGTAGCAAGATCTATTTCCTGTGCTTCTTCTTAGCATCTTTGCTCATAGAATTGAAGCTATTATTTATACACTATATGTTCTAGGATTGAAGAAGAATATTCTCTCCATATCTGCATTAGGTTCAAAATGAATTAGGGTTTCATTTGTTGATGGCCAAGTTCTGATGTGGCCTAGAGGAAAGACAATATAGGAAGCAAAAGTGATTATATAAGAAGATGGAGGCTTGTACAAGTTAAAGGGACAACCTGAAAAAAGCATTGGTTCATGAGTCAATTGAACGAAATGAACTGTGGCACATAAGGCTTTCACATGTGCACTACAGAGCACTACCAATGGAAAGCAAAACAGTTTCAGGATTGCCATAGATCCAGACAAAGCATGAGGGCATTTTCAAAGGATGTGAAAAAGGAAATAATGTAAAGAAGACATTTCCCAGTAGTGAAATCAAGGCTAAAGGAATATTGGCGATAGTACAATCAGATGTATGTGGACCCATGTCTTCTATATCATTAAGCGAGTATGTGCACTATGTGTCCTTTATAGATGATTTATCATGTAAGACTTGGATATATTTCTTGAAAGAGAAAAAAGAATTTTTCATCAAGTTCAAGGAATATAAAGGCTTGGTTGAGAACCAGACAGGTAGGAATATCAAGATTCTACGGTCAAATAATGTCTTCGATTTCACTTCGAAATAATTAAAGGAACTCTACAGAGAATCTAGGATTAAGAGGGAGTTGAGCACTCCATACAATCCTCAGCGAAATGGGGTTGTGAAGTTACAAAAGAATCGAACCATAATGGGAGAAACGAAATCAATATTGCTTAACTAGGATCTTCCTATGCACCTTTGGGTGGAGGTGAAAAGAACAACTATGTATGTACATAACCATACTCCTCATCAAGTACTTGACAACGAGAATCATGAAGAGGATTTCTTAGGAGTGAACCCCAAAGTCAACCGTCTGGGAATATTTGGTTTCCCGATGTACATACATGTCCCAAAGGATAAAAATACCAAGCTTGATCCTTCTAGGAGGAAGGGTGTATTCGTAGGATACAATGATACATCAAAGGCCTACCTAATATACTTCCTAGGATTCAAGAAGATTGACATCAATAGAGATGTAACCTTTGATGAAGACTTGACATACTTCAGATACAAGAGGACTCCTACCTAAGAAGTTGAGGAACCTGAAGAGATGAGAGTTAGAGACATGGAAATTGAAGAAGCAATTCTAGAAGACCCTAAATATTACAACATGACAGAATGACAAGAGCCAATAGAGACATTCCTTGAGAAGGACTCCCACAAGAGGAAACCAACATGGGCACGAGAGCTCTTACGATAAGATGAAAGGTATGGTGCTCTAGAAGGAATATATGGAGAGAGAAAGAGGGAAAAAACCTACAATAGCTATGTGGCTCGGTTGTATGACATCATTTATAAATAACCTTCCACCTATGAAGAGGATACAAAAAATAAAGAATGCAAGGATGCGATGATCGAGGAATATCAGTCGATCATGAAGAATAATGTCTGGGAGGTTGTTTCGAGGCCAGAGAAGAAGTATGTCGTGACTTCTAGGTGGATCTACAATATCAAGCATGATGCATATGGTTAGCATCAAGAAACACAAGGAAAGATTCATAGCACGAAGATTATTACTGAAAGAAGGCATAGAATATGAAAAGACATTTTCACCCATGGAGAGGCACACTTCCATAAGGACCATACTTTCTTTGACAACAGTTATGAAATGGAAGGTACACCAAATGGATTTCAAGACAACCTTCTTGAACGATGTAGTCAAAGAGGAAGTGGGTGGAACAACCAATGGGATTTGATACACATGATAGGAATACCTAGTGTGCAAATTGAAGAAGGCCTTGTATGGCTTGAAACAAGCACCAAGGACATCGTATAGTAGGATGGATAGTTTCCTGATGAGCTTGGGATTTACCAATAGTAAAGTAAATTCCAACCTATACTTCAAGGTGGAAGACAGAACACTAGTGATACTCCTGCTATATGTCAATGACTTGTTTCTAACAGGTGGTGAGGAAACCATTATAGATGCAAGGATGAGACTTTCTACAGAGTTCAAGATGAAATACCTAGGTATGATGCACTACTTCTTAGGAATGGAGGTGTGGAAGAGTGAAGATGGAATCTTCTTTGGGCAAGGGAAGTATGCATTGGAGATTCTGAAGATATTTGGAATGTTGGACTACAAGGCTTTGAACACACCTATGGCATCTAACTTGAAGCTTCTGAGTGATGCTTCATATGAGAAGGTCGATGCCACGATGTATTGTCATATGATTGGCTCATTGATGTATCTAAAAAATACGAGACTAGACATATGCTTTATGGTGAAAATCTTGAGCCAACTCCTGATGGATTCGAGACAGGTTCACTTGATAGCGGTAAATCATGTTCTAAGGTACCTAAAAGGTACAATGGATTATGGACTCAAATATGATGTGAATCAGAAGATCAACCTACACGGTTATGTTGATTTGTACTGGGTAGGTAGCAACACTGATAGGAAGAGCACCACCGGTTGTCGCTTCAGTTTGTAATCTGGCATGATCTCCTAGTTCAACAGGAAGCAATAATGTGTGGCGTTGAGTACAACTGGGGAAGATTATGTTGTTTCCTTCTCAGATAGTTGCGAGGTAGTGTGGCTATGAATGCCACTATCTAACTCATTTGATCTCCAGTTGGATGTGACTTGCATCTTCTGCGACAATAAGAGTTGCGTGAAGCTAATGAAAAACCCAATGTTCCATGACAAGTCGAAGCAAATCGAGATCAAGTTCCACTATATCATGGATATAGTGCAGAGAGGAGCAGTGAAGCTCTAGTACGTGGCAACAGAGGAGTAGATAGCCGATGTGTTGACCAAGCCTCTTGCAAGAGTGAAGTTTTATTAGTTCAGAGAAAGACTTGGTGTGATCCAGATTAAGATCCATCGAAAGAGGGAGTGATTTGTTCTAACATATCTAGAAAGATAGGTTGTGTCCTAGCGATGTTCACCAAGTTCTAAGATGTAATTAGTCATGTAGGTTATCCTTGGATGTAGAATCCTGGTGAAGCTCGTAGGTTATCCTTAGATGTAATCAGTCCTGATACAAAGCATATTATCTCACATGGGAAATGAGATGGGTCATCCGAATGAAAATATTGATCCCTGGCATGATACGCAGGTTATTCGGATGTAATATGTCCCATGGATTTTATGAGTGTACATAATGAGCCATGGAGTGCTACGTAGGTTACTCGGATGTAATATGTCCTGAAGGCTTGTTATAGTGGATTTCACCACTCTAGGTGAATCACACTTTGTATGGCCTTCCCCTGTCCCGCTGCAGACTCCTTAGACCCTATGGACCACTTTTTGTCCTTTGATGTTTCCTTGATCATCCCTAAAAACATATGAAAAATGATATATGCAACTTTTAAACCTATAAGCACATATATATGCTAGTTTGACCACTAAAACAGCGTACATCAGGATGTGTGCATAATCCAAATCCTTTTGGAGTTTTCCTTGACATGGATCCGACTCATTTGACTCCTGGCCTTCCCTATGCCTTCAAATCGCTCGGATTCGACCTTTCATTACCCCTTTGAAAAGCTATATAAGGAACCCCTTGGTACATTGAAGGCATAAGAGAGAATTGAGAGCAAAGAAACTATAGTCCATTGTTGCTGGAACTTATGCTTGAGTCTACATCCCTTTGTCCCTTGGAGCACTAGTGTGTTCTTCCCAAGCTTGCTTTTTGCTTATGAGCTTGCTATCGAGAGATGGAGGATTGAGGTGGTGGAGGCCCAAGTGGGGGATTCAGTTTCTTCGGTTCGCAGACGTGTTGTCAGAGGTTGTACCTTGTAATCTCTGATTTATATTAATAGAAATATCTTTTCCTATCCAATAATGTGTGTTTGAATGAATATTTTATCCATGGGATTATGTCAAATGCTTGTACATTATTGATTATATATGCTAGAATAGATCTAACACCATGATATATAGAATGCTTGTATTGTTTACTTGTTGTTGAGGAAGTAATAGATCAATTCAAACTAAAGATTGGAAAGATCAATGGGGATCTACTTCAACCGTCCGGAATAAGGTACGAGGTCTGATCCTTTAGTGTTAAACATTTAATTTCTATTGCATATTGGAAAGGATTGATTTCTAGAGTCAAGCTGTCTGCTGTGGTACCCCAAGCCATAGGAATTTCTCTCCGTAACAGAATTCTCCATCTCTCGATAGCAAGCTCATATCCCAAGCAAGCTTGATAGAAAAAGGCAAGCTTGGGAAGAACACACTAGTGCTCCAAGGGACAAAGGGATGCAGACTCAAGCATAAGTTTTGACAAAAATGGACTATAGTTTATTTGCTCTCAATTCTCTCTTATGCCTTCAATGTACCAAGGGGTTCCTTATATAGCTTTTCAAAGGGGTAATGAAAGGTCGAATCCAAGCGATCTCAAGGCATAGGGAAGGCTAGGAGTCAAATGAGTCGGATCCATGTCAAGGAAAACTCCAAAAGGATTTGGATTATGCACACATCCCGATGTATGTGGTTTTAGTGGTCAAACTAACATAAAAGAAGGATGAGACTTATTTCGAAGAATATGTAATGACGATTCACTCCAAAAACATACATGAAGAGGAACTTGAAGCTCCCAAGTTCATAGAAACCATGACAAAAGAGAGAAGAATATAAGAATCATGGTATGACCAAGCCACAGAGAGCGGTAGATCCACCTTGAGAGATGAAGACCATCTTGGGAACAAGAGATCATCCAAGATGAATACAAGTATGGCGGGACTTACAAAGAAATTAAGAGGCCTCATACACACTCCAGTTAGATGGAACTATTGTGTGACATCCTTGATGCATATCCTTCCAAGATATGAAGAAGCAGTTGAGAATAAATGGAAGGAGACAATGATCAAAGAGTACCGGTTGATCATCGAGAATGATGTACAGGATGTGGTTCCAAGACCTGAAGGGAACTTCGTAGTGTCTTCCATGTGGATCTACAAGATCAAACATGTAATATATGGCACCATCAAGAAATACAAAACAAGGTTCTTGGTTTCTCTCAGAAAGAGGGAGCATATTATGGCATGACGTGCTCCATTGACTAGATACACTTCTCTAGTGAATTATAAGTACATATTAAGTAGAGAACCACATGTGTGTAGAATGATTTGTACAAACTCCGAAGGAACCCATGGGATAGCATGTACAGTTACATGAGAAGCTTGAAGATAACCTGGAGTGATGGAGATCTCAACCTTTGTTACAAGCTTGAAGATAGAAGCCTACATAGGACAAGAATCTCATAGATGGGTGCAAGATGAAATTCAACAAGTTCAATATAGAGGATCTTGGTATCGAGTGACCTTGATAGATGACATAAATGGATACATAGAAGATGAGTAGCATAGGAGGTTACTTGTCTGTCTAGTACAGAATGTTCCGATACATAGAGTACAAAATGCAGAGAGATGATGGTGCCCCGCTTCAAAGGGAGTGACTATAGAAGATCTCAAAGTTCAAGAGTCTTGACATAGTACAACAGGATGGACATCTTCCTAATGAGCTTAGGATTTACCAAGAGTAAATTATACTCTAGCATTTACTTCAAGGTTGAAGGCGGAATACCAATGATACTACTGTTATATGTAGATGACATGTTTCTAAGAAGTGGGAATGAACTCATTGCAGACACAGAAATAAGGCTTTCTAATGAGTTTGAGATGAAATATCTAGGGATGATGCATTAATTCTTAGGCATGGATGTGTGGAAGAGTGCGGATGGGATCTTACTTGGTCAATAAAAGTAGGTTGTGGAGATTCTAAAGAGATTCAAAATGTTGGACTGCAAGGCAATGGCCACACATATGGTATCAAACTTGAAGCTACAATGTGATGCTTCATCAGAATAAGTTGATGCCACAATGTATTATAAAATCATTGGTTTGTTGATGTACTTGATGAACACAAGGCCAAACATATGCTTTGTTGTGAACACCTTTCTCTAGTTTCTGATGGATTCTAGACATGTCCACTTGATTGCTTCAAAGCATGCATTGATGTACTTGAATGATACAATTGAGTATAGGCTCAAGTATGAAGCAAATTAGAATATTAACATGCATGGTTATGTTGATTCAAATTGGCATAGAAACACCATTGATAGGAAGAGTACTTCAGGGTGTTTCTTTAGTTTGGGATCCAGTATGATATCCTGGTTTAGCAGTAAGCAATCATGCATGACACTGAGTACAGTAGAAACACAATATGTTACAGCATTCTTGGCCAATTGTGAGGCAGTATGGCTTTAGAAGCTATTGTCTAATTTGTTTGGTCTTGAGTTAGAGGCAACTTGTATATTTTGTGACAACCAAAGTTGAGTGAAGTTTTCGGAGAAACCATTGTTCCATGACAAGTTGAAGCACATTAAAATCAAGTATCACTATATCCAGGATATGGTGTAAAGAAGAGTAGTAAAGCTCCAGTATGTGGAGATAGATGAGCATATAGTTGGTGTATTAACCAAGTTGTTACCTAGAGTGAAGTTAGAATACTTTAAAGAGAGACTTGGTGTCATCCAAATCGAGATCCCTAGAAAGAGGGAGTGACAAGTTCTCACATGGTGGAAGACGTAGGTGGTATTTGGGATGTAATGCACCTGCGATGATCCTTGCATTCTCCCATGCTGGAGATGATGAGAGACCAAAAGAAACAAATGTAGTAGAGTGAGATATCTCATGGTGGAAGACAGTACAGGTGGATCTTGGGACGTAATGCACCTGGCGTTCTCCTGGCATGCTCCTATGCTCGAGAGGAGGAGAAGTCCATCGGTCAAAAAGACACTTGGTGTGCGCTTAGGTGATTCTCACATGGTGGTAAACATAGGTGGTCATTGGGATGTAATGCACCTAGGGTGATCATGGCATGATTCCATGCCGGTAGAAAACAAGATGATTGTTGAGAGACATAATGCACCTAGGGTAATACTAGGAGATTCTTGCATGGTAGAATAAGCAGGTAATGCACCTAGGGTGCTCTTGATGATGCTCCCATGTTGGTAGAATGCAGGTGGTATGTTGGACACAAGGTTTGCATGTGGGTTTCCCTACATGTGTGATGATGAGATGATCTAGATATGATGAGACAATGGTAGGAGACGTAGGTGATTTCTATGAAAATGTAATGTATGGTCCCGGGATATGCATACGTGGTGACTTGCTCGTGGATATGATGAAGACCTTGATTCGGGCTAGGCCTACACCCAACATGAAATAATGATGGCTATATAGAAAATTATTATGATGAATAAATTAGAAATATGTCACTGGTCAATGGTCAAACATATGAGAATTGATGCAACAGAGATGATGATCCAGAGATGATGATTTAGCAATGATGCTCTAGAGATGATGATCCAGAGATGATGATTCATAGATAATAATCCAGAGATGAAGATTAATCAATAATGATCTAGATATGATGATCCAATGACGATGATCTAGTGATGATGTCCAAATACTGTGTCTAGTTGTGACGATGACTAGGTCGAGAGATTACCTTCCTAGTTAAGAGGGAGTGTTGTTGTAAATGTAACTTCAAAATATATTCTATTATTATTATTGTTTTTTTGTTGTACCTCCATCAGAGATGATTTTTCCTTTATTTGGGGATGTCATTATTATGTTTGGTCATGCAAGGTCATTGAGGTAAAACCTCTTTTGTAAGTTGGGGCAATAGTCCCCAAACGAAACAATATAAAATGTATTTTGAAGTATTCCTAGGTAGGTTAGCCCCATTTAGAGAACATGGCTGACATAGTTAGTTAAGTGAGTCATGCAACTAAAGAATATTAATAGGGAGGTTCCCTCCCTCGTTTGATACACACAGTCACTCTCAAGTTCACTAAAGAGAGAGAGACAGACAAGTGCACCTGTTCTAGAAGAAGAATAAGTTGTCAAAGATATATTTCTCTGGGTATTCTATCTTGGTTTGACATTTTACTTAGTGACAAAACTATTTTGAATAAGTTTGTGGGGTTTTCTCTTTTATGGTTTCCCGAGGAAAATATTTGTGTCTTGTGTATCTTATTGTGCTTGTTATTCTTTCATTTAAATATCCTAATGAATTTGAATTAAAGTAGGAACTCTAACACTTGAACCATGGATAAAGTCTCCGAACGGGAACAATCAGGAGTATTTCCAGAGATTTGGATCTCTTAATCTCCTTAGGTGAGAAGAAAGGTGGCTCCAATACATTGGATGAAGACAAATCTATACTTAAAAATATCATAGAGAAACTAATACTAGTAAATGTTATAATTATGAACCACTATTATACTTTGAATAATAGAAGAGGATGTCAACAACAAATTATTACTTATCTTTCCAAATTCTTGGTTTCAAATTCTTTTATGGTATTAGGAAGTAGTATGGAATCCAAATCACAACTAGGTGCATGATTAGGTCATTTATCAATATCACTTAGATCTAGAATCCAAGGCACCCCCAAATAATTCCTTTCATATTTGATAATTTGTTGCTCTCTTCTCTAAATTTTGACAATAACGTTGGTAAATGGTAGGAAGATTTAACAAAAAGGAGTGCACCAAAACGTATCAATACCAACATAGACTAAAAATAAATAAAAGCAAAGTTGAAACATTGGAACAAAGAGACATTTACGAACATTTTTGAAAGAAAATGAGAGAGGGAACCAAAACATATAAATTCCAACATAGACTAAAAAAATTAAAAGCAAAGTTAAAACATTGGAACAAAGATATATTTAGGAACATTTTTCAAAACAAATGAGATATAGAATAAAAGTTGAAAACTCTTAAAACTAGAATAATGGACCTTGGCATGATGAAGGATCTACAATCACAAGATGTCTAGCTATAGGAAAGCCTATATGAAAGAGAAAAAAATTATGGAGACAAATATCATCAATCAAATCGTTGAAGGAAGGTGACAAGAATACCAAGTTCTTTCATAAATAAACTATATGGAGGTGGAATCACAATAAAATACTTTCTCTAAACAATAAATAGGGAGGAAGGTTGGAAAACAACTTGGAATTTGAAAAGGAGCTTAGAGAACACTTCAACAAGATGCTAATGAAACTAGGATGGAATAGGGTGAAGAAATCACAATGATCACTCAAAATATGTCCAACTTGGTCTCAGAAAGAAAAAAACAAAAAGAAAAAAGAAAATAAAAAAAACAATTATCTCATGCAAAAGATATCATTTGAAGAGGTGAAAAAAGTTGTTCATGACTTGGCCCCAAGAAAATATTCAATCCTAGATGGTTTTACTCAATATTTCTTCAAAGATTATCATATATTATTGGCAAATATTCCTAAGTACCGGGGGACTCAAGGAAAGTGGGGGGTTCATTAAAATCGTAATGTTTCTTTTATAAAACTCATCCCAAAACAAAGAGAAACAACCACAACAAAAAAATTCAGTTAGTAGATTCATGCAATGCCACCTTAAGAATTATTACAAAAGTTATATCTAAGAGACTAAAACCTATCATACATAAAATCACCTTCCAAGAGTAAGAAGGTTACATCAAAGGCCACCAATTTCTAGATAGAGTAGTAATTTCCAATGAAGTAATGCATTCTTTATGTTCACATTCTCAAAGTGCACTATTGTATATAAGACCAAGATGTTAACTTTTCACAAAGTCTCTTACATAAGTGAAGTTTTCCAAACTTTGATATATGTAGAAACCTTGGAGAATTTTATTAATTCTTAATTTCCAACCATAAAATGGTTGGTGATATTTTTGTAAAATATTCAATTTTCTAGGGATTTTATATAGTTTCTAGACAATTTTGGTGATGTTTAGAGTAAAATATTTTTGTCCTTTGGAATTTGTGAAAATCATTTTAGAAAAAAAATGGAAATTTTCGAATCATTTTTTGGGGAAAAAGCATCGAAAATCGTCCTATGGTTTAAATTTCTTCCCTAAAATTTCCCCTAATTGTACCAATGCAAAAATGACTTTGCTCTAAAAGCTTGAAGCATGTATGTGAGTTTTTAGGACTTACGAGCTACTAAAGGAATTTTGTGAAGAACTATGGTAAACTTGTAGTTATGTTGGAAACCCTACTAAGAAAAAATTCCTTTGCATGGAACAAAATGATAGAACACACATTCTCAGTTTTAAAGCAAGCCATGTGCACCACCCCAATCTTAGTCGTACCTAATTTTTGTAAGACTTGTATTGGAATGTGATGCTTCTAGAAAAGGTTTGAGTCCACTTTTAATGGAAGATGGAAGACCCTTAGAATTCACTAGTAAGCAATTTTGTGGTAGGAATTTGGGCAATTCCACTTATGGGAAATAAATGATGGCATTTCTTCATGAAGTTGATGCACGGAATCACTATCTTATAGGGTGGTGCTTCTCGATCAAGACTGATCACCACAACCAAAAAAAAAATTGGAATAAAGGTTTTCATCCCCAAAGTAGAATAAGTGGGTCACTAAGATTCTTGGATATGATTACAATATCATATGCAAAAAGGGAAAAAAATCTTGTGGTAGATGCATTTTCAAGGAAATGTGAGGAAGAGAGATCCCTCTTCTTATTATCCTCTTTTATACCTAAATAATTAGAGGAAGCACAACAAGAATGGTTAACCAATGTTAATAAATATCATATCATCAAGTGACTCCAAGAGGATCCTAAACACTCCTTAGGGTTTCACTTGGCAATAAGATACATTGTGGTTTAAAGGTTTCCTTTTTTGAGTACCTAAGTTTGCTTTACAATAGATAATATAAATAGAGTTACATTCATCGCCCCTCACAAGTCACTTAGGCTCTCAGAAAACTTATGGATTGGATAGGAACTCCTTTTTTTAGGAAGGAATTGAAATGGAGATCCTCAGTAACTGTAGTGGAATGTGATACTTGCCAAAGGAACACGGGTGAGAGAGTAAAGACTCCTAGGGAATTGTATCCATTTCCAATACACATTTCCATGGGTTTTATTGCAGGTCTTCTAAAATCAAGTAACAAATCAATTATCATGGTGGTAGTTGATTAAATTCCCAAATATGCTCTTTTTTTCTCTCTAGCACCCATTTACCCCAGAAATAGTTGGCCATTTTTTTCTAGATCATATTTTCAAACTCCAATGCATACCTATCTCCATCGTGTCAAATTGTGATCTCACATTCACTAGAAAATTTTGCAATAACTATTTAAACTATAGGGAACCTGGTTGAAAATGATTGCATCTTATCACCCCCAAACATATGGTTAAACACAAGTAGTTAGCAAGTGTTTTAGAACCTATTTTTGATGTTTTTCATATGAAAAGAAGAATCAGTAAGTACAATGGTAATTTTTGGTATAATGGTGGTATAATACCACTTATCATGATGCTACAAAAATTCCACCATATGAAGCTTTCTATGGCCAACAAATGCCTTCTCTAGTTTCTTGTCTAATAGGCACTTTTACAGTACACATTGGTGTTAATATGCTTCATAATCATAATGTTTCTCTTCACACACTTAAGGATAGCTTGGAAATGGCTCAAAAGCACACGAAACAATAACCAGAGAAACACCGCTTATATCATTCATTTGTAGAACGCAATCAAGTTTCCCTTTGGCTCTAACCTTATAAGTGTAAAATATTGTGGTCACCTGCAATATATCACAACTAGATCTAGAAAAGTAAGAAGGTCAATACTCTGAGAAATTCATAAAGGAAAGTAGAGTAGAGAGAGTGGAGAGAAAAATATTCTAGAAAAACATTGAAATCTTTATTCATAATACAAATAATGATAAAATTGATCACATAAAGCAATTCAAATTACTCTAAGAGGCAATTCATTTTTTTTGTGATGCATGAGGACCTAGTTGGGCCAAAATCAGAGCTCGGATGCCCTTATTTAGAGATCCAAACTCTCAAAGATGAGTTTACAATCTCATAGCTAACCTAGATAACAAGTGGAGGCTTAGTTTCCTCAAATTAAGGATATAATATATGTATAACACATGCATGATAGGAATCTGCTCAGAATAGTAAAGGAGGGTTCTACATGTCCTTGATTTATGGAGTGAAATTCTTATAACCACTCCAGGAACTCAAACGTGAAAGATAGGACCCTAAAATCAATGAAAAAAACCCCCAAATTCAAGGAATTTTCCCCCACAATGTCAAAAAATCAAGGAAGTCACCCTCACATGCTAGAAACGGCACTAAAATCAGGGAATGCACCCTCACATGCCAAAAATAATAGATTTTCCCCTTAAATCTAGGGATGGAGTGCTCTAGTGGCTCACTTTGTCAATTTGAGTCAAAATTGGGCCATAAGGATCATGAGACCAAGCTCTAAAGTACCTGAGTGAGAGATTAATGCTAAGGGGAAGGTAAATATGATTTAACACACCCTATAATAATAACTTGGTGAAAATAATGCATACAAGAATGGGTCTTGGCCAAAGTGATTCCATATAGTTACCCATGTATAAACAAAAATATTTATGAAGTAAGGAAAGAGGGAAAACCTTGTGGGAAGCCCCCCACCCACCCCCCCACTGACCCACCCAAAATAGGATGATGAGAAGAAGAATATAAAGTATCCTTTGAAGTCTTCACCACTAATAGGATTCCTCACAAGTCTTTGAACCATTGCTTTTTGTAGGACTTGGCGAAGATGTCTTCAATTTATTCTGGTGACAATGTAGTAACCTAATCGTGTATGAGCCCTTGAATGTAATGCATGTGTATCTCCACGTGTTTGGTCATGTTCCTTTGTACTTGATCAGTGGAAATGAATAATACTATGATTTTCACACCATATGATAATCAAATGATGGAACTGTAGACTAGGTTATGTAAGGATACCTTGTAATCAAATAACTTGAGTAGATGCATTTACTTCTCCTCTGTACCTTACCTCTGCATATGATGAAGTAATAGTTGACTACTTATTTCTTGACCAACATATAGGCATTAATCCAAAGATGAAAACATAACCATATGTGGAATTTCAATCAGTGGCATTGTTATCCCAGCTTAAATCTAATCTATAACAAAAAATATCTAGTGTGAAACCAACAACATATTGGATACCAAAACTTGTAGTACCCTTCACATATCGAATAATTCTCTTAGCATCTTTCTGATTTATCTCATGAGGCTCTTGCATGTACCTAGAAACTAATATAACTGCATAAGAGAGGTCAAGTTGAGTGTGAGTGAAGTAGACTATATTCCCAACCAACTACATGTACCTTGCACTATCGACCAAAGGTGTAATGCCCCCATCCTCAAGATTCACCTCAGAAAGGAATGGTGATGTTGTTGATTTACAATGTCATTTGAAATCTAATTACCAATTCCTGGGCATACTTGGGTTGTTCCATCTTGATCCCTAAATCAAATTGGATGATCTTAATTCCAAGAAAGTAGTGCAACAATTCCATATATGTCATGCAATGTATATTTTTACAAAGTAATTGATGATGTTGAGATCCTTATGATTATAAATAATCTACATAAATTACTATCGATAATAAAGAGTCTTCATGTCTCAACGTATACACATTTGTATATGAATGGAATCAAGAGAATCCCTATGACACTAAGGAGGAGTTTATCCTTGCATATTCAGCTCAAGGTGCCTTTTTGAGGCCATAAAAAGACTTCCTCAACTTACAAACAAGTGAATAATCTGGGACATATCCTTGTGGATACTCCATATAGATCTCATCCGCAATATCTTCATGAATAAAGGAACTCTTCACATCCATGTGGTGAAAATATCATTGTTTGGTTGCTACAATGGCTAGAACTAGTTGGATGGAGTCCATCTTTGGAATTGGTGTAAAGGTATCTATGTAGTATATCCCATGAACCTATATGACAACCTTAACTACAAGTCAAGTTTTATACTTGCTAAAAATCCTATTCGCTACCATTTTTCGTCTGATATATCCACCTACACCGAATAAGAATTCCTACCAGGAGGAAGTGGAACCAACCCCCAAGTTTGAATCTGAATGAGGAAATCATATTACTCATCCATGGAATCCTCCCAATATATGTTTCCTACAGTCTCTAGTTAATATTGAGGATTTGGTGAGGATACCGTGCATCAATGAATAAACATTAAAGGATTATGGAAAAGAGTGCTTGTGGATCACCCTGAAACTATGATCTAGTCATCCGTGTATCCGCCACATCACACATTAAATCCTTTGTTCCTTTTAGAGTCTGTTGGGTTCAAACTAGTCTTCGTGTTGGATATGAAATGACTTATTTTTCTTCACTTTCTTCCCCATCATTATCATTAATCTAATCTAAATATGAAGTATGATCATAACCAGAAATATTTAAATCATTTAGAACAGGTGGATCTACAATGAGTGTCTCTTGAAGTGCATGCATGGGGTCTTCTTCAAATTTAAGACTTCTTTGAATAATTTTTTTTTTATGTAAGAGGGTTATAAATCCTATACCCCTTGACACCTGATCTGTAATTGGCAGAATTATAACCCACTCAATTCACTAGCATAGATTCTTGTGAGAAACTTATTTTTTCTCCTTGTTCTAGCTCTTTCAAGGCTGAGATGTTGCTTGGCTCATTACCTGGATGCTCGGTTGGTTTACTTATGGCATGCAATATATTCCAATATTAAACTCCAACATAAAAAACCCAATGTCAAAAAAATAGCACATGGAAACCCAACTATGCTGATCTTTTAAAGAAATAAATTATTCAATCAACACTACCATTTTTTGTTATTCATTAGCTAGAGGAATTTGTGAACTTTGCTGCCACATAACCACATTGAATGAAAATTATGGTGCATAATATTTGTGTGAAACACATTTGCCTAACTATTTGTTGCATACAATATATTGAAATTCCCATCCTGTATTACTCACTCCAACAACAATTAACATTTTCCCCAATTGTTTTAAAACACCCTAGCATTTATAAAAACACTCATAATGCATAGATTGGTCAAGAACCATTTAAGTTCATCTCTTTTAAAAGGGATTCAATCCAACAAGTAGAATGAATAGTCAACAAGATTAAAATTCGTACGACACTATTTAAGTTTAACCCAAGTATAAAATGCTCAAGATTGGTTTAAAGTTCATCTAGCACAAGCGAAAAATTGTCCAACATAGGGAAATACATTCCAACAACAATTAATTCACCCTAGCATGTATATTATTGCTTCGACAACCTTTAGATTCACCCGAGGTGGGATTAATTCATCCAAACAGTTATAAAAAATGGTTTGACACTACAAAATTCGCCCAGTAATTTATAAAAATTCTTGGGCACTTCATAATTCATCTAGTAGTTTTCAAAAAATACCAAGCTACATTTGTATTCTTCCAGCAGTTCTAAAAAAAGCCCCAAACACATTTATATTCTTCCAACAATGTTAAAAAACACCTTAGGTACATCTATATTCGCCCAACAGTGGTCAAAACACCCCATGCTTATTTAAATTCCTCCATATAGTGAGAAAAACGTCCCATGCATATATAATTTCATCCAACTAATGAGAAAAACACCCAACAATCATATATGTTTAAAAAAACTCAATTTAGAAACTAACACACTAATTGCAATAGCTCTTAGATGAGATCCATTGATCTTAGGATTCATGTTGGAATGGATGCTGATAGTTTAAGAGTTGTTGGCATTTGTGTTTGACAAGACAAATTGAAAAACATGAAATATAACCTCACTTAATAGCTGAGAATGAATGTTTAAACCATCCCATAAACCAGAGAAGCATTGAAACACAGATCAACACCCATTATAACACTAACAACAATTAATAACATGAACAAGAGAAATCAATCAAGCATAGAATGGACAACATAAATTTACCTTAGAAACCCAAATGGAAAAACCAATTTTGAATGGTTGCTTATTATATCTTGGCAATATCTGGTTACAAGGTCGATTATGGCTCTCATATGCCTCCTCTTCTCATCTCAAACAAAAATCCCTT
Organism: Pseudotsuga menziesii; assembly: GCA_001517045.1. NCBI lineage: Eukaryota > Viridiplantae > Streptophyta > Pinopsida > Pinales > Pinaceae > Pseudotsuga > Pseudotsuga menziesii. The sequence goes on along the minus strand of LPNX010209830.1, from coordinate 378,150 downwards.
TGTGAGTTAAAATCAATGAACCAATAGGGAGAATTTGGGGAATGCAAGGGCCAATACGCCTCACCTTTCGGTTCCCATTCCCCATATTTTTTTTCCTATTTCATTTTTTCTTTCACATTTCTTTCACATTTTTTCTTTGTCTTCATTACATTTTTGTTTACTTTATATATATATATATATATATCTATCTATCTATATATATATATATATATATATATATATATATATATATAGTATCACCTTTAATCATTGTAAGATTACGTTAATAATGATAGAATTACAACCATTCAAGAGTTAGTATCCATTTTATATCAACACCTTATAGATATCCAACAAGTATGGACTCTTGAATTTGAGGTTCAAGAACCCTCTGCTTCCGTGTTGGTATATGTGCACAACCACGAGATCCAAAAAGCCACAAATTTTGTATTCCCAGTTTCTTACTGCTTGGATCCTCAAAAGGGGGAATCACCTTCAAATATTTCTGAAAAAATTGTTTCTCACTTCATTACCATGGGTTAAAAGTGCATCAAATGTACTTTTAGGAATGAAATGGGAAAAAGTATATAACCTGGATTGATGATTTTCTACCCTGACAACAATTTCTAACCGAAAATTTCTTAAATCACCATTGACTCCAAAGAGAATATCACTTTCTTTATGGAACCTAAATGTGCGATATGACATATGGGCATGAAATTGTGGAAAGTGATGGTACATGTAGCACATTTTGAAAATACCCACCATTGAGGTCAATTCTACCTTTCCCACATACTAGAATAGTTGTGTCATCTCCCATTAGAATTGAAGGACCAATGCAAGGCTCCAAACAAGTGAATGAATATTTGATGCTTCCATGCCATTAGAGGAACCTCAGTCAAGAATATATGTGGTTGATGAATGTAACAACTTCCAAAGCATGAACTTCTATATATTTACCTCGATCATCATGAGGATTTTTAGCATCCTTCTTCCTAGCATTTTTTGACATTGTTGGGTTATTCTATTGAAGAGTCTCTCCGATTTGATCTATGGTATTATGCATGCATGTATTCTTGGGATGAAATCATCTATTATAATAGTTGCAATTTCTTTTTTACTTCTTCTTCGCCACTTGTTGTTGGATATTTCCCCATTGGATTTGGGATTTGGACCCTTTTTCCAATATGGTTTTTTTTTTCAGTTTCTTGTCTGTTTTGTCACATTTATTAGCTTCCTCATTTGTTGGAAAAGAGTGATCGTGGATCACCCTGAAACTATGATCCGGTCATCCGTGTATCCACCATATCACACATTAAATCCTTTGTTCCTTGTAGAGTCTACTGGGTTCAAAGTAGTCTTGGTGTTGGATAGGAAATGACCTATTTATCTAAGTCACTTTATTCCCCATAATTATCATTAATTTAATCTAAATATGAAGTATGATCATATCCATAAATATCTACATCATTTAGAATAGGTGGATCTACAATGGCTGTCTCTTAAAGTGCATGCATGGGGCCTTCTTCGAATTTAAGACTTCTTTGAATGAATTTTTTTTATGTACGAGGGTTCTAAGGCCTATCCCCTTGACACTTGATCATGATTGAAAGACTTATAACCCACTCAATTCACCCACATAGATACTTGCGAGAAAATTATTTTTACTCCTTGTTCTAGTTCTGTCAAGGCTGAGATGATGCTTGGTTCATTACCTGGATGCTCATATAGTTTATATGGCATGGAATATATCCCAATATCAAAGTCTAACATGACAAATCCATTGTCAAAACAACAGTATGTGGAAACCCAACTATGTTTATCTTTTAAAGAAATAAATCATTCAATCAACACTGCCATTTTTTCTTATTCACTAGCTATAGGAAAACTCTGGTGGATAAGATTTGTGTAAAACACATTTGCCTAAATATTGGTTTCATACAATATATTGAAATCCCCATCATGTATTAATCACTCCAACAAATAACATTTTCCCCAATTGTTTTAAAACACCCTGACATTTATAAAAACACCCATCATGCATAGATTGATATAGAACCATTTAAGTTCATCTCTTTTAAAAGGGATTCAAGCCAACAAGTAGAATGAATAGTCAACAAGATTGAAATTCCTATGACACTAATTGTGTTTATCCCAACAAGTATAAAATGCTCAAGACTGGTTTAAATTTCATCTAGAATAAGAGAAAATTGTCCAACAATGGAGAAATATGCTCCAACAATAATTAATTCGCCATAAAATGTATATTATTGCTTCGACAACCTTTACATTCACCCGAGGTGGGATAAATTCATCTAAACAGTTATAAAAAATAGTTTGACACTACAAAATTCGCCCAGTAATTTATAAAAACGCTTGGGCACTTCACAATTCATCTAGTAGTCCTAAAAAATCCCTAGACACATTTGTTTTCTTCCAGCAATTCTAAAAAATGCCCCAAACACATTTATATTCTTCCAGCAGTGTTAAAAACGACCTACGCACATTTATATTCACTCAACAGTGGTCAAACAACCCTAGTCTTATTTAATTTCCTCTAGATAGTGAGAAAAATGCCCAAGTCATATTTAGTTTCATCTAGCTGATGAGAAAAATGCCCAATAATCATATATGTTTTAAAAAAACTCAATTTAGAAACTACCAAAGTAATTGCAATAGCTCTTAGATGAGAACCATTGATCTTAGGATTCATGTCAGAATGGACGGTGATCGTTTAAGAGTTGTTGGAATTTGTATTTGGAAAGACAAATTGAAAAACATGAAATACAACCTCACTTAATAGATGAGAATGAATGTTATACCATCCCATAAACTAGAGAGGCATTGAAACATAGATCAACTCCCATAATAACACTAAAAGCAATTAATAATATGAGCAAGAGAAATCAATCAAGCATAGAATGGATAACGTAAATTTACCTTGGAAACCCAAATGGGAAAACAGACTTTGAATGGTTGCTTATTATATCTTGGCAATCTCTGGTTACAAGGCCTATTATGGCTCTCCTATGCCTCCTCTTCTTGTCTCAACCAAAAATTCCTTTCTGAGTTAAAATGAATAAACAAATAGGGAAAAATTGGGTAATGCAAAGGTCAATAGGCTTCACCTTTCAATTCCCATTCCCCATCTTTTTTATCCTATTTCATTTTTTCTTTCACATTTCTTTCATCTTTTTTCTTCTTCTTGTCTTCATTACATTTTTTTTATGTTATATATAATATATATATTGGTATCTATTGTATCACCTTTAATCATTGTAAGAATACATTAGTAGTGATAGAATCACAAAGATTCAAGAGTTAGGATCCATTTCAGATCAACACCTTATGGATATCCAACAAATATGGACTCTTGACTTTGAGGTTCAAGAACCCTATGTTTCTATGTTGTTATATGTGCTCAACCACGAGATCCAAAAAGACAAAAAAAATTATTCCCAGTTTCTTACTTCTCAAATCCTCGAAAGGGGGAATTCCCTTCAAAGATTTCTAAGGAAATTTGTTGTTCACTTCATTACCATGGGTTAAAAGTGCATCATATGTACTTTTAGGAATGAAATGGGAAAAATTATATAACATGGATTGATTATTTTCTACCCTGAAAACAACTTCTAACCGAAAATTTCTTAAATCACCATTTACTCCAGATAGAATATAACTTTATTTATGGAACCTAAATGTGTGATATGACATATGGACATCAAATTTGTGGAAAATGAGGGTACATGTAGCACAGTTTGAAAATACGCACCATTGATGTCAATGTTAGTTTTTGTTTAGATCTTATTATATTATCTAGGATCTTTCTTTGAAAAAATAACAATTACAACAAGATACATAAGATATAAAAGATACACAAGACACAAATATTTTCACCAGGGAAACCATAAAGGAGAAAACCCCACAAACATCCTCATAATAGTGAGATAATCAAAAGTAGTAATAAGAAGTATTCAACAACTATCTATCTCTCCTCCTTTGTCTCTCTCTCTCATGTGAACTTGAGAGTGTGAGGTGTGTATAAATGAGGGAGAGGGCCTCCCTATTTATACCCTTTAAAGTCACTGACCAAATATAAGACTAGGGCCCACATGTCTTTCCTAATAGAGCTGACTTCTCCCAGATAAACTCCAAATACACATTACATGATGTTACACTGGGGACTATATCCCCGACTTACAACTGAGGTTGTACCTTGAGGTCTAGACACAATTAATATGTCCCACAAGGGGGTAAGCACATCCCCAATGGGGGTACAACAACATACAATGATAATATACATCAGAATATCTTCCAAAGTTGTAAATACATCAACAATCCATCTTAACTAGGAAGGTATTCTCTCTCTTCACAGTCATCAACACATCTGGTCAAGTCTTCATCGTAGATTAATCATCACAGAGTCATATAGTCATCATCATAGTTGTTTCCATCATCTTCTTATTATTGATCATCGAACGGGAATATCTGTCATCATAAGTTTCTACAGAGCCATCCCTCTCTCGACCGAGTGAAATCCTAGTCCTCATTTAGGTCTTCATCACATCTTGAGCAAGCCATCTCGTAGGAACGGTTCAGGACCTTCTTTACATTTCGATGGAAATAGCATGTGTCTCCTACCTTCATCTTGTCGTATCCAAATCATATCTTTTGTCTTGTACAAAACAAAACAAAGAACAAATCTTTAGATGCTGACCACCTGTGTTCTTTCACCATAGTAGTAAGCCATGATAATTTTCATATCATTAAGAGAACCTGTAGCTTCTACTATGCGAGAATCGCCTAGGAGCACACTCAATGCATTACGTCTCTGTATGTTCAACCTGCATTCTATTAGTAGAACCTCTTAGGTTCACCTCTCGTGCTTCATGACCTTATCATCTCAACATAAGAACGCATATATATATATAAGGACAAATTACGATGAAACAAACTGATACATCAAGACTTTTATGTTCTCTGGTCAATCTCAAGGACTTATTACATCTGAACAGCCTGCATCTAGGATCTTTTATGTTCAGACAACCTTCGAGGTGTATTACATCCAAGTAACCTACGTACCACGTCAGGTCTCATTTTATGCTCAGACAACCCACATGACTTATTACATTCGAGTAATCTGTATACCACGCCAAGTCTCATTTTACACTCGAATAACTTGTCACATGACGGATTACGTCCAAGGATAAATTGCGAGCTTCTCCAATATTGATTACATATGAGGACAACCTACATGAATGATTACGTTTGAGCATCCTGCTTCACCATGATTTTTCCCACTCGAGCAACCTGTCATATTTCCCATGTGAGATATCATGCATCAACTATTTCTAGCATAGAACACATCAGGACTTATTACATCCAAGGATAACCTACGAGCTTCTCTAGGAATTATCTAAGGATAACCTATAGGACAGATTACATCTGAGAAACCTATGAACTTCACCAAGATGTAATGCTCAGACAACTAGTCTCTCTAGCTATTCTAGAACACATCGCTCCCTCTTTCAAGGGATCTCGATCTGGATCACACCAAGTATTTCTTTGAATTACTCAAACTTCACTCTCACTAGAGGCTTGGTCAACACATCAGTTATCTTCTCCTCTATTGCCACATACTGGAGCTTCACTACTCTTCTCTGCACCATATCCTTGATATAGTGGAACTTGATATTGATGTGCTACAACTTGTCAACATTGGGTTTCCAGATAGCTTTGTGCAACTCTAATTGTTGCAAAATATATAAGTCACATCCAACTGGAGATTAAATAAGTCAAACAGTATATTTTGTAGCCAAACTTCCTCACAACTAGTCAACAAGAAACAACATACTCTGCCTTGACTGTACTCAACGCCACACATGATTGCTTCCTACTGAACCAAGAGATCATGCCAGATCCAAAACTAAAGCAACAAATTGAGGTTCTCTTCCTGTCAGAAGCGCTTCTTGCCCAGTATGAATCAAAATAATCATGTAAGTTAATCTTTTGATTCACATCATATTTGAGCTCATAATCCATTGTACCTTTTAGGTACCTTAGAACATGCTTTGCAGCTACCAGGTGAAGATGTCTCGGATCCGTCAGGAATTGGCTTAGGGTGTTCACCGAAAAGCATATTCATGGTCTCGTATTCATTAGATACATCAATTATCCAATCATATGACTATACATTGTGGCATCAGTCGACTCAGATGAAGCATCACTCAGAAGCTTCAAGTTATATGCCATAGGTGTGGTTATCGCCTTGGAGTCCAACATTCCGAATCTCTTCACAATATCCACTGCATACTTCCCTTTCCCAAGGAAGATTCCATCTTCACTTTGCCACACCTCCATGCCTAAGAAGTAGTGCATCATACCTAGGTATTTCATCTCGAATTCTGTAGCAAGTCTCCTCTTTGCATCTGTAATGAGTTCCTATTTGCCTGTCAGAAACTAGTCATCAACATATATCACGAGTATCATAGGTATTCCATCTTCCACCTTGAAGTAGAGGTTGGAATCCGCTTTAATCTTGGTAAATCCTAAGCTCACCAGGAAGCTTTCCATTTTGCCGTACCATGTCCTCGATGCTTGTTTCAATCCGTACAAGGCCTTCTTCAATTTGCACACATGGATCTTCCTTTCATGTGTCTCAAATCTCATTTGTTGTTCTACATACACTTCCTCCTTGAATGCACCATTCAAGAAAGTTGTCTTGACATCCATATGGTGTAATTTCCATTTCATAACTGTTTCCAAAGCAAGTGTGTTCCTAATGGAAGTGTACCTCACCATGGGTGAAAATTTCTCTTCGTAGTCTATGCCTTTTTTTTGTGAGAAGCCTCGTGCTATGAAACTTGCCTTGTATTTCTCAATGTTGTCATCTATAGCATGCTTGTTCTTTTATATCCACTTTGAAGTCATGATAGACTTCTTCTCCGGTCTCAGATCTATTTCCCAAACATCATTCTTTATGATCGTCTGATATTCCTCGATCATAGCACCCTTTCATTCTTTATTTTATGAATCCTCTTAATAGGTGGAAGGGTCTATGTCAATGATGTCACACAGTATCGAAACATAGCTATTGTAGGTATTTTCCCTCTTTATCTCTCTATGTATTCCTTTTGGAGCGCCATACCTTTCAGTTTCTTGTATGAGCTCCCATGCCCATGTTGGTTTCCTCTTGTGGGAGTCCTTCTCAAGTAATGTCTCTACCAACTCTTGTGGTTTTGTCATGTCATTATATTCATGGTCTTATAGAATTGCTTCTTTGATTTCCATGTCTCAGACTCTCATCTCTTCAGGTTCCTCGACTTCCTGGATAGGAGTCCTCCTAGATTTGAAGTATGTCGAGTCTTCATCAAAGGTTACATCTCTACTGATGTTGATCTTCTTGGATATTGTGAAGTATATTCGGTAGGCCTTTGATGTATCACTATATCCTACGAATATACCCTTCCTCTCAAAATAATCGATCTTGGTCCTATTCTCGTTTGGGATATGTTTGTACACCAAAAAACTAAATATTATCAGATGGTTGACTTCTAGTTTCTCTCTTGAGAAAGCCTCTTCAGGACTCTTGTTGTCAAGAACTCGATGAGGATTACGGTTCTGTACATACATAGTTGTTCTTGCTACCTCCGCCCAAAGGTGCATAGGAATATCTTGGTCATGCAACATAGCTCTTGTTGCTTCCATGATGGTTTGGTTCTTTCATTCCGCAACCTTTTTCTGTTGAGGATTGTATGGAGTGCTAAACTCCCTCTTAATCCCAGACTCTTTGCAGAGTTCCTTGAATTCATCTAATGTGAATTCTCCTTTGTTATCTAACCCTAGAATCTTGATATTACTATCAATCTGGTTCTCAACCAAGGCTTCATATTCCTTGAACTTACTGAAAACTTCACTTTTCCCTTTCAAGAAATATATCCAAGTCTTACGTGAGAAATATTCCATAAGGGAAACATAGTACACATACCCGCTTAATGAGTTAGAATGCATGGGTCCACATAAATCCAAGTGTACTATCTCTAGTATTTCTTTATCCTTTCTCTCACTATTGGGAAATGTATTATTCGCATTCTTTCCTTGTTCACATCCTTTGCAAATGCGTTCATGCTTTGTCTGGATCTCTAGAAATCCCGAGACTACTTTTCTTGCCATCGGTAGTGATCTATAGTGCACATGTGCAAGTGTTCTATTCCATAGTTCTCTTGGTTCAATTGAATCATGAACCAGTGCTTGTTCAGGATGTCCCTTTAGCTTGTATGATCCTCCATCTTCTTCTCCAATCACTATTGCATCCTCTATTGTCTTTCCTGTAGGGACACATCAGAACTTGGCCATCAACAAAAGAAAATCTAATTCCTTTTGCATATAGTGTATAAATGGAGAGAATATTCTTCTTCAATCCTAGAACATATATCACATCTCGCATATTTAAATATTCTCAGAGTCAATCTTGTATGAAGCTTCTCCACTCCCTTTTATGGGGTATTGGTAATCATCCCCAAGTTTCACCTTCTGAGGTGACTCATGTTCAGACATATTGATGAATGATCCCTTGTATCTCATCATGTGTTTAGAAACTCCACCTATCCTTCATGTGTTTAGAACCTCCACCTATCCACCAGACAATCATTGCTTCTATGTGAGATAGTGCCAGTAAGTGTTGAGATTAGCACATACTCTTCATCTGATTCATCCTTCTCTCGTATGAATATTTTGTTTATTGGTTCATCATCTTCCACAATATGAGAATGGTGTCTCCTTTTCTCGATGGGACAATCTCTTGCAAAGTGTCCCTTTTCATCACAAGTGTAGAATCGAACATTTGAAGTATCTCTCTTGGTGTGAACTGTGAGAGTTTGATCTTCAGTTGCTTCCATCTTCTCTTCTCTTGTCACGAGTCGAGATTATTCTTGTGCACATTATTCTTGGAGTATGTTGAAAGAAATCAACCTCCTTCTTGCATAAATAACTTGAATGAATGAGTCCCATGATCTAGGGAGACGATTCAAGGTAGTCATTACAATTTCTCCTTCTTCGACATTCTCTTCAAATGCTTCAAGTTGTTCTTTGATTTGAGAAACCCTTGTGAAGTAAGAATGTATAGTCCCAGAGTTCTATATCTTCTCATTCTTCAGTTGGTTCCTCAAAGTCATCTTCTGGTTGATTTTCTTTCCTTGAAATATATTTGTCAAAGAATCATAAACCTCCTTCGGTGTCTTGAATGCAGACACATGGGGGATGAGGTGATCCTTAATAGAATCTATAATGATTCTCTTATCCTTGGTCATACTTCTTTTATGAGCATCCTTAGCCTCATCTCCCTCTGGTTCTGGAACTTCTTTAGTGATAAATTGATCCAAGTCATTTTCTTTGAGGATCAGAGAGATTATGTACTTCCATGCTTAGAATTTATCAGCCCCTCCAATTTTTTCCTCAAGCCGAGTATGGTGAGTCATCTTTTCAAATGAGAACCTCAAATGGAAATAACAAAGATTTATATCTTACCGATTTGAGGGGTTCGACTTGGTTTTCTGAGCTAGTTGACCTAGGGTTTGTCATAGAAACCCTAATTTTCCAAACTTGGAGTTTGGGAATTTTATCTTGATAGAAAGATGTGCCTCCTTGAGGTGATTTTATCATTAGGATCACTTTCTAAAAACTCAGGTGGGAATCCTCCAAAACTTGATGCCCTAGTTCCTATCGACAACAGTGACAAGGTAAAAAATGAAACTTCTTCAATCTTGAAACTACTTCCACCAAAAGATGTCACCTACTGAGGCAAGTTATCCTTACCCTATTTTCTTGATGATATGTGGAGAGAACACCTTGAACGAGGAATCCCTAGTTTTCGTTGTGGTACAATGCCTTCTTTCAGAGAGGCTCTCATACCATGTTAGTTTTTCTTTAGATCTGATTAGATTATCTAGGATCTTTATCTGAAACAATAATAAGTACAACAAGATGCATAAGATAAAAAAGATACATGAGACACAAATATTTTCACCGGGAAAACCATAAATGATAAAACCCCGCAAACTTCCTCATAATAGTAAGATGATCAAAAGCAATAATATGAAGTATTCAACAATTATCTATCTCTCCTCCTCTGTCTCTCTCATGTGAACTTGAGAGTGTGAGGTGTGTATAAATGAGGGAGAGTGCCTCCCTATTTATAACCTTTCAAGTCACTGACCAAACATAACAGTGGGCCCACATGTCTTCCCTAACAGGGCCGACTTCTCCCAGAGAGACTCCAAATACACATTATATGATGTTACATTGGGGATTGTTGCCCCAACTTCCAATGGAGGTTGTACCTCAAGGTCTAGACACAATTAAGGAATCCCACAAGGGGTTAAACACATCCCCAATGGGGGTACAACAACATACAATGATAATATACATCAGAATATATTTTGAAGTTACAAATACATCAACAGTCAATTCAACCTTTCCCACATATTGGAATAGTTGTGTCATCTCCCATTACAATGGAAGGAGCAATGCAAGGCTCCAAACAAGTGAATGAATCTTTGATGCTTCCATGTCATTGGAGGAACCTAAGTCAAGAATATATGTGGTTGATGATGATGTAACAACTTACAAAGCATGAACTTCTATATATTACCTCGATCTTCATGAGTATTTTTAGCATCCTTCTTCCTTGCATTTTTTGACATTGTTGGGTTATTCTATTGAAGATTATATGTGATACAATATTTGGTATTATGCATGCATGTATTCTTGGGATGAAATAATCTATTATAATAGTTGCACTTTCATTTTTACTTCTTATTTTCCCACTTGCTATTGGATATTTCCCCATTGGATTTGGGATTTGGACCCTTTTTCTAATATGGGTTTTTTTAGTTTCTTGATTTTGTTTTCTTGTCTGTTTTGTTGCATTTATTAGCTTCCTAATTTGTTGTAACTATGTGGTATTTTGAGGGTTCAAGGGAACCCATATGAAATATCTTATTCGTTTCTTGAGTGAGCGTGATAGCAAAATCATTAAGCTCTTGCATCTTCCATGTCTTTCCCAATTTTAGTTTCATAGTATGGAAGGAAGATACATATACTGAGTATTGTGGACCTAGTTTTGAGAGAATAGAGGGTATAATTTGCTCCTTTTCCTTCTCAATCCCAGAAAACTTGAGATGCAATAAAAAATATTTAAACTTACTAAAAAAAATCCTAAATAGTGTCGAAGTTACTTGGGCTCAAAGAAATGAGCTAGTTCTCCAATTGCTTTCCCTATATCATATCCTACTTCCCAAAAAGTTTTTCTAAGAGAATCCATACTTCATTTGGTTTTAAAGTATATTTGACATGAAATTGAAACTTTGGATAAATTGAAGGCATAACAACCCAAAATCCTCGTCCATTCCGTTTAACCACTTTGCTTTCTCCACTGTAGAATTAGGTTCAGGTTTTATCTATTCTTTCTTGTGTTTTTCTATCTTTTATTTGAATTCTTGTGTTTAAGTGCACTACATAAATTCTTCCANCCCCACCCCGAATTCCCCTTGTTTTCCTGAATCACTCCTAGTATGAGAATTGGGTAACGAATAACAAGTGATACCTAGAATATGTGTTGCATATCCTCTTCCCCTCCATTCCCACCACCCTCCTCTTCAATTGTTTCCATGTTGACCCTTGTGATGAGTGATTACTAAGAAAGGGAAACAATGAATGAGTTTCAAAAACCCTAGGCCCTTGGATGAAAATCGTCCATCTTTTCCTCAACAATCTATTGATTCCCTTCTGGATCAATTGATTTCTTCATCATGCAAGCTAGCGTTCCCTATGCATTTCCATGTTTGGTGTGTGTCATCCCTTCTTCCATCTCATCTCATGTTGTGGCCTCTCCCCATGGCAATAATCCTTGCCTTCCTTGGTATTGAGTCACCCCTATTTTGTCTCATCACCCTATGTTTTGGATTTGTTGTGTGATATAAGCAGTATGAATAGAATAAAATTATATGTGTATTATATATATATATATATATATATATGAATTTTTTTCACTTATGTTTGATATTTTTGTTTGTGTTGTAATTAACACACTCACACACACATATAGAAAGAAGTGATTATCATTTAAGTAATAATGAGTATTAACCACTAAACAGTAATATAAAAACAAGGTATAATAATAAATAATGGTTAATTAAACAATAATTTTAGTGATTCCCTTATTTCCTTGCTTTTGTTCCACCATCCCTTTTCCATTTTGATTTAATATTCCATAATTTCAATTGCAAGGTTGTGAACAAGGGTTTATTAACCCTAAATATATCATAATATGAGGGGATCCCTTGTTTCATACACAAAGGGGCCTCAAGAAACAAATTGACCTTTGATTAGGTTGTAACCTTAAATGATCCATACCCTCGACAGAGTTTCCTCTTCAACCCTTTTAACAATTGAATTCTCTTTTCTGGCCATGCAGATATGGAGTAAGATTATTTCATATTTCTAAATGGGCACTTCCTATAACTCTATATTTTTCATTCCATATGTTATTTATTTTCTTTTGCTTTCTATGGGTAGTGAAATTAGAATTATATAAATAACAAATTATTCTAATATTTATGCACTCATTTTGCTAATTGTTTATATACTTAAAACAATTATTTGAATTATGAATACAGGTGTTCGATTGTCATTTCGTTGCTCACTCTCTTTATTCTCGCTCCCATATTGGATAGGTTAGTTTAGTTAATAATTGCATTGAAGTTAGATCATATTTCCCTTCATCTTTTAATTATAAAACCATAAACGATGGATCGGGATGCAATTGGTGAAACCCCAATAAGTAGTGGTTAATGGGCCAGAATTAGGAAGAGTTCCCTATTCCAAACAACTCAGTGTATTATTGGGACTTCTTACCCTAGAAAACCCCTATTGTTGGCCCTAGGTCATTTCAGATTGTTAACCGTTTTGGTGCTAGAAGGAGGGCAAGGTTTCGATTTGATCTTGATAAGAAATTAAGAATTCTCAAGGGCATTTGATCTAATATGGGTATGACTATTTACAATGAAAAAACAAAATTTATTATTATCAAGTCTAAGAAGGTCACTTACGCTAATTTCATATATGACAACAAAAACTTGGAGGAAGTGTATTCCTACAAATATCCCTGAGTTGATATTCATCATAAGGTCAACATGAACTATAGCATCAAGAAAATAATTTATGGAGGGTGGAAAGCTCATTTTGGTCCCGAAAACAATTGCAAATCAATAAACCTTTTGATGTGGGATAAAAATAAGCTTCTTTTTTAAACTCTCGTCACTCTCACTATCTTGTATATGGTTGTGAACTTTGGGGTCGCAGCATCTATAGAGAATCCTAGAGAAAGATTAAACAAATATAGAATTGTTTAATAAAGCATAACCTCAAAATTAAATGCAATACACTCTACCCTATTCTCCTTATAGAAGTGGGTCATTCCCCCATCGAGAGAATTGATATGGCTAGGTACCTAATTTTGGCTATATTCCTAACCTTCTATGAACATTTCCATTGAAATCATCCATAATTGGTTATCTTCTTCATTGCGTGTGCTAGAATCTGGAAAATTTCCCTCTTCCAAATGATTTGGGGTGTAATTGGGACTTTTTATCAGAGACCTTATGCAAGACCTTGAAATTTACAATTAGAACACTCAATCAATTACATCAAAACAAGATTATAGTATAGGGTAAATACCTAGATCTAGTAGTTCAAATTACTCATTCAAGGATGACCATGACATTGGTGAAGATCATTGTAGAGGTATCAACATATATTCAAACAATAAAAATTCCTTTAGATTATTCATTATTCACAAATCAATTTATTTTGCAGTCAGAAAACCAAAAAATTAGCATGGGGGGGCTTGCTTCTCTATTCCAAAGTAAATAAATGTAGGGGGATGTTGTGGCCATAAAAATTGGAGAACCACTGGAAGAACCAGTTTTTTTTTGTTTAAATCACCAAAGGCTTCCATTCATACAAGTGTTAAAGCTAAACCCTTCAGATGAGCGTGATAGTTCCTGGATTCATGGGTACCACTTCGACATATATTCAGATTTTAAAAATGATATGAATAAATAATAACGACCTTAAGATAATATGATGACTATTCTCTGGGAGTAAGAGTATGTATTTATTTACCAAGCTTAAGTCCAAAATGTGCTTTTCATTGGGCATAAATTTTGGTCCTTGTCTCTTATACCATAGGCATAGATTTGTTTCCCGCAAGAATCCATGGCCTCGACAGAATTGCCTCTTAAACCCTTTTTACAACTGAATTCTCTTGGTTGATGCGGATATGGAGTAAGATTGTTTCAGATTTCTAAATGGACTCTTCCTACAACTTTGTTTCTTATTTCATATGTTATTTATGTTCTTTTTCTTTCTGTGGGTAGTGAAATAGGAATGCTATATTAGAAATAGGATTGTTCTAATATTTATGCTCTCATTCTGCCAATTGTTTAGTTGTTTCTTAAAACAATTATATAAATTATAATTATGGATGTTTGATTGTTATTTCGTTGCTCACTTGTTTTAATATCGATCCCAGCTGTGATAGGTTGGTTTAGTTAGGAATTGAATTCATGTTAGGTTATATTGCACTTCATCTCTTAATTATAAAACCATAAACAAAAGATTGGGATGCAACTGGTGAAACCCCTATAAGTAATGGTTGCCAAGCCAATATTCATATGGGTTCCCTATTCTAAATGGTTCAGGGTCTAATTAGGAATTCTTAATAGGGAGAACCCCTACTATTGGCCATAGGTCATTTTGACATGTCAACAATTTTGATGCTAGAAGGAGGTCAATGTGCCCCTTTGATCTTGATAAGTAATTAAGAATTCTCAAGTATTTTTGCTCTAATATGGGTATGATTGTTAACACCCACAAAACAAAAGTTATGATTACCAATTCTAAGAAGGTCACTTATGCTAATTTTGTATATAACAACAACAAATTGGAGGAAGTGGCTTCCTACAAATATCTCAGAATTGATATTCATCACAAGCTCAACAAGAACTATAAAATTTTAAAAAATGATTAATGGAGGGTGGAAAGCTTATTTTGGGCTTGAAAACAATTGTAAATTGACAAACCTTATGATGTGGGATAAAAATAAGTTTCTTTTTTAATCTCTCTTCATTCTCTTTATCTTGTATGGTTGTGAAGTTTGGGGTTGCAACATCTCTAAAGAATCATGGAGAAAGAGTGAACAAATCTAGAAGCATCAATAATCTATAACCTCAAAATTAAAAGAAATATGCCCTACCCTATTCTCCTTATAGAAGTAGGTCTTCCCTCCATTAAGAGAATTGCTATGGATAGGTACCTGGTGTACAAGTACATAATAAATAGCATAGGATTCCAAAGACTTCCTAAAATTGCTTTAAAAACTAGTTAAGACTAACTTCAGCTCAAAGAGGCTAGTATAAGCACACCATGACTTGGTTAAACCATTGGGGGATTGATGAAAATGTCATTGTCCAAGATACCAATAACTTTAAATATCATCACATGTAAGTTTAAAGAGAAAATGTGGGACGAGAAATAATTATAGGTTGAAAGAAAATTAAGATACTATGAGAAGTTCATTAATCCTAGCCTAGAAGATAAAAAAATATCTCTCTATTTTAACTAGTTCGAATATATATATATATATATATATATATATATAGGAAAGATGAGAACGAACTCTCATGAGCTTCGTAGTGAAACAAGACGTTGGAAAATTTCTAAAACATCATGGGAGGAAAGGATTTGACATCTCTGTGAGACTACGAGCATTGAGAATGAACGTTACTTTCTCTTAGAATTCCTTGCATACACCTACATTAGACCACAACTTTATAATTTTTGCTACATTTAAAACCTCCCTAACCTTCTAATTCGTCAAAACTATGACGAGCTAAGAATTATTCTCTCTAATATTTTTGAACATAGAAATAAAATTTTACAACTATCCAAGTAATCCTCTTAAGGTCTGATAGACCATAGTTGATTTTGTTAGGATTATTTTAATCCTACCTTGTCCCCCATAGTCTAAATGGAAGTTTCCTAGCTTAAGATGTCATTATCACTTTCATTAGTGTAAGGAGATGTCTTCTAGGGCCCACTATCCACTTGATGTGCCTTCATGCATCAATCTAGGATCTCCAGAGACCAATCCCTATATTTCAGGAGATCACTTTGAGTTATGGGAGTCCCACCATCAGTTCACCGTAGTCAATGTTGAGTTATGCTTCGTGTCAAATCCCAAAATTTCCGAATTTTTTTTTTTTTTTTTAAAATACAGATAATCTTCATAAATGTAGTCAACTAATTGTTTTAATTAGTTATATATTAATGATTTCATTCTCTGAATTATCTACTTGATTATGTTTATCTTATAGAATAATTCTTTTTCAGTTTAATGACTTGTTTTTCTTTGCGACCACAAGGTGGAACTGTCTTGGTATTCTGGGATTACTTAGCTTTTCAGATAACGCAGAAAGTTTACCTGCTCTTACAGATTTACAGGTAAGAAAGATCCGGTGCTGCTTGTCAATAATCATTACGCATACAGATATATGTTCGTCGCAAAATAATAGCTCAGTAAAAGAATATAAATGCTATTCAATTTCAAATGCTTTATGAGGTAAAACCATTAAATCGTCATTCTTTTAAAAATGCTATGGAAATGAGATTCAGTCCTATCATTATTGGTGACAGCTGCTTTCTTTCTAGTAGTTGTAATTTATAGTTCTTATTGCGTACTAAACTCTTCGATGTTTATCTTAGTCATCATGTGTATAAATGCTTTAAATCTTTCTTCCCACAAAGAACAAAAATGGCAGGGTAATTACGTTTAAGGGTCTATCTTATATTGTGAACATAAACCCTTTATGTCATAATAAATTTTGATTACTACTTGTGATGTGAACGTAATGTGCAATAGTTAAATAAGTTTCTATACTATTAATGCATCTTCCAAGGCTTGAAGTTTTAAAGGGATTATATCCTCATTATATACTACTTTCCGATAGACTACAAAAGTGTTGATTGATCAAATTCCTCTGCACATAATTTGCTTGGAAATATTATCCAGTTATGGTTAACATATCATTACCATTTCAATGTCAAACCCCTTAAACATTTAAAGATTTAACATGCTCAAATGTAAACCTTACTAGTTTTAATAATTAAACATTCCAAGGAAAAAGAGGTTAACATTAGCAAGAAAGATACTTACCATAAATTGATTTTATGAAATTCCTTATAACATCAAATAGTATAAAATTAGGATAGAGTTATAATTGTTAGTTGAGCGAATACTTTGCAATGTATAAAAAGGTGCAATGTATAAGTGCAAGGGGTTATAGAACAGACCATGTTCCACGATGAGTTTATGGTTTAACCTTTTGATAATAGTTATAATCGTTGGATTGAAATGTATGCCAAAAAGTAAAATGATGGGTTTTATTATTCTCCATGCCTTTGATGATTATTATGGCATAGTTTTTATGGTGATGATTCTCTATTTACCATGTGACGTGCATGCTAGGTTAATGAAGGGAGTAAGGACTATGGTGGAACTTCCAAACAACAGAAAATGATTGGAATAAAAAAATTTCAACGATTACACGTCGGGACTATAGGGATTTACCCATTGCATGCAAATAATTTGCTTGGTGAACGTGGCACCATCGTGGCCATGTGTTGCATAGTTAAAAGGGAAATTTGAAACCCTAGCTTTGTCATTTCTTCTGCGGTATTCGGCCTCTGGCCGCTCTACAACTGAGTTTTTTTTACTGTAATATTGCTTTGCAAGTCGTCGCTGGTAGTCTCCCAGTTTGTGTCCTTGTTTGTTGCAAGTTGTGGACTCGTCCTGCATGTTTGTGAGAAGAGAGAAGTAGAAAACGTTGTTGATGCTTGGGCTAGGTTAATTGTTTTGTTCCAGGGTTTCACCCTCATGGCTAGATCAGACCAGAATCCTCAGACTGTGTAGTTCCATTTTGCTTTGGCTCTGTAGTGGGGTCGTGGCTTCACATCGTAAGATTTATTGGGTCTTAGGGTTTCACCGCAGAGTGGTTTCTTGGGCTGAAAAATAAGTGACGGCTCCAACATTCTTCTTGCTTGGCTTGCTGCTACTGCTCTCAGTCGCTGTTGGTTGTTTACTTTGTTAGTAAACTCCTTTTCCTTCTTGCAGCAGATGAAGGGTTTACTCCTCCTCGCGTTGGTGGTTGTTTTACTGCTTGTGAGTGGTCGTGCTTCCGTGAAATTCTAGGTAAGAATTGTTATTATCATCTTCGTTAATTTTGCATATTTATTTTGTTACAGGTCTACTTACATAAGCAAGTCATTAACAAAATTGTTTGATGTTCACAGGTATCGACTTGTCTCTCTGCATGGTTGATGTGAGGCTGTGGCAACGGCTTGCTCACGGGTAAGCCTTGGATACCCCATGGCAGTTCTTCTTTGTCCGATCCCTTATGGGACATTTGCTGGTTGGTTGTCGCGGCCTGCAAAACCGTCGTGGTTTTGGTTCACTTGGGTTACTTGGTTTGCTGTTTTTAATTGATGTTAAAACCCTTGCTTTATGCGGGGTTTCCGGCTTAGGCTGTGACTGTAAATTTTGATTTTTCTGATCTGTTTACTTGTGTATAAAATGTAAAAATGAAAGAAGGCTATTAAATCCTTACTCTGTTAAATTTTTTTAAAGCCGAGAGGCTTTAAAAGAGCTTAAACTCTTGGTTTTACACCTATGTTGTAAATTTTGAGATATCAGGGTTTTTACCCTAACTTGGCGATATGAAAAAATATTTACAGTTCCTTAAATTATCTTTTATTTACAATGCAGCCATGTAATTTATTTGATCATTACTTATATTGTATCATGGATGGTTGAGCTCGGTGAATCGAGCATGTTTATACTTTGTTAGTTTATTTGCTTACGCATTATTGCATTTAAATTTTACCCTGTAATATTATTTAAATATTACCTGTTAGGATATCTGTACATTGTTTTTATATTATCTTTCTCTACTTTACTCTATTATAATAAAGTTTTTAAATATTGTTTATACTTGTTAACCTTTCGAATATAAGTAATTTAATGTTCTTACCGTTGTATTTATGTCACTGATAGTTACATCTTTTAAGGTAAATAAATTATATTTACTTAATATTTATTATATTAAGGTATGCGTGTTGTTTTACTTACAACAAATACTGTTTTCTATAATTATATACATTATTTATGTATTTAGTTTATTTATAGATGTAAAATGAGAAAGTGTTTTGTTGTTTTTATTCTTATGCTATCTGTACTAATAATTTATAAGAGGTCCCTTCAGTATTCTATGTTATCCTATTTATGTTATAATATTAGTAATTATCAAATAAAAGAAATAACAAACTATCTATGTTCTATCCTGTAAAATATATTGATAGGTTAGTAGCTGTAGATCTTGTTCAACTTAGCTAGATTAAAAAAAAGAACAAATTATGTACATTACCAACCATAAATAAAATCTGAAACCAACTAGTTTGTTTGTAGAATTAAATCAAGGTTTAGCTATTCTTACTCTCAGTTTGGTTGCTATACATACAGTAGTTAATTATCCTAAACTGGAAAGAAATAAACTGTAGAGTGGAAAAGCATTTTTATTTAGCCTAACCCTACTTTAGTTTAACTGTTATATTATTTTCTTTGGTTCCAAAATAAATAATAAGATTACTGAAATGAACGTTGTAAAGAGAACTGTTTATCTACCAAAACATATTACTGTTAATATAATAATATAGCTTCTTTTTCCTTTACTAATAAGCTGACATTCACAGTCTAGGTCTAACTCTACTCCTTGTACAGAATAATGTTTCTTCTGATAATAACAAAAGAAATCATTCTCATAATCAAGCTAACATCTTATTTTAAATTTACATCATACTATCTTCATTTAAATCCACCACCTGTGCTAGAGTACGATCTGGATTACTCCAGATGGGGAAAAACACAGGTAGGATTTGTTCTCATTAAGAATAAATTCATTACTAAACAAGCTAAGATATTCTATCCTCTAAGTTTTTACACTATAAACTGCAACTGTATCATTCAATCACACACAAATAATAACACAGAAATTAATAAATAGCAGAACCTGTTCTTAAAGTTTGGTCGACAACAGCAATGGGAGGCCGTTCCTCCCTACCATCTCCCGGAGAGCACTCAAACAACAACTCCTCAGGACCCCCAAGCTTGCTCTAGTCTCCTTGGCTGGAACTAGGTGCATCAAATAATCAAGTACTAGTCCTGAGACTCAATACCAGTCCTGAACTTGTCAGTCAAATCTCTCAGCTAGAAAGTTGTATCAGATCAAGTTACTGTAGTTCATCCCTCAAACACCTTCCTTACAGTTTTCCCTTTTTCCCAATGAATTCCTTGAAGTGCATTCCACCTGAATGATTCTTCTCCTGGAAAAAATATCTGAGCAGCCTCAGCTCTCTACATTGGGTACTTTTAAAAGATTGCCTAGGTCTTTTTGGGTTAGTTGTCATTAATTGAGCCACCTGCTCTGATCCCACTTTCTTGGGGGATCATGACCCCAAATGTAGGGAAGTTGCCACCTGCAACATAAGAAGTGTTTGAGGATGCTGCCACTTGTATTTTGCTCTCCACCTAGTTCCTTCCACCCGTTTGACCAGTAACACTCTTATTAACAGCTCTCCCAAGCTGTTGTCTCCACTTTTTATTTATTAAAAATAAAATATTCAGAATTACATTCCACATCTTTTGACTCTGCTGAGTCATCAGTTTTTACTTAGCATTAAATTTAACATAATGTCTTAGGAATCAAATTAAAACAAATAACATTATTTTACAAAATTGGGGTATGTGACACTCCGATGGGCCACATTCATTTTACTCTTAGTTAACCTAGCACCTCTTTTGCATGATCTAAGGATCTAGGTGCCTTTTCTCGCCTACCTTGGTCAGTTAACTAATTGTGAGATGTTTCAGTTGTTCTGAGTTGCACTAGTGAGTCTTCAGTGGTGATTATTCCACTGTTAGTCATGTCTGGATTCAGTCTGGAGTCAAGGATTTGAATCTCTCCTAGAGGATTCAAAATCCCTCTTTTATATTATGGATGTATTGCATACAGATTAATTATTATTGAGTCCAGTTTATACTGTCAAAGTTTTGCCTCTCATCTAATGAATTTCACTATGCATGTTTAACATTCCTAAACATTGAAATTCTTCCTCTGTCATTCTTCTTTCACTGTGACGTTCAATCTAGCCTACAGATCTTGTGGAATTGCTAATTTTAGAGATCTCAATGGACGTTAACTACTATAATCATCATTATAATAATTTAAGATTAAACAAAATAAGTTATAGTTGCATCGCTATTTTACAAAATGTTATAGGATGATTTTTGTGTGACATAAATAAAATAAATGATATAGCTACTAATTTTAGGCAACTATAGAATAACCATAAATACTTTTTCCTCTACCCATTTGAAACCTGCATTTTTTTCATAAATAAAACATTTCAATGATTTCTAAATCACTAGTGTGATTCTCAACAATAATCCAATAATGTAAAGGACAACTTTATTCAACATTTAAGAGTCAAATGAAATGCAGTAGTTTCTCCTCCTTACAAAAATATTATTAGTGGTCCCTATAATAATACGTGGCCTCTATTTCTAAAATTTGGTTTTAAATAAATCAACTCTCTCATGATCTTAGTATTATTATGAAATTTATAATACAAAGATTAATGTCTATGGATTTGCTTCAATACTCAAATAAAAAAGTGAATATAAACCTTCTTAAATTACGAAAAACAATCTTAATATTAAACAAGTGAAATAGCAGCAAGGCTACTTATACCTGTCTCTTAGAAATATTTTATTGTGATATTGTATATAGTTTAAAGCTAAAAGTTAAAGAAATTATGAAACATTCAAACTTGAAACAATGTATTACTTGTTGCCATGGCACTTATATTTCTATGTGAGATTACTTGTTGTTTATAGGTTGTTGTATTACTTGTTACTTCTTGTAACTGTCATTTTTT
>LPNX010209830.1:341310-355762 GCA_001517045.1 Pseudotsuga menziesii | reverse complement strand
ATACCTCAATTTTTTTGTCTTAAGAATAACTATATTATATTATAGAATAACTATATTTAAATGTTTGTTATTTTGTGTATCACTAAGTGTGCCAATATATGATAAACCACAATCTGCTCTCTTGGATGATTACTATAACGATGATATGAAACAGATTTAGGTTATCAACGGTGTAATTAATTTTAATAAACTTTTAACCGTCTTTATACTTACATGTTTTCATTCAACAAGCAAACTCATATATATATATATATATATATACTTATTAATCTTTTTATATATACTTATTTATACATAATAATAAATAAAGAATACATTTAAACGAATTTATACCTCAATTTTTTTTTCATATATACCTATGTATATAAATAATAAATAAACAATTTAAATATTAAAATTGTATTTTTTTTTATATTCAAAAGAAATAATTTTATAATATTGAAATTAAATTTGTTATAATGTTTGCATTTGCGATTAGATGTCTCTTTAAAAAAACATGAATATTCCCCCATTCAAGCTTTGCTTAAAAACTACGGACAAAAAGGGAAAAAGATCAAAAGGGTGCTTGAACTTCGTATGCATCAGACATAACCATATCAATTGATGGAATGAGAGAAAACGTGGCGTATCCACAATTGCCAAGTAAGCTACGTGGATCACTGCTTATTCCTTCCCCAACATGTGTATTGAAGATAATAGAGGCCATGCATGGCCTATCACATCTATAACTTTGTGCAATGTTACATAAAAGCTGAGTTTGTTTTGCAGGATTTTCATTGCGAGAGACGGTCATAGTTCTATCTTCAATGGCACTAGTTATCTCCGAGCAAGAAATGAGGATTCCCATGGGACAAAAGCTTTCTACTTTGCAACAAACAAAGTCATATGAAACCTGGTAAGATAGGGTTTATAACCACTGCCATAAAATTTCATGCTTGCTTATAAGTTTGTTTAAACCTTCGTTATTAAAATCAATTGTTATCTAATGGCCTTTTTTTTTCTTACTATTGGATATCTGCCACCACAACTTATTGTCTACTCGTTAATATTCGGTGGTTACAGACTCAACATACAACCAACTCTGCTCGACGCATAATTAAACTTCCCTTGGCGAATAACAGAGGTATGCGACCACTGACTTAGGGCTTTAGACCAGTTCAGGTTTACTCATGCTCTTAGTTCTTCTTTGAGAAACTCGCCCTGGAGGCTAAGTCTAACTGGGGTAGATTAGGTTTAATACATATATACATACGCCTTCCTTGAACAGGTGCAGAAAACACCTGAGACGTGGCCTCTATCAAACTACATGTCCTGTTAAAGAATTTGAATAATATGTTATAACTGAACTTATCTTTAAAATTAAGCTCAGCTGTCACCTAAGCTATACATACGAGCGATGCTTGATCTCTGTCAAATAGACTTTTCATTTTATTTACTTAAGAATGTATGAACCGGACTGTGAACTTTTCCAGATGAATTAAATCTGACACAATAGATTTAGCACTATGCTTATAATGATAGGACTATGGTTTCTATAGTTTAATTTTGCATATAAGCATTTTCTAAAAAGCCAGAAAAAATCATTTTGTTTCTCTTATGAATATATGAGAGCTGTGTGAAAGATAACAAGATACTTGAATTCTTATGAGATTCCTCGTTTTTATGTACGAATAAATAAAAACATGTATTTTAAATTAATGTATTCTTGCAAGAGCTAATAATAAATATGACTCCTAGTTTTTATATAGGAATAATAAAAAACATGTATTTCAAAATTATTAGTGTCTATAATGCTATGAAACAGAAATTTCAAATAACTGTCACTCGCCTAAAATTACCAAAGACAAAACATCGACAAATTCATCTTCTTACTGGTTATGATTTTCTTGTCCATCTCCGCATAATTTGCCGAGAATCATGAAGCTCTTGCGAATCATGTCATATCGATTCAACGGATCACCTCCTGCCAGCTTCCTCAATGTTAATCCACTGTTTCTATCCCCCCTACTGCAAGCTTCTGGGCATGTCTGCTCATCTGCAATGACACAATCTTCTATGGGCAGGGGAGTAAGCTGAAGCTCGTGGTTTTCAGAATTGTTCTCTACTTCTTTTCTAGTATATGGATCCCCTCTCACCATGACACAAAAAAAGGTTTCATTAACTTCAATAGCCTTATAATTTTTTTGAAAGTAATTAGCTACAGTAATTCCATCAGGTAGTTGGCACGTTGAAGCTGGTTGGTCTGAAATGCCATCAATCTGATATTTCCTGAAAGTTGGTTGGTGCAAGACGTCTACATACAAGTCTTTTAACATGTCCCTTGCCCTTTTTTGCAGATTCTTTTCCTCAGTAGTGGGCAAAGGTTTAAATGTCCACGTACAAATTCCTCTCCCCTCTAAATACTCTCTCAATTTTATTCTACGATGGAAGGCCATGGATGTGCTGTCCAAATTGAATGTGAGGCCACGATCTACAGCACGCAAGCAAGTTTGAAAAAAACCCTTCAGAGCCCCAATAGAGTGCGCTCCGGTTCTCGGTATTCCGCCATCGCCTTTCAATTTCAACCCCTCTGATTGATCGGGACCATCCCAATAATAGGAGGTGTTGCTAAAAGTGTAGCAGGAACGAGAAGAGTTAGGACCTTCCCTCATGATAACTTCCAAGGCCCAACGGTAGTACGAGGGGTTTTTCACTACGCTTCCCGTGAGAAAATATCTGAGGGCAATGTCACCAAGGAAATTAACTCTCGTCAGCTCCATCTCATAACTATCTGCGCCTGGAAATGGAATGATTGTGAATTCTATTTCTTTGCTATCGAGATAATCCTTCTTCCTCAACGTACTCTCTGCAATGAACATGTTGTTTTGGCCATCATAGCCAATGAGATCTCCATCGAAATGATGTCTCTGAACAGACAATGCATGGCACAGATTAGATGAGGGATTAACGACCAGGATGAAAGCGGAGGTTGCAAAGTCCAGTAATCAACGGTCCAGATCATAGCGGGGAATGATAGATCCAAAGTCCGATGCATATTCGAAATTCCGTTGAGCCCCCAGAGACAAGAAGAAGGCGGGTAGGTGAAAAGTTACATATGATGTCATTGTTACCAGGTGTCGACCCAAATCCAGATAGCAAACTTCGAGGATGACATCATCCCTGCTTAACCAATAGCAACACAAATAAATACAATTTTAATAAATTTAAAAATTGCTATTTTTCATGTTACAAAGTTAAACTTTGGAATAGAGATTTTAATCTTTTAAATATGCACCGATATGCACCAACTAATACCCAAAGTCAACTCGGTTTGAATTCGATCGATTACAATATACCTGCTAAGGCTGGTATAATAAAATCAATATTTTAAATCATATTTTATTAATCATTAACTCCAACATCAACAATATTATAAATCAACAACTCAAAATTGATTTGCTAAGATACACTTCAAACTTTCTTCTTTTAATTCTAAATGGTTATTGTGTTATACTATGATTTGCTAAGATACATTTTAAACTTTCTTGTTTTAATTCTTAAGGCTTATTGCGTTGTACTTGATTTGCTAAGCTACACTTTAAACTTTCTTGTTTTAATTCTAAAGGCTTATTGCGTTGTACTTGAGTTCACTTCATTCTGTACTAATTTATTGATGACGATGCTTAAAAGGTCATTTCTAATCAGCAAAAATGAAAAAATTTGCTCAAATTTTGTAGACAATGAGCATTTGAAGAAAGCCTAAAATTTCAAATCCTGTACCTAACTAACTTTTTTATGCATGCCATAACTAAAATTTCAAATTCTGTACATAAACCAATGTCTCGGGCATATGGTGCATCAAATTCACTGATTTTTATGCATGCCATAACTAATTATACCCAATGTTACTTTTTTTGGTTGTTGCAAATACCTCATGTCTTGGGCATATGGTGTATTAGTATTTAAAGATTATTTCCCCTAGGGTATCTTACTTCAATCCCAACCATAATATTACTTCCAATAATATTAGTTCTTTGTAATGTTGTTTATAAAATTAGTTCTTTGTAATGTTGTTTGATAACGCTTAGCTTCATCTTAAATAATAAGTTAGTAAGTGTGGTTAATATTTTTCATTGTTGAAATTTTTAACTTATTTTAAATAAATTAGTTAATTTTCTTATCACAATTATGTAATTTGTCATTCTTAACATGCCATTGATACAACCGCCTATTTCTAAGTTTATATATTTTTGTCACATTCCATGTCAACAATATTTATTTTAAAAAAAAACAAATCAAATTATCAAATTCAAGTTTCTTTTTGTTACAATCTTTGAGAAGTGGCATACTTAAAGCAAAACCAACCAAATAACTTTCAATATGCCTTATAATACTCATTGATCAAACAATCACCATCAATTCACTATATATATTTCAATCATTAACATCATATCTAATTAATTAGGTCACATCATTATTACTAGGTTTCCATTTTCATTAACTATCTTTTTCTTATGGAGGTGTGAGGAATAAGATATTGTACCAACTTCCTCAACATCTCTTTCTATTTTGTCTCATATTTATTGTTTCTTTATGGATTATGAATTACGTTATATACTTTTTTTAGCTAAACCACCAAGTTGCAATTAAATAATTCACAACCTAAAAAATGTAAATAATTTTAAAACAAGAGATCAAGTCAGATATTCACACTTCCAATGATTTGCCATGAATCAATATAAGAAAGAAATATCAATCAACAAATTCAACAAAATAATATTAATGCAAGATCAATGGCTCCCATAAATATCATAAAATGATACAATTGAAGAAAAAACTTTAACTGTGCACATCACAACAAGAGGAGATATTAAGTCGAAATTTATGTTAAACGAAAAGAAACAATGGAGAAATCACAAAGGATACAAAATAACATGTGTTAATGATTTTTCTTTGATTTCCTGTTAGGATTAACTTTGTCATGCTTCCCACATTTTACATTCTGTATATGGAATGGAGGGTGTAGATTTTGATTTCCAATGTTTCATTTTTTGCCCATGGGTTTACACATTCCACATTCTATATGTGGAGTGTAGAGTGTAGAATTCCTATTTCCATTTATGTTTCGGAGAGAAACTTCATGTGATAAAATCAACTATAACAATTTACTTGCCTTCACATGATCCCTACATTTCCACATATTTGTATCTTTTGTAGGATGTGAATTATTCTTTGAACAAGCTTTTGATATATCACATCCTTTCCTCTTGCATTCCACATGTAGATTGTAGAAGGCCTTCACTTCAAATTCCCATCTTATTGCATCATTATACCTTATGTTGGACTTATGGTTGTACTGAGAGGGAGGGGGGGGGTGAGTAGTATAATCTACCTTTTCTTATTTTAACCATTCATCAATCATTCATTTACTATGAAACAATAAATACACATAATATCTTATCATAGTACAAAATATATAACATGGAAACCCTTTCAAGAGAAAACCTTAAAAAATTATCTTTATAAATTCATGTAGGTACCAACCTATTGTTACAAAATTTGTAGGCGCCAACTACTGGAGACACTAATCCCTTCAAATGAGCACCAACTACACAATATTTAGGAACTAACCTATTAAAGACACCACTATCCTCAACTAAGCAACAACTCAACAATACGTAGGCACCAACCTATTGGAGACACAAATCTCCTCAACTGTGCACCAACTCAGTAATATGTAGGAATTGACATATTGGAGACACCGATATCATATTGTTGCTACTGCTTCTTCTTGTTCTTTATTCTATGTTATGGTCCTATGACAATCTGCACTCTTCCAAAAGAAAACACATTTTCTACAGATGCACCATAATCTACTTCAAAACTGCTTCATACAAAAACCCAAAGCTTACAGAGAGAATATCTCTAAAATTATAGAAAATCAATATTTGAAACTCATACCACAAATACTTCAATATTTCTACTTCATTTCCTCCAAGTTTCATTGTCTGAAAATCATAGAACAAAAGGTAGAACAAAAATACCAAACTAACATGTTTAGATATGATTTCAAGATCATTTGTAAAACCTAACTTCCCTAGGTCTTATCTCCAAAAATATAGTGAATCAATATCTAAAATGTGAACAATAGGTACATCAAGATCTCTACTTAATCTCCTCCAAGTTTCATGGTCTAAAACGTCTTAAAATAGAAGTTACAACAAAAGT
The DNA here is from genome assembly GCA_001517045.1 of Pseudotsuga menziesii. NCBI lineage: Eukaryota > Viridiplantae > Streptophyta > Pinopsida > Pinales > Pinaceae > Pseudotsuga > Pseudotsuga menziesii. Next base: position 349,555 of record LPNX010209830.1, on the reverse strand, counting down.
GTCAAACAAACTAGTTTGAGGTTGATTTTAGGATCATTAAAAAACCTAACTTCCCAAGGTCATATCTCCTAAAATATAGCAAAATAACATATGAAAATTAAACCAAATACACTTTAAGAACTTTTCCCCATCTCCTCCAACTAGCACAATATGAAACATCTTAGAACAAAAGTTATAGAAAAAGTGCAATATTGACCCGAAAATATCCCGTTTTGGAATGATACTCAATCTTTGTTCACCCTCTTCTTCAAATGTTGCAACCCTTTCTACTAATGCACCTCTCCTATGAGATATCCATGTCTTGGATGAGTGAGTGAACAAATGACAAAGTGCTCCTCTTATTTATACTCTTCTTAAATCACTTGTTGGGCCAACATAACATTGTTCAATATCTTGGTCGGGTTGACTAAAATTTTGGCTAGGTTGACTTAACAAATCCTTTCATACCTCCTCAATCCTATGGACTTAGAGGGAGTTACATATATCATTAGAAATGTATTAGAATAAAATTTCCAACCATGTAATCTATAATCCAATTTGATCTAGGTATTTAGAGTAAAAATTATTTTAAACATAGGGTATCCAAACTAAGAATCAAAAGTCCAAATACAATATTTTGAACAATCTCCATATTTCATTGTTTATCTTGGACATTTGTAGTCTCCCTTTTCCTTTGATATCAATGAAAACAATATTTCCAACAATCTCTCCCTTTACCATTGATGGCAATATTTAATCAATTATGCAACATACTTATAGATACTCCCCTTATATGCAATTCTTCTTTTTATGCAATTCTCCCCATTTTTGCTATTCTACCCCGTTGACATCAATGACAAAGGGATTCTCCCCCTAAGCTTGAGCTTTTCTTATGTATTTTTTCTTTATTGAGTATGTATACATTGTTTGAGGATATGCTTTCATATGCCACTAATCTTTATCCCTCACCCTTTAGAATAAAATGTGAGGGTATAAATTTGATCACACATTTGGTTAACACTTAGAAGAATTTTTTTTAGCCCTTCAACATACAAGACATTTGGTGTTTTAGTTCCTTTATCAATACTAACGATACCTTTTCTAGCTATCTTTACAAAAGAATTACATCCAACGGTAACACTATCTCTTTTTTCTTCCTTTAAGGTGAGAAACTTGGACTTATCTCTTATCTTGTGTCTTGAGCATCCATTGCCATTATGTCATTGGTTCACTTTATCTTGAGAATGGAGTGCAAATACATATTCTTCATTCATATGTTCTCTTTTGCATCGTTTTCTTTTGTATATTCTTTCTTTTGCTTCCTTTTTGAAACCTATGAGTATTCTTCTCTATGTTTGGAAATGACATCTTTTTACATGTTTTGTTTAGGAGAAAATGTTATGTTTCTTCTATAGTAACATGCTATGTTCCCTGATTTATTGCATTGTAGCATTCAACATCAAATAGGGGAGCAAATGAATTGTAAATTTTTTCAGAAAACCTATAAGAACTTCTAGCTTAGTTGCTCATATGATAATCCTTTAAATTCTAAAGAGGATCTCTATTTTTGCTTCTCACATTATCACTTCTTGCATATGCTATACAATATATTGCTTTATGACCGAAATTATTGTGAAAGAAACAATAGACAAAGAGGACATTTTGGTACCTGAGGGTGAAAAATATTCTTGGTGGAATTGCTCTTCTAAACTTATCAATTTGTTGTTGGTTATCATTTCATTTCCTATTGCTTTCATTGTTGACATAGCCTTTGAGAACATTGGCATAGCTTTCAGGATTTTCTTCATCTTCCTTGCTTGCATCTTCAAGGTTCTTATCATTCTCATCATAGTGAAGGACTGTCTTAATGAGTGGTGACCTCTGGCAATTGAGTGTTATAATAACCAAAAACCCATCCCCGTACTTAGGATAAAGTAATTAATATTTTTTATTAATTTCCTAGGTCAAACACTAGCTAGTTGGCATCCACTTGCACCATTTGGTGAAAACTTGCCTAAACTGCCTCCAAGAGTACCTACATCAGATTCTGGATAAGATTCTGACAACTCTACAGACTTCCCAGTTTAGTAAGTGTGCATTCTTTCCTTATCCCGAGTTTGATTGTTTTTTAGTAGCTTTTAAGACACAAGGTGAAAGTTAGTCACATGGAAACTGCCTTGTTTTTTACACAACTCATCCTCCATCATTTTCTCTCCTAAAAGCATGAATATATTGAATTTCCATCACTTATGAGTTAATACACCTCATCATCCAATTGATGACCTCATTGACTAGTTTGGAAAGTGTTTTATGCACCTAGGGGGGATTTTTGAATTTTAATAAGTCTGCTTTTGTGCCGATTCAACTTGAATCATTAGGAATTCAAATATATGATGTAATTATATATTTGTACAACCTATTATTTTATCAGGTTGGTTGATATAAACTTATGCAATGCAAATTTTTTTATGCACCAATTTTAGACTCCAATTTGAGTGGATCTATGCATGTTTTTCAAGCAAGTTTGTGAGTCCAATTGATCTAAAATTGGGATAAATTTTCACATGGTATCATAGCTCCTTTAGATCAATTTTTCTCCTCTCTTATTTCTTTTTCAGGATCAACATCACTCTCCTTGGGAGTGCATTCAATCTGTTTAGGGCACAGTTGTTGAAGAAATGGATCAATCTCAACATATCATCTTGAATCCAATCAACTACTTCGAATGGAAGGTACTTATGGAGATTATGATGAGGATCAAAGGCCTCTTCATAGTTACCATGGCAACTAAGGTTGAGCCCAATGTAGTAGCAGAGAATATCAAGTGGCACAACATGAGAGATGAGGCATATGGTCTCATGTGTCTCAACATTTCCAGAGACCTTCTTTTCCATCTAGATGGATTGGCATCACCAAATGAAGTAAGGGAGAAACTCCAAAAATTATTTGGAAAGATAGATGAAATGATGGGACATTCACTGGATAATGAGATTGTATCACTGAGTTGAAGCAATTTCAAGGCCTTACAAGTCTACTTCTCCAAGTTCAAAGCTCTTGTTCTTCAATTAAAGCAATGTGGTATTGAAAATAAAGATGAACAAATAGTCTTGGTTATATTTTTGAAGCTTGGCCCTGACTATTTAGTGTTTGTATTGACCTTCCATGCCACAAAATTGACAGTTCAAAACTAGAAGATTCCTTCCCTTGCAGACTTCATGGAATCCTTGACCTAGGAGAAAGATAAGTTCGTCATGATGGGAACCATCAAGCCTTCCAAATATTAAGCTTTGGTTGCTAGAGTTGCAAAGGTTTCCAAAGGCAAGATGAAGTTAAAGAATATTCATGACCAAAATAATGACAAGTCCAAGTCTCATGAGGAGTATTCAAGCTCGAACAAAGGTAAAGGTGAAATGAGTAAGTGTGCATACTATGGTAAGGGTTATCATCCAGAGAGATCCGCATAAAGAAAAAAATTGATATGTTGACTCAACTCCTTGAAAAGCACAACATCTCTCTTCCTAAAGGAACAAAGAAGAAGGAGAGTGCATCAAATTTTGAAGACAAGGAGATAGTTCATGCACTGGTAGCAAGCACTGTAAGATCTCCTTCCTTTATCATTAATTCTGGAGCTTTGAGACACATGGTTTCGAAAAGGGAGGCCTTCTCCTCTCTTGAACATTCGAATGGTCCAAAAATTGTTTTGGGAGATGATTATGAAACTAGAAGTAAAGGGAAGGGTAGAATAGATCTTAACCATGGTTCCTTCAATAATTTTTTGTATGTCCTAGGTATTGCTACTATTATCTTGTAATTTTATTAGATGACCCACATTGGGTATCCTAATAAGGTTCTCTTCTCTCCCAATGATGTTGAAATCACTGAAATTTAAGAAAAAGGTTTTGTTGATCATAGCTCTAAAGTGTACAAGTTCTCATACTTCATGCCTTTCTCAAACCCTTTTTCTCTCCTCACCCATGCTAATGAATCTAGAAAGCTATGGCATGAAAGGTTTGTCCATATAAAGTACAAGTACCTGTCTGATTTGTGTGAAAAACACATGGTCATAGGAATTCCCAAAATCAATTTTTCTAAAGGTGTTTGTCAAGGATGCAATGAAGGAAAACACCCAGAGCACAAGTATGAGAGAGTCAGTCATGAGTGAACCTCTGCACCCCTTGATATTCTTCACAATGACATAGTTATTCCTTTCCCTCATATGTCAATGATTCAAGACAAATATGTACTAACTTTCATTGATGAATTTTCCAGATACTATTGGGTCTTTTTCCTCAAGTACAAGTCAAAATTTTTTGACCTCTTCAAGAGTTTTAAAGCCTTGGTTGAGAAACAGGATGGGAGAAATATCAAAGTCCTCATATCTGATAATAGTGGTGAATATGTCAAATATAAATTTATTCAATATTGTGAATATGCAAACATCCAGATGCAACACTCTATTGCTTACAAACCTCATCGGAATGGTGTTGCTGAAAGGAATAATAGATCTCTCTAGGAGATTTCCACTTGCATGATGGAGTCTAAAGCTTTGTCGCAAAAATTTTGGACTCAAGCAATCAAATTTGCATCCTATATCCAGAATAGGGAACCTCACAAATATCTTGATGGAATCACTCCTTTCGAAGCTTCGAGTGGATACAAGCCTGATGTGTCTCAATTTGAGATTTTTGGCTCTAAAGCTTGGGCTAGAATTTTACTAGAAAAGAGGAAGTATTTGGAACCCAAAAGTCAAGAGTGCCTTTCTTTGGGTATTCATAATATTACAAAGGTTATAATATGATAAAAATGAGCACTAAAAAATCCTTCATTGAAAGGAGTGTTCATTTTGAAGAAGAGCCCATGCCAGCAACAGAAATTGGATAATCCTCTTCATCACCACCACCATTGTTGTAAGTGAAGACTCTAATAAATTTTTTGATTCTGATATGTATGAAAATGAATATTTAATTGCATATCCTAAAGCACATACAACACCAAAGTGGGAATCAAATACCATTCAAGCAGTTGGGGAACTATTTGGGAATCCTAGTGACCCTAGAAGAACTAGATATCAATTTGAGAGTGCCCTTTTTGTCAAGGACCTATGATTTTCTAAGAAGTATTATTTGATGGTTGAATAAAATCCACAAAAGTATGAAGAAGCATTAGAAGATCCAAGATGGAAAATATCCATGAAATAAGAATACCATTCGCTCTTGAAGAGTGAAACATGGGAACTAGTTAATCTTCCACCATGGAGCAAGCTAGTCAAGTGAAAATGAGTATTCAAGACAGCTTGGTGTTGATTGATTTCCTCCAAAGTATAAGGCATGGTTAGTGGCCAAGGGCTAATCCAAATTCCAAGGAATTGACTACAATGAGACATTTACATTAGTGGCAAATATGGATTCCATAAGACTAGTTTTGGTCATTGCAATGGGAGGTACATCACATGGATGTGAAGAGTGCATTTCTACATGGAGATATCAAATAAGAGATATATATATGCAGAAACGAGAAGGTTTTTTTACTAATCCATCTCTTGTGTGTAGGTTGAATAAATCTCTATCATGGCTAAAAAAAACTCCCGGAGCTTGGTATGCCAAGATTGATGGCTTTCTGCTATCACCTAACTTTAGTAGATACAAGTATGATACAAATGTCTATTTGAAGCGGATTCATGGTTCAATCATAATTATTGTTTTGTATGTCGATGACCTTCATATCATAGGAAGTTCCATGAAATAAATTGCCTCCTTGAAGGATGCATTGAACCATGCCTTCTCCATGACTGATTTGGGATTGTTGAGTCAATTTTTGGGGCTTGAGGTTTCTCAATCAGATATTTGAATCAAACTAAATCATTCCAAGTATTATTCAAACTTTCTAAACAATTTCAACATGAAGGATTTCAATCCAAGCAAGACTCATTTCCTTTCAGGAGTTAAGCTTGAACAAGTAAATTCAACTCCTTTGGTAAACACCACACTATATAGGCAGCTAGTTTGTTGTCTTTTCTTTTTGACTCACACTTAACCTGCTATTTCTTATGTAGTGAGTGTGGAATCTAGACACATATATCAGCCACATGACATCCATTGGAGGGAAGCAAAGAGAATCTTGGACTTTTAGCAAGGAACAAAGACACATGGGATTCACTATGTTTCAAAATATGACCTAGAGTTAGTTGGTTTTACTAATTGGGCAGGTGTTGTTCAGGATTAAACACCCATGTAACCTAGGGTATTGGGTTACCAACTTACTACTAACCTTGCAGACAATCAGCTTTAATAAAGTACAGAAAGGAAATAGGAAGAAATTCTCGACTCACCCGATTACCAACGGTTGATCCAAGCTTGATCTTCTTCCACTCTGCTTCTCTCCAAAGCTTCCATGGATGCACCTCCTTCACCTGCAAAGAGAAAATTATCCAAGTAAAACCTTATACATGTATATACGAGAGATTAGATAAACAATATATCTAGTGCATAATTGAATATATTCATCAACCATGATACATGAAAGAGACTCAACACAATGTTGGAAGAAGAATTCTCTTTATTAACAATCAGTGAATGAGATAAGAGTACAACCCAGCTTTTGAGACAAGGAATCCTCTGCAACCAAATGAATCTGAGTTCTACTGCTCCAAGAATTTTGAAGATATACCACCAGCATAACTTTGCTCTCCAAAATTGATTGATTAATTCCCTCCCCAAGGCCTCTATTTATACTTTGGGAAATAGAGTGGTTTTGAAGGTTGAGGAGGTTGAAACAGTTAGGAAAGTTAATGATTAGGACCCAACTAATCTCCATTAATTGTGCTTTATATTTTTTAATGTCGAATTAAGATGTACGCAACTATTGATATAGGAAACCTGCGCATGCTGATGTACGCGGGTTGCAATGGAGATAGTCGTGTACAGTACACAAGTTGTTAATGGGAATAGTCGCATACGTATGTGAGTTGCAATGAGGATAGTCACGTGCGCCATTCAACACTTAGAGAAATAATATGGCAAGCTAGTTCAAGGGTAAATGCATCCCATGTCATTCCCATCTATAGTGTTTTGGAAAACTTCAATCCTAATATGTCCTTTTGAGTACCAACATAAGGAATGTTGGCACTCAGATGGAGAAGTGCCATTTGGGTTGATAACAGATGCCCCCTAATGTGTGAGGTTAGAGGGAAACGATGGCTGAAATACATTATAATCATGATCTTGGAGAACTCAGAAGTCCAATGGAGTAGAGGTAGTACCTGAAACAAATACATAATAATGTCATATACAAAATCATATCTGAGGATTCTATGTTCAATATACTGGAAGACTAGCTCCTTTACAATATTTGAGTACATCAGATAGTGCGGGTACAAAACCATGTATATTACAAAGTTGGATCAAAGCCACAATATACAATAATGATGAGTCTTCAAAGATCTGGAGGCTATGTAATTGACCACAACATAATCTTGTGCAACTTAGTCCATAGATATGAAACTAAGGTCTTCGTAAAAAAATCCCAAAGAACCAGTGCAATCCAAGCCATGTGAATAGATGCTATTGAAGTCGAACATGGATAGGATTCAACAGATTGTCAACTAATAGGTGATAATCGACAACTGAAGCAAATGAATTCACCAAAAATGAAAGTGAATCCTAAGGTATGATCTTCAAAACTCTAAGTCTTCATCATCGGGAAGTGCTGATGTGGAACCATATTGTGATGAGGAAGGCAATAGATCCTCCAACGTATCACAAGAGTGACTAGGAACTGGGTAAAAGAAGGGAGACACAAGTAATAACAGATAAGACAATGATGGAATCAAGATATAGATTAGATACAGGGTTAAGTCCTTGAACATTGAGCACGGCACAGAGATGACCCAAGGAAGCTTTTAACTTTATAGATAGTACAACTAGACTTATCTGTCATGTAGGAGACATGATCAGATTCCCCAAGTAAAACTGACAAGAGGAGGCGTAAGAAACTCGAAGTAATAGCTGAACTGAAAGTGAACACTGAAACATGAGTATCAGAAAAGACAAAGAGTGCTATGTTCAAGGTGTTAGGGTACACAAGGTACTCCCAAAGGACCGAACACCAAGAACAACTGCTTCACACAAATAGATCATAGATCAATACACCAATGTTTGTCACGTGGTTAAAACCCTCAAGAGGGAAACAGTCCACGGCCCCAGCCAAATAGCTACTTGGAGCAATTTATTATACAAAAGAAAGAAAGTTACATGAGCTTCTCATAACC
>LPNX010209830.1:220748-341270 GCA_001517045.1 Pseudotsuga menziesii | reverse complement strand
AGCCAAGGACCCTCTATGCTCTTTAAATAGAGATCATAGACCAATCGGGTGTTAAGCCATGGATCAATGGTAGGTATGATCTAAGAGAAGTTGAACTATCGAATCACTCTATGTCTAGAACATATCGTGACCGTCGGATTAGAATATTTACAAATGCATACTAAAGAAACACACTTTTACCTAACAGATATATTACACAAGTTGATCTTAACAAACTCCTAAGTGTCTAAATATCCTAACACCCCCCCTTAAGAACAACTTGGGATATGATTGAAGGATTTACAAAAATGACACTATTAGGAGAAGGAAGGAGGCATTAGAGCATATCCCCGCTTAAGGACACATTCCTGAACTCCTAACATAGACCAAAGTTTAGAAAACTTCGCTTATGTAAGAGACTTGGTGAAGATGTCTACAACTTGATCATCTGTAGGACAATAGAGCACTTCAATAACACGATCATGAACAAGATTTCTGATGAAGTGCATGTGTAGCTCAATGTGTTTGCTACGCTAATGTAGAACTGGATCTTTGGCAAGCTTGATGGAACTTTGATTGTCGCACCAAAGTGGAGTAGGCTATTGCTGCTCGAATCCAAACTCTGAAAGGATCTGTCGAAGCCATAAAGCTTCCTGACTGGCATTAACTGGGGCTCAATATTATGTTTCTACTAAAGAAAGAGCAAGAGCTTGTTGTTTCTTACAAGCCCAAGTGACAGGTCCAGATCCCAGACTGGAAACATAACCTGCAGTATACTTTCGATCATCAGGATCACAGGCCCAATCTGAATCAGTGAAACCAACCAACAAAGGTTTCCCCCTTGTACTATAATGAATCCCAAACTGAATTGTACCTTGAATATATCAAAGTATTCTTTTTGTTGCTTTCTAGTGACTTTCATGAGTAGTTTGCATATAACGGGCAACACGACCAATGGCAAAGGAAAGGTCAGGACGGGAATGAGTCAAGTATAAAAGACTACCAACAAGCTGACGATACAAGGTGGCATCTACTTCAGGGGAAGTACAGGTGGTAGAAAGCTTGACTCCAGACTAGAAGGGAGAAGGGGCTGGTTTACAATCTTCCATGTGGAAGCGACGAAGAAGGTCACAAGCATACTTAGACTGGGAAAGAAAGATTCCTTCTTTGGTTTGCAAGACTTGGAGACCAAGAAAATAATGCAAATGTCCTAAGTCTGACATTTCAAAATTTTGCTTAAGACTAGATTTCACATGGGTTATAAGGTTAGGGTCACTACCAGTAAGGATAAGATCATCAACATAAAGAAAAAGTATGATGAGATGGTTTCCTACTTTCTTGGTATAGACATTGGGGTCAGAATGGCATCTAGAAAAACCAGTGTCAAGGAGAAAGCTATCCATTTTGGAATACCAAACTCTAGGAGCTTGTTTAAGGCCATATAAGGATTTCTTAAGGAGACAGACAAGGCTAGAGTTATTCTGAACATATCCAGGAGGTTGTTCCATGTAAATTTCCTCATGTAAATCACCATGTAAGAAGGCAGACTTGACATCCATTTGATGGAATTCCCAGTTATGTAAGGCTGCAAGGGAAAGAACAAGGCGGATGGAGTTCATTTTTGCTACAGGGGCAAAGGTTTCATTGTAGTCAATCCCTTCAACTTGGGAAAAACCTTTGGCAACTAACCTTGCCTTAAGTCTTTCAACACTTCCATTTGATGCATACTTAGTTCTGTAGACCCATTTACATCTGACAAGTTTTCTTCCTTTTCGAAGAGGAACAAGATCCCAAGTATCGTTCGCCATTAAGGAACGATATTCTTCATCCATAGCTGCATCCCAATCTGGATTTCCTGAAGCTTCTACAAAAGTTTTTGGATCATGATTCTCGGAAACTTGAGCCAAAAGAGAAGAGGCTCACTGAAACTGAGAACATGTTCGACGTTGATCTCTAGGATCATTGACAAGATCACCAGCTGCTTCACATGTTGAACGGACCCATCGAGGAAGTATTGGTGCTGGTGCAATTGGAGGAACATGAGCAGGAAAAGGTGGATTTTCATCCTCACTGTCATCATTAGAAACTGGAGTTGGAAACCTATCAAAGAAGCTAGAAGAAGAAGAAGAAGAAGGCATAATCGCCGAATAAGGATTGTAGGCCAAAGATGGCACACCCGCCAAGTTAGGCTCGCAGGCCAAGAGATTTTCATCAAATTTAACATCTCTTCTAATGATTATATCATGAGAATGTGGCTGAAGAATTCTATAACCTTTTAATTCTTCAGAATATCCAACAAATATGCACTTTTCACTTTTAGGCTGCAATGCTTTCCGTTTTTCATCCGGAATGTGAGCCCATGCTTCACAACCAAACACACGAAAGTGACTTACATCTGGTTTAATTTTACTCCATGCTTCTTCCAGTGTTATATCCTGTAAAACTTTAGTGGGTGTGCGATTAACTATGTCACTTTGCACAATTTATGGCCTCAGCCCAATATTGAAGACTTAGTCCCTTAGATTGGATCATACAATTAGCCATTTCTTTTAAAGTGCGGTTCTTCCTTTCAGCTACACCATTTTGTTGTGGTGTATATGGAACAGTGTGCTGTTGTTGGATTCCTTGTTCAGTTCCAAAAGTAGTGAACTTATTGTTAACATATTCTCCTCCATTGTCAGATCTTAACTTAATAATTTGATGACCAGATTGTTTTTCAACAAGGGCCTTATAGGCCAAGAACATGTTAAATGCTTCACTCTTAAGTTTTAGGAAGTAAACCCAAGTGCGTCTGGAGTAGTAATTAATGAAAGTTAAGAAATATTTGAAACCAGAAAAGGAAGCAGATGGAAAAGGACCACACAAGTCAATATGCACAAGCTCCAAGGGAATCGAGGTGTGCCAAGAGGCACATTTGTCAAAACTGTCCCGATGATGTTTTTTAAGTACACAACCAGAACAAACACCATCCTTGCAAGATACCAGCGAAAGACCAGTCACCATATTGTCTTTACATAGTTGTTGCAATGAGCGATAATTTAAGTGACCAAATTGCTCATGCCAAAGTTTGCTCAAGTTATCACTATGAGCAACAAAAACTGAAGGAAAAGGTGATGACCCAAAGTTGTTAAATTTGTACAACCTGGTAATATCATCAACAGTTCCATTAGCAAGGATATTTTGAGGATTTTTAAAATCCCTGATTACAACTTGGTGAGGTGTAAACGTCACTGTTTTACCTTCACCTGAATGAGTAATTTGATAGACTGATAACAAATTGCAGGAAATTTTTGGAACACATAATACATCACTGAAATGACCATTTTCTACTGGAACTGTTCCATATCCTACAACACTTAGATATCTATCATCACCAACAAATATTTGTTTGGTGTTACATTCATGCATAGTAGAAAATATGGCTTTATCCTTAGCCATATGATAAGATGCTCCAGAATCAATGAGCCAGTCATTTGAAGTAGAAGAAGAAGATGCAGTATAAGAGTAACCAGAAGCACAAAGTGCATGTCCATGAGTGTTAGATTCTGAAGACGAATCTAGGCTGATGTGGTGCTTCTTCATTGCTGCTTCCAAGGCTGCCATCTTCTTAAAACATTTAGATTCATCATGATTATCTTTCCCACAAAAATTGCAATGATGCTCAGTCTTCTTTCCTTTTTGCTTGGATCCTTAGTCATTTTTTAAAGGAGGAGCTGAATGAGAGTGTTTGGGACCCTTGTTGTTTGGATTATTATTGCAATAATTCTGTTTCTTGGGAGGCTTGGACTTTTCTTTCTATTGGGACGATAAGGATTTCCTAGATGTATCTACATTGTTAATTATTCCAAGATGAATGAGCTTATCTTGCTCTCTAATTAAGGAATCACAAAAGGATTCAAGGCTAGGCTCTTAATAGCTAGCTAAAAGAAATGATTCTTTCATGGAGTAGAATGTAGATACAAAAACAGAATATGCAGGTCCAAGTTTTGAAAGAATATGATAAATGCATTGTTTGTCTTCTTTCTTAATCTTGCATTCGGCACATAATAGTATAAGAGTTTTATACTTAGATAAATAGTTTTGAATGCATGAAAAATCATTTGAATTCAAGGAAAGCAACTCATTCTCAAGTTGATGACCCCGAATTTCATTGTGTTTACCAAACACAGATTCCAACTTTTTCCAAGCTTGATCAGGTTCATCAATTCCAGATATGTGGAATCACAAATTAGTAGAGATTGGCATTCCAATCAATCCACAAGCTTCATCACATCTATTTGCCCATTTAATTTTCTTATCATCGTCATTGGGTTCTGTTTCTTTCCCTGAGGTTATCCTAAAAAGTCCCCTACTTCGCAGAACATCCTCCATACGAGATTTCCATGAGAAATAGTTAGAACTTGTAAGTATAATATCACAAGGGGTGGCCATACTATAAAATAATGGCTGAAAAAATAGAAACTAACTATCTGGATGCAAAGAGATCGAAAAAATATGCAGTTTTAAAAAAAACGACACTTAAAACTGATTCTGGATGATGAAGTTATGCTTGATCAAAGAAAATGTTGAAGATGTCTCCAATAGTGATGTGGCAGATATTAACTTGACCAACTAAAAAAAGAAGTCCCCTCTTCCCAAAATCAACCTTTGACAATCACTTTTACAATAAAGTTGCTTTGAAGTGAATCACTTTTATAGAATAAGTGATGTTCACTTTTACAATAATGTGACTTTTAAATAGTGTGGCAATAAATTAAAAGACTTAAGTGACTCACTTTTATTTTATTTTATTTATGTGAGATGCACTTTTACAATAAAGTAACTTGAAAATAGAAATTGTATGCACTAAAATGTAGCTTAATAAGATTTGAACTCAAGACTTATCAAGGTGTAAAGCAACTTTGGACCAAGTGAGCTAAGTTTAAAAGGTACGTAAAACTATGGAAAGAGGAAGGAGATTTTTGTTTTTTGTTTTGTTTTTACTATTCTCTCTCATTTTCCATGCTTGCTTTCTTTTCCTGCAAATCACAAAAAAACGAAAAACAAAAACAAAACAAAAAAAACTTTTTTTTCACACAATGGAGTTAGATCTTGGTTAGCTTACCCAAAAAGTCTACGTTTTCAAGTTTTTTCGTTCTTTCTGATTTGTCGTGATTGCACAAGGTGCACGGCAAAGAGCATACATAGCCGAGAAGACAAGAAAAAAAACTTTCCCTCGCTATTTATGATTTGCCGCAATCGCACAAGGTGCATGACAAAGAGCATACGCAGCCAGGGAAGGCAAAATTCCAAGACTAAAACAAAGATCTATTTATAAGACTGATAAAATATGAGAGATTTTAAAAAAAATAAAACAAATCCGTCACTGTAACATTATACCTTCAGATTTGCCGAAATGGGTGTTTCTGGAACAAACGGAAATGGTTTTCGGTGAAACGAAAACTATTTCCCAATAGAAACGGTGCTCCAGATGCAATGGAATAGCTCCCATAGGCCACAAATGCATAGAAAATCTAGAACCAGAAACCCTTTCAAATTTTCGGTAACACTAGTCCCAGATCTTGATCAAAACCGAAAGTGGCTCTTCATAAAAGCTCTGATACCATGTTAGGGTACACAGGGTACTCCCAAAAGACCGAACACCAAGAACAAACGCTTCACACAAACAGATCACAGATCAATACACTAATGTTTGTCACGTGGTTAAAACCCTCGAGAGGGAAACAGTCCACAGCCCCAGCCAAATAGCTACTTGGAGCAATTTATTATGCAAAAGAAAGAAAGTTACATGAGCTTCTCATAATCGATCAACTAGCCAAGGACCCTCTATGCTCTTTAAATAGAGATCATATACCAATCAGGTGTTAAGCCACGGATCAATGGTAGGTATGATCTAAGAGAAGTTGAACCGTCGGATCACTCTATGTCTAGAACATATCGTGACTGTCGGATTAGAATATTTACAAATGCATACTAATGCATACTAAAGAAACACACTTTTACCTAACGGATATATTACACAAGTTGATCTTAACTAACTCCTAAGTGTCTAAATATCCTAACACAAGGATGACATGTTGCCACTAACTAAGAACCAAAAGAAAACTTCTTCCTTATTTTCCTTGTTAAATTTTAACGAGTTCAGGAAAGTCAACTCAAGTCTCTCTTCATTTTTTGACAAGCTTGAAGAGAAGAGGGAATAATGTCACTGATTCGTGGATTTTATGAGCTTGAACTAGTACATGCTCACTTGGTGTTTTCATGTTTAGAGAGTCTAAAAACTTTGAAGAAGACTCCAGGGGGGTCCTTTTTCATCCAATTTAGTCTCCTGAGGCCAAAAAAGTATAAAACATACCACAAAAGAACTCTCTTAACTTCTGTAGAATAAAATGTGAACATTTTTTGTACTTAGTCAGGGAGGTCCGAAAAAAGGTTAAATTACCACCTACCTAATGCTCCTTCGAGAGCAGCATATAGCTTGAGTTTTATGAGTGTGAAGGAAAGCAAGATCACTCGAAAAGATCCATTTGAGTACGAGAAATGGAGCTTACAACAATAAACTCGATGTTTTGTTCTTGGTGTTTAACGAGCATGACAAAGACATGAAGTACACTCAGAATCTTTTTCATGTTTAGGTCCAGAGCACCAAAAAGAGAAAAATGAGCTCATACTGGGCATTCCTTTTCTGTAAATTTAGTCCCTCGGCTCTGGAAAAGTGATAAACCTATACCTGAGAATACTCTTCTCAATTCCGTAGAAAATAGAGTGATCATTTCTAGTATTATTCCACATGGTTCGAGAAAGAGATAACCTACCACCAATGTGGATGTCCATCCACATATTCTTAATGAGCTTGAACGTACAAGTTTACTCAGCAGTCAAGTCTTTTTTGAGGAGTTAGACTTGGGCCTAAAGAAACTCCATAAGGGTGGGGGGTCTTATAAAGGGAAAGCTTGTAAAAAGAGACCAAAATGAGGCTCAATTTGGCATGAAAAGTAGCTAAGAAATCCCACCTGAACCTATAACAGTTGCAGCATGAGTATCGAAAGACAATAAGTAGGTTCTAAATGAGGATACTCATGGGAGGAAAGACCTATCCACGGAAGAACAATGGTATAAACGAGGAACTAATGGTTAAAGATATCATAGTCCATGGTTGAAGTGCTAATGCTAGGATTAAGATGGATTATGTATAAATGCAGAAATGCATGTGAAATGACCAAAAACCATCCTATATGAGCGAAAAAACAACTTAAAACGACCATAAACCTATCACATGGAAGAAAAGATATGGAATTAGTTTAAAAAATATGAACTATAGGGGAAAACCCCACTTTGAAAATCATTTTTCTATAAATAGTTCAAAATATGAATAAAAAACTCACCATTTGATTTTTAACCAAAAAAGACAAGTTTTACCTCTACCTTTGATTGCTCAATGTGGACGATTTGGTGGACAATTCTCGAAATTGCAAGTGCCAGGTAAAACTACACTCCATGCTCTTTCATTTGATCCAAGAAATTTTCATTTTTGGGCCCAAATTTTATGTTTTCAAGCGCCCTCAAAGCATGAACGTTGTGTACACGGGTATGGTATGTTGATATTCACGTACATGCGTTTTGTACGTGGGTTGCTCGAAGGAAAGTCACGTACAATATGTGACTTTCCCCAAGGATAGTCGCATACATTGCACGAGGTAGAAAAATAATATAAAGGGTCAAAAATTCAACTTTTTATATGAATCTAATGGTTTAAAATTGCTTGATTATTAGATTGAAAGATGGTGCTTGAGTGGAGAGAGAGGGAACATGAAGACATGGACCAAGAATCTCTACAAGATGCCCCCACAGTGAATGTTTTACGTTAGAGTGGGTTATTGAAATTCTTCTGTACCTCACTTATGCGGTCAAATGTCCGCCTATTAGAGTTTTTGATAAACTATTGGGATCATGATCTTGGCATGTTTGACCTTCAAGGTGAGTTTCTAGAGGTTACATCGAAATATATCTATTTCATTTCCAGTTTATCATGACAGGGAGCTCCGGTGAACTTGGAAGGTATCGGTAGAGGCAGCAACCTTCTAAATGTACATAACTATATAGACATATACTGCAAGCTGAGCACTCAAAAGAGGGGTAGCTGCATCTCTATTGTTCACATTCGCAACTTTCCTTTATAGGTATTGGCGAGCACTATAGTGAGGGTTGCAGGGTCATCATCATTTCACCTTGCAACTCGGAACCAAATGAGACTAGCAGTCGACTGTATACAGGGAGCCTTATATGAATGGTGTTCGGGAATGATCCCAATAATGAGGAAACAACTCTCTGACTGCAAAAGAGGCAGGCGAAAGAACTTTGGTTATTCCAGCATGTTAGTAGCCTTTTTCTTTGAAAGGGTGCCAGGTTGAGTCCTGCAGTACCATTGCCAGTTCATTCTCCCCGTCAGCCTAGGCTAAGTAGGTGGGGAGAGATCTTCCTCCACTAGGGAGGTGGTGGATTGGTCCAGAGTGTCTACGACGACTTCTACTTTTGGTGGGAGCGACATTTAACATCCTTGGGGAAGTTTCCATATGCTGGATTAGATTTTCAAGGTGATACTGATCTTGTCCTCCCTCCAGGAGGAGCATGGAGAGAGTCAGGTATTTTTATTTTAAAAATGTTAAAATTTTTATGAATTTTAATTTTAAAGATATATACATATGTATAAAAGTTCTAATCCTTTTAAAATGTCAGATTGCAGATATTGGACCAGTCCACCCTGCTAGGAATCCATGCATGTATATGCATCCTATGTTGGGAGAGGATCAGGGTTTGATTAGGGTTCTTGAGGGGAAGCTAGCCAGGCTTACCCAGAGAGTACCTACCTTACGTATTGATCATATCCCTGCCATCATGTAGGAGCTAGTGATTGGTATACCACCTGTCTGGATATGCCTTATGAGGCGGGTAGCGAGAGCAATACTTGTGTATATAGATGTTGTTGAGGCTGTTGAAGCCGAGGAGGCTGAAGAAGCCTGAGCACAGGGTGATCAGAATGATCGAGGGAACTAGGGTGGTCAAGCTTAGACCTAGGAGCATTTTATGGACTTTGATCCATGTTTTGTATATTTTTTGTATATTATACAATGACTTGATCAGAGGATCAAAAACTCGACCTACCTATATGGACAGATATTCACACACACACACACACACACACACACATATTTTTTGGTTTATTTACAAATGATTTTATGTGTCTGCTGTATATTTTTTATGCAAAATGTGTTAAATGACAATCCAAGGTATAATTAGCATATGCATCAGTTAATGAATTTTGATTTCTTGGAATATGATTGAATATAATAAACTCAAAATTTCTTTCCAATAACCTAACTTGCATAAACTGACGTAGTAAAATAGGGTTCCGCACCTGCTAATCTTGATTGAGTTGGGAAACCACCAGCTGAGAGTCTAGTCGAACTTCTAGCTGAGTAATACCACGTGACAAAGAATCCAATAAAAGCTCAATGAAAACCCTATATTCAGCCACATTATTGGTAGCAGGACCTAAGCAAGTGCTTCCTGAGGCAACTAACTGTCCTGAGGGCGAATAAATGACCCATGCAACTGAAGCCAAATTACAAGTGTGGCGACTGGCGCCATCAACGAAACCTATGAACCGCTCGGAAGACATTTGTAACAATCAGTAGATGGTATAAAAACACAAACCAACAAACTATTGTACATAAAAATACATACAATAAAATACAGGAAAAAGCATTAAGCCTAAGCATAGTACTTTTTCAGGTAGAGCCCATTTCTAGGCTCAGGTAGCTTATTCCCTTCAAAATAAATCAATTCATATGCACCCTTCTTTAACACCTTTGACACGACATAAGGTACCAACCACATTGACCTGAACTTTCTTTCCCCCAGGGGTTCTTTGTCTTGATCCCAGAGCAAAACAAGCTCCCCTTCAGAGAAATTTCGAGGCTTGATTGATTTATCGTATTGGCTTTTTACCCTATTTTTATGAGCTTCGTTTGCTGTCAGCACATCTCTACGCTGCTCATCTAGATGTTCTAAATGTAATAGACGTTCTTCTAGCTCAGTCGTATCAAGTAACACATGAATAGCAATTTTTAAGGACAGGATTTCGCATTCAATCGGGGTAATTGATTCCACTCCATGAACGAGTTGGAAAGGAGAAAACCCTGTAACAGTTTTCACATTGGTCTGATATGCCCAAAGTGCAGGATACAACATGATGTGCCAGTTGGAACGGGCTGCGTTAATAGTAGGTTTGAGAATAGTTTTCAAGGTTTTATTAACAGCCTCGACCTGACCGTTTTCTTGAGGATAGAATGAAGATGAATGTTCTTGTCTAAACCCTAGCATAGTAGCCAATTCAATCATCATTATATTTTGGAAATGACTGCCATGATCAGTGACAATCACTTTAGGGATACCAAATCGTGCGATAATTTGGTTGAAAATGAAAAAAGCTATAGTTTCCCCATCAGCTTTAAAGGTGGGCATTGCCTCTGCCCATTTTGTGAAATAATCTACAGTGACAATGATATGTTTGTGCCCCCCAGCCAAGACTGGGTTGCACGTCATGTAATATATCCCCCACTTCATGAAGGGGCCCACTGAGATGATAGGAAATAATGGAGCGGGATGCGACTGCATCTTTCTGGGGTAAAGCTAACAAGGATGACAGCGCTTCATGGCTTCCACGCAATCTTTAAAGATTGTGGGCTAGACATAACCAGCACATAATATCTTATGGGCCGTTGCTAACCCAGATAAATGACCCCCACATGCTCCACTATGGGCATCATTTAGGACAACCTCAGCTTCTTCGTGGGTAATACATCGACCCAAAATGGAATCTACCCCCCTATGATATAAGTTATCTCCAATAATGAGGTAGTTCTTGGCATGTATGCATAGTTTACATCGTTCTTCCCAGGAGAAGGCTGCAGGGTACTTCAAAGTCTGGAGATAAATAAGTATATCTTCGTACCAGGGGTTATAGGTGGAAATAAAAAAGATATGCTCATCTGGGAATGAGTCTTCTTCAATGGCTACATCTTCCTCTACTGGAAATTCTGCAATGAGCTCAGCAAAAACTAAGGATTTTTTGGACTTGGCGGATTGAAAATCCAAGTCAAACTCTTGGAGAATGACTATCCATTTGTTGAATTTGCCTCCAACTATCTGTCGAGAAAAAACATATTGAAAAGGATTAACATTTGCCACTACTGTCGTAGTCCTCAGTAAGATGTAGTGACGTAACCTCTGAACAACATACACAGCTGCTAAGGCCAACTTCTCAATGTGGGAATACCTAAGTTCAAGTCTGGATAAAGCATGACTAAGATAGTAGACAACATGTTCTTGGAGCCTATCGTCCTCCTGGACTAGTACTACCCCTATGGTCAACTCAAATGCGGCCAGATACAATATAAAATCCCTAAAGTAATCTGGCGGACGGAATAATGGTGCCGAAAACAAAGCTTTTTTTAATGCCTCAAATGCGAGTTGTGCAATTTCATCCCATACAAATGGGGTGTCCTACTTTAAAAGACACATGAAACCTTTAGTAATCTTGGCAAAATTTACAATAAAACATCGAAGGAAATTAGACTTCCCCTGCAGGCTCTGAAGCTGCTTGATAGAATGAGGAGGAGGCAGATTTACAATGGCCTCAAATTTCAAAGGATCCACCTGAATGCCTTTGTTAGAAACAATGAATCCGAGCAGTCTCCCTGAATTGAAACAGAAAATGCACTTATGAGGATTCAAGTGAATTTTATAGTATCTGCATCGTTCAAAAATCAAACGTTAGTGATCTGGGTGATCGATCCTCTTATGAGAATGTGCTGTCAGATCATCAAGGTAGGGTTTGACAATGGATTTAATGTCATGAAAGGCAAAATTCATTGCCCACTGAAAGGTTGCCCCAGCATTTTTCAATCCAAAGGGAATTTTCTTGTACGCGAAGGTACCCCAAGGACAAATAAAAGTTGTTTTATGTTGGTCTTCCGGTTTAATTTGGATTTGATTATATCTGGAGAAACCATCCATAAACGAAAGGACTTCACTTCCTGCACAAGCATCAATAATTTGATCTATAAATGGCGTGGGATAGTTGTCTTTAGGACAGGATTTGTTTAGATCTCAAAAGTTAGTACAAACGCATATGGTCCCTTTCTTTTTGTCAATAGGAACAGGGTTGGATACCCATTCTGCCAAAGCTATGGGATAAATGAAACCAGCTTTTAGCAGTTTCTCAACTTCAGCCTTCACTGTCGCTGCTCTACGTGGGTTGATAGGTCTCAACTTTTGTCGAACAGGTCTAGCGTCAGGATATGTTTGAATTTCATGCTCGACTATTGATGGATCAATTGTTGGCATCTCCTCATATGACCAGGAAAAAACATCGCGAAATTCCTTAAACAAGGCCGTATAGATCGCAATCTCCTCCGGAGAGCATTTTGCGTCGATGTGTACATTTTCCACAATGTTTGGATTTACAGAGATGTTGATAGGGATAGTAGTAGAAATGTTTTCCATATTCCCCTTAGAAAACATTATTTCCCTTGGTAAGGGATTAATGGGTGTATCCACATCACCTTCTAGTCTCATATGCAACTCCTGGTTTTCTATCCTGCTTAACTCTAGAAGAAAATAGGATCAATGGTGAAGATCTTTGCAGATATTATCTCGTCCACACATAGCTTCCAGAGTGGCTTCATCCGAAGGTAAAACCATATCTAATCAATCTCTACAATGCAAAGAGTTCTTTGCCCAAGCAGGAAAATAGGCTTCTTCTAGTTCCTCTGAGACTGTGAGAGGGAGCAGAATAGGATCAACACTGGTATGGACAATAGATTGATAAGCCACTTCTACTGCTGATAAGGGCACTTCAAGTTCATGGTGGGAAGGAAGAACCCAAGGATTGGCCCTATCAACAACCGTAGCTATGGACTTCCCCATACTAGTAGAACATATGTAATTAATCAGAGCTAGAAAATCAAATGTGCCCATCAATGATGCATACATTCCAGCTCCTAAGCTCTATGAAGCATATCAAACCTAATCAACCAATGGTATGGTGGACTCATTAGATTCCATGCATCCTTTTCGAGTAAAACTGAGTTGGTCAACAGTGACCAACTTCCCTTCGTGTGGAAACACTACCACCCGAAAAATGGTCGATGCAATATCAGACATGGCATAAGTCCAACTTCTCCCCAAGAGCAAGTTATAATCCAAAGGTGCATCAATCACTTCTACCTCAATAGAAACTGCTTTCCCTGCCAACTTAGTTTCGAAATCCAGTAGGATACCATGTGGATGAAATGACCTTCTCTTGAAAGCAGTAAGTATGGTTTTCGATGGAACCAACTCTAGGGATCTAATAGCTTTGCAACAAGACAAGGACATAACACATGTAGAAGCACCCTTGTCAACAATTGCCCTTCCAATGGTATTTCCACCATGGCTAACATTTATCGATAAGGATACATGATATGGTAGGCGAATTTTGACATCAGACAGATTAAATTTTGCCATGAGACTCGATGAGTCCATACTGCCTAAGGCTACTAAGAGTACATCTCGCTAGGTGGGACAACTCTGTAACACCTCTAAAGCCGACATTACATAAGGATTCTGGGATAAGTCTTCAACTACAGAGTAGTTGGCTACAACCCTAGCATTAGGATTATGCAATGTTTTCTTAAAGACACCTTTTGGTATCTTGGGCACAATTTCAGCAGGTTTCTCAATCATGAGAGGGTTAGAAGTTTCACCTATCAACTTACCCTTCTTTGAGGTCTCTTTTTCATAGTTCTTATTCCTGGTCTATAGTAAAGTCTTGGATCGAACCATGTTGATATAATTTGGGTCAAGAGCATTTGGGGTGCCCCTTGCTACATTTGAAATTGAGGCAGAATTATGTCTTTGGGGAAAAGGATCCTTCAGGACAACCGGTTGTTGGCCTTTTAACAGCTTCTGAGCTTGTTCCATAATGGGACATAGATGGGTAAGGTGATCTTCATGGCACAACTTACATGGGAATTTCACCTTCTTCTTTTCTTTCTTGCCCCCATCAGCATTGTTTGTGGGTTTTTCCTTGTTTTGGTTTCCCTCACCCTTTTTTCCTCTCTTCTTTTTCCCACCGGGTTGTTGATTTCCCTTTTGAGAGGTTTGTGCAAAAACATTTGCATTTTGGGGTGAGGGGGCATCCTTTGCTACCTCCGCTGTAGAATGTTTAACGGATAGTTGATGGAGCTGTTTAGCCAAAGATTCTACAGTGGGAGAATTCATAGAACCAACCACACCATCGGCATGGGGTCCAGGCTTAGGTTTCTCTATATTGTGCATTGGCCTCGGTGCCTCAGGGATAATCTCATATAAGATCCCAGACTGAGAATATATCAAATCTAGTTGATGGGCCCTGAGGATAGCTTCTTCCTCATTCGTCACTCCCGAAGTAGATACATCCTTAGATATATAAGGAAATAGGGATTTAAGGAACCATTCTAATAAGAAACCGAGAGGAATAGTGGCTTTGATAAGGCATTTTCGTCTTCTCCACTCTTGGATGTGATCCGAAATATGAGTGGCCTTGTCCTGCTGGAAGGTAGATAAAAATTCTGTTCCAAAATCATAATGGACAGGAAGCTGGAAGTGACTAAGGAATGCATTAGACAAGTCCCAAAAACTACTAAACGCAGCAGAAGGCAATTCAATGTACCATTTTGCTGCAGTACTGGTCAAAGTTATTTGGAGCAGCCTCAACCGAACCGAATCCTAGTTCAGTGAGTTGGAAGAGCACCACAAATGGAAAGTGGTGGCATGAGCTCCAAGATCATCACCAACTTTTCTTTCAAATTTTGGGATATCCGAGGGTAGCTTGGTAGGGACAGGTGGCCAGGAGGGGTCATGTCTTAGTGGGTCATTCATCAGTTTCGACAAATATGGCAAGTTTAACGTTGCTAGGAAAGGAATCTTGGGTCTAACTAGAGCACTAAAAGTACCAGTTTGGGGATTAGAGGGACTTGCCCCCATATTCCCTTATGTGAAGGTGGGGTTTCCCCCTGCTCTCGGTTGTGAAGTGGATGGGTTGCTTTGGAAAGGATTCCATACATAAGCCAATGTATTGTTTATGTGTGGTGCAATATAAGAGGTTCTAGTTTCCCCAGTCGAAGTTGGGGTTTGGAATACAGAAGCAGGTATCCCTCCACTAAAAAGAGGATAGGGAGAGCTCGTGAACAGAGCTGAAACCGGAGTTTTAAAACCTTGACCATAAGGATTAGTTTTTCCAAACTGCACCCCTACATATGAGGGTGTTAGGCCTATGTATGGATTGAATGGGGGAATGTGCCCCCCATTTCAAGGAAAACCTTGGACAAAAGTTGGGGATCCTATAGGACCACTCTGGGTAGTGTGTGCAAAGGAAGTAGGAACTGTAGGTACACTAGGAATCCCAGTGACCATAGCACCAGAAGCACCTGCTAAACTTGTGGGAGCCAATGGTTGAACCACTTGGCTAGCTAGAGTTAACGGTGTAGTAGGTATACTTGTTCTAGGGTCACCTACCGAGGGAGGTAGCACCCCTTCAGCTGAAGCGGCTGAGGTGGAAGTAAAAGAACTTTCTCCTGTAGTAGAAATTATTCTTCCCACACGAACACCAATCATGGGTGGATTGAAAGGACGAACCTAAACGATCACCGAATCGTTTAAGTTAGTTAGGGGTGAATTAAAATTCCTTGCAAACTCGTCATCCTGCAAGTCTTCTATTTCAACTGTGTTTAAATTAAAATAGTTTTCCCTAAGTTCTGGTTCACCTGAAACTTCACTAACTCCTATCGGTTCGAAAGAACCATCTGTGTCTAATCTCTGCCTTTGAGGGGGAGGTGGAGATTCCAATGTGATAAGCGGAGGAAGGTTTTGCAACCTTCGTGACCTTCTAATAGATTGGTCCTCCACGATTGTAAATTTGACTCTTCACACCCTAAGGTCGGTTAAAACACAGACAAACCATAGACCAATCACTACAAAAATTTCCTAAAGTCTCAACAATCGCAAGGGGTATAAGATATACTTTCTCGAAGAAAGCTGAGAGACAGTTTCTTGGCATCCTTGAAGAGGTTCTTAGGCACAAGCAGAGGAATCACCCACCACCCTCCTACACTTTCAACAAGGGTTACCTTCCAAGCCCATCCAAGGTGAACCAGAAATAGCCTTCCAGTTTACTTGTGTATAAACCCTAGATGTCCAAGAGACTAGAGGCTACCTTAACTATATCAATAGTCGAGGGGGACAGTCGCAAGCCTGATTCATATACATGGGCAGGGTAGCAAATCCTGAAACTCTGTCTAGGACAGAATCCCCAGATGCGTAAAAACCTTGGTCTACGTTTTGACAAGGAATCGGAGGGTTATCTCCTCAGTCCAATGCCTCCACGTGGCCTCATGTTTAACTCCTGTTTGATAGGAGCTTCCCAGATACTATCAACACAGAGAAGGATTTACCTATAGATTGGCCAACTAAATCTGAATTTAAGTACTTATGGGGAGTTTACACTTCCTATCCCACAAGTCTAGCTTAAGCTAGTAGATGTATGACCCTATAAAACAAAAATTACTAATAAATTTTAAATTATAGCGTTCATTTTAAGGATTGTTCTTAATCAGAGGGTAAGTCATGTGAATGACTATGATATTATTGACTCGATAAGAAAAGTAAAAAACAGGTGTATAAATAAATTCCAAAGCAAATTATCACTACTTAAAGCAAGCTTCTTTTTCTTTTTTTGTAAATATGAACTAATGAAAATGCAACTAGGAAAGAGAAAACTAAGACTTATTTTTGTAATTTTTGAGATTTTATTTAAAAACTGAAAGTAAAACTACCATATGCAAATGTTTCCAATGCTTTTCTTTTCACTTTTCAAATTCCTCAAAGATTACGATGCACCTAAATGCAAAAATTCTTGAGTATGCTTGAATAATCAAACTATATAAAGTAAGCAAAAATGAAGTATAGCAGATGTATAAGAACCAAAGATCAACCACCTAAGGAAGACTTGGAAAAACACCTAGCTGGGAAGACACAATGAATGAAAATCACTGAAATCAATCGAAGGCAAGTGACAAACCAACACTAATTGGAAATAGAATGGGATATACGGTATCTAGAACCCTGATCACTGATTTAGACACACAGCACTTGGACCTATCACCCAACAGGAAAATCCACTTCAAATTGCTAAAATAAAGACAATCCAACCAACAAAAACTCAAGGGATTATTGAAAAGCACGAAGTATGGTTAATAAGGCTATCAAACCTGCAGTGAAATGCCAGTACTAAAGACCACCAAGAAAAACAAAATCCAAAGAAGGACAGGGACAAGCAACCCTACCCAAAAATTTTGTTGCTAAATAATGTACACCACTGTCTAGTGCAGCAACCCACGTACTGTACGCAACTGTCTAATACAGCAACCCGCGTACACAAACCTCTGTACGCAACTGTGTAGCACAACAACCCGAATATAGGAGTAAAATTTTTCAATAAAATAAAAATTATAAAGGTCCTTAAAACACCACTATAAGTCCAAACCAAGATAGAAAACCACACACTGAACCAAAGCAAAGACTGGGCAAGGATCTACAGGACTAACCCATAGCAGGCTAGACTCACCAGTGGAGTCACTAGTTCTGTTGTTCAGGATTAAACACCCTTGTAACCTAGGGTCTAAAGTTACCAACTTACTACTAACCTTGTAGACAATCAGCTTTAATAGAGTACAGAAAGGAAATAGGAGGAAATTCTTGACTCGCCCGATTACCGACGGTTGATCCAAGCTTGATCTTCTTCTGCTCTGCTTCTCTCCAAAGCTTCCAGGGATGCACCTCCTTCACCTGCAAAGAGAAAATTCTCCAAGTACAATCTTATACATGTATATATGAGAGGTTAGATAAACAATATATCTAGTGCATAATTGAATATATTCATCAACCATGATACATGAAGAGACTCAACACAATGTTGGAAGAAGAATTCTATTTATTAACAATCAGTGAATGAGATAAGAGTACAACCCAGCGTCTGAGACAAGGACTCCTTTGCAACCAAAGGACTCTGAGTTCTGCTGCTCCAAGACTTTTGAAGATATACCACCAGCATAACTTTGCTCTCCAAACTTGATTGATTAATGCCCTGCCCAAGGCCTCTATTTATACTTTGGGAAATAGAGTGGTTTCAAAGGTTAAGGAGGTTGAAACACTTAGGATAGTTAATGATTAGGACCCAACTAATATCCATTAATCATGATTTATATTTTTTAATGTCGAATCAATATGTACGCGACTATTGATAAAGGCAACCCGCGTATGACACGCGAGTTGCTTAAAGGAAGCCCACGTATGCTAATGTATGCGGGTTGCAATGGAGATAGTCGCATACAGTACGTGAGTTTTCAATGGGAATAGTCGTGTACGTACACGAGTTTCAATGAGGATAGTCACGTACACCATTCAACACTTAGAAAAATAATATGGCAAGCTGGTTCAAGGGTAAATGCATCCCATGTCATGCCCATCTATAGTGTTTTGGCAAACTTCAATCCTAAGATGTACTTTTGTGTACCAACATAAGGAATGTCAGCACTCAGACGGAGAAGTTCCATTTGGGTTGATAACAGCAAGTGATAACACTAATAGAAAATAAATTTATGTACATGTTTATGCTTGCAGATGGACCAATAAACTAGTCAAGCAAAAATCAAAGTTCCATTGCACTTTCTTCTACAAAGGCAGTATATAGATGAGTTGTAAATGCAACTACTCAATGTTTGTGGTTGAAGGGTATACTTGGAGAGTTTGCGATCGAATTTGATAGTTAAATAGTCATTTGTTGTGACAAAAAAAGTACTATTCAAATGTTAATAGACCCAGTACAAAGGAAACAAACCAAACACATATATATCCATATGAACTATAGCAGAGGACTTGTGCATGATGGGATCATTGCTCTGCATTATTGCACATCATCTGAGCCAGTTGCAAACATCTTCACCAAAGAATTCTCGGAGAAGACCTTCAACCATATCAAATCACTACTTGGGATAGTTAATCATATGGTGGAGACTGATTAAAGACAAGTTTTCACAAAAAAATTTCATGTCCATGTTTAAGGGAGGATTTCCCCCTTTGTGGGTTTGCCTCTTTCCTTGTTTTGTATGGAAAAGCAGTATGTAAAGGGTGACTAAGCCTTGTTGCTAGGCCCTATATATATGATATATCTATGATATTTCACATAAGTAAGAATTGAGAGGGGGTGTTATAATAACCAAAAATGCATTCCCATATTTAGGATAAAATAATTAATCTTTTTTATTTATATTATAGGTCCTACACTAACTATTTGGCATCCACTTGCACCATTTGGTCAAAATTTTCCTAAAATGCCTCTAAGAGTGCCTTCATAATATTATGGATAATATTCTGACAACTTTGTAGACTTCCCAGTTTAGTAAGTGTGTATTCTTGCCTCATCCTGAGTTTGACTGCTTTTTAGCATCTCTTAAGGCAAAAGGTGAAAGCTAGTCACATGGAAACTACCTTGTTTTTTGCACAACTCATCCTCCATATTTTCACTCTTGAAAGCATGAGTATATTAACTTTCCATAGCTTATCAGTTGATACACCTCATTCAGCCAATTTGTGACCTCCTTGACTAGTTTGGAAAGTGTTTTATGCACCTAGGGGGGGATTTTTTACTTTTAGTAAGCATGCTTTTGTGAGGATTCAAATTGCCTCCTTATGCATTTTAATCTTTGATATAATTATATATTTGTACAACCTATTACTTTAAAAGGTTGGATGATGTAAACTTATGCAATGCAAGTTTGTTTTATGCACCAATTTCAATCTCCTATTTGAGTGGATCTATGCATGTTTTTCAAGCAATTTTGTGAGTTCAATTGATCTAAACTTGGGCTAAATTTTCACACTGAGAATATTGTTAAAAGTTTCATTTCTATTCAAACTTATCTATAATTGTGCATTTTAATTTTCCAAATCCTCTCTTAATGAGACATCTTCATATTCTAGTTTCTCACGTATTTCTTGCTTTTCCTTGAGCTGACCTCTCATTACCTCTTCTATCCTTTTTTCCTCTCCAAGCAATGTCTTCAGGTTGGTATTTGTCTTCTTTGTTTCTCCTTTCAGTTGTTTTTCCTCTTTTATTTGAGTGTTCAGGATGACAATTTTCTTCTATGTCTCATCAAGATCATGATCCTTCATTTCATATTTCTACAATTGCTACTTCTACTTTATATTCTCTCTCCTCAGTTTATCAATTTATACTAAGTGATTGTCAAATTTCGCTTTAAGATCCACATCAATAGATTCTTCTTCTTAATATGACTTTGTATCCATTTCTCCATAAATATTATGTATATTGTCTCAAATATCTTTAGCTAATGTACACTGTATTACCTTGTCAATATTAGAGTCTGGTAGGGCACTCAAAATGGCATACATTGCTTTTGTATTGCTTTTTATTTTACTCCTCAGTTATATAACCTGTCATGACTAAATCCCATATATAAGACCCAAGATACATTATATATATATATATATATATATTCATTCTTGTGTTCCAAAATACGTAGTTTTAACCATCAAACAAAGGAGATTTTAAAAGAACTTCCTGATAATCCATAAGTGTTGAATATTTTCCCTCTAATGGTTAGAGTGTTTCTGAAGAAACTTGCTCTGATACCAGCTATTGGACTTATGGTTATATTGAGAGGGGGGTGAATCAATATAAGATATTTTTTCTTATTTTAACCATTCATCAATCATTCATTGACTGTGAAATAGTAAATACACATGAGCTCAAATCAAAGTACACAAGATATAACATGGAAACCTTTTCAGGAGAAGACCATAAAAAAATATCTTTATAAGTTCATGTAGGAAACAATCTACTGTTACAAATTTTGTCAGTACTAACCTAAAGGAGACACCAATTCCCTCAAATGAAAACCAACTTGAAAATAAGTAGGAACTAGCCTACTAAAGACACCAATCTCCTCAATTGAGCACCAACTCAACAATATGTAGGAACCAACATGATAGAGACACCAACCTCCTCAACTAAGCACCAACTCAATTATATGTAGGTGTCAATCTACTGGAGACACCAACTTTTCTATTGTTGTTACTATTGTTTCCTCTTCTTCTACTTGTACCTAATTCTATGTTATGATTCTATGTCAATCTTCACTCTTCCAAAATATAACACCTCTTTCTACAAATGCACCATAATCTGCTTCAAAACGTGTCAATCTACTGGAGACACCAACTTTTCTATTGTTGTTAATATTGTTGCCTCTTCTTCTACTTGTACTTCATTCTATGTTATGATTCTATCTCAATCTGCACTATTCCAAAATATAACACGTCTTTCTACAAATGCACCATAATCTGCTTCAAAATGGATTCATATAGAAACCCTTACTTCTAAAGAGAATATCTCCATTGTAGCAAAAAAATATCTAAAACTCATACCAAAGATTCTTCAAGATTACTACTTCATCTTCTTCAAGGTTCACTATCTGAAACACCCTGGAACAAAAGTTATAGAAAAAATTCCAATTGACATGTTTAAAGTTGATTTCAAGATCATTTAGAAACCCTAACTTCTTAATTTCATATCTCTGAAAACATAGAGAATAAAAGTATGAAATATGAACCATAGATACATAAATATATCTACTTCATATCCTCCAAGTATGACAGTATCAAACACCCTATAACATAAGTTATATCGAAAGTTCCAAATTGACCTATTTGAGGATGATTTCAGGATCATTCAAAAACCCTAACTTCTTGAGTTCATATCTCCTAAAATATAGCGAGCCAATGTTTGAAAATCGGACCGCAAATACATTAAGATCTTTTTTTCCATCTTGTCTAAGTAGAATGATCTTAAACATCCTAGAACCTAAGTTATGGTGAAAGTGTCATGCTGACCTGAAAATCTCCCATTTTGGAATGATACTCAATATTTTCTTATCCTCTTCTTCAAATGTTGCAACCCTTTCCAGTAGTGTGTCTCTCTTAAGATATATACATTCCTTGGATGACTGAGTGAAAAAATGAGGAAGTTATCCTCTTATTTATATTCTTATTATCATTTTTTGGGCCAACATAACGTTGTTATATCTTGACAGGGCTAATGAAAATTCTGGTTAGGTTGACTTTACAAATCCTTTCATGTCTCCTCACTCCTATGGATTTAGAGGGAGTTCCATATATCGTTGGAAGGTATTAGAATAATATTTCCAACCATGTAACCTATAATCTCATTAGAGATAGGTATCTATAGTAAAGATTCATTCAAAGGTAGTGTATCCAAATAGAGCATCAAAATTCCAAAAACAATAGTTCCAACAATTTACATCTTGCAATGTCTATCTTCAACTTCTGTAGTCTCCTCTTTAATTTGACATCAATTACTATTAGATAAATAATGCACCGTAGTGCCATGGTTGTCTACATAGGATACATAATCATTTTCCTTGCACTTATGTTCCATGGTCTAACTTAGGTTATATTGATCAATATTGGTCAAATAGATGATTCTATCTTATCAATTAATAGTTGAGGCACTCTAATTTGATCATTCTGACATCTAGGCACCTACATTAATTACAAACCACTTCCAGCTTTGACTAGGGGCATTAGTGTGTAAATGTGGTTGTTTTGTGGTCTTCATGGGCATTTATTTGGCTCCTAGAGACTCTCCCACTCACCCATGTGCTCTCCCATGCTAGCCTTCCCTAATTTATGACGCATGAACGCTTCTTACCTATTAACACATGTTCATACATGGATTCGTGACTTTTTTATTAGGTTTGGGAGCTTATTGGTCAACCTCGGCGGGTTTAGGGGTCAAATCCTAGCCTGCCACTTGTATGCATTCACATGGCCTCCAAGGGATCACAAATTTTCCCTAATGTATTATAAATATGTACTATACACATATACAAGATGTATTATAATAATATGATCAGTTATTAGCACCATTCACATGTGCTATTCCAACTATTTTCAGTCTCTTGTGATGTTCTCTTGCATATTTTGTCAAATAATTTGAGTGTGAATATTTCTCTAGCTGCTAGATTTCACTGAGAAGAAATTCTCACATGGTATCAGAGCTAGTTGGAGCTAAAAACAAATCTAGATAGGTTTGGATTGTTGTTTAGGGAATATTTCCAGAAAGTCTGAGTGTTTGCATTACAGATTTTACATTGTTTTTGTCACAGGTTGCACAAGCAAGATGGAGGAAACTCAGCTATTGCTCACACCATTCAACTATTTTTAATGGAAGGCCAAAATGGTGATCCATTTGAGGTCAAAAGCCATGTATATAGTCACCATGGGAACTGAATCTTAACCCAACTCTGCAGTAGAGAAAGCTAAGCACTTCAATCGAATTGATGACGCTTTTGGAAAGCTCCACCTCAACATTTCGAGGGATATCCTCTTTCATGTAGAAAGTATTGGCTCACCCAATAAATTTTGGCTCAAGCTTGAGTCACTATTTGGGAAGACTAGTGAAATGAGAGGCCATCATCTTGAGAATGAGCTAATCTCCCTGAGCCCAGCTAACTATGAGATAATTTAATACTTATTTACCAAGTTCAAAGTGTTAGTACTTAAGCTAAAATAGTGTGGCATAGAGAATAAATATGATCCACTTATCTTTTCCATCCTTTCTAATCTAGGGTCTGGGTATTATGTGTATGTTTTGACATTCCACTCAGGCAAGCTTACATCTAGAAATTGGAGGATGCCTGCGTTAGCAGAATTCATGGAGTGTTTGACTCAGAAGAAGAACAATCTCATACAAATGGGTACCATCAAATCAACCAAAGAACAAGCCCTTGCTGCTGGTGTATCAAATCAATCCAAAGGAAAGAAGAAAGATTTGAAGCAAAAAGAGAAAAAGCAGTCAAGTTCAAAAAGCTCCAGTTCTACTGATGGGAGTTCGAGATCAATGAGGACAAAAGAGAGAGAGAGACCCACATCTATTTATTGCAAAGGTTCACATCTTGAAAAATATTGCTTCATAAAGAATATTGAAATCATGACCAAAATCCTTGAGGATAACCATATTGATCTTCCAAATTTTGCAAGAGGATGGGAGTGCAAGCAAGGAAGTGGTAAGCCTGAGCATGCATTGAGTGCACGAGTAAAACCCATTTCTGATATCATTGTTTCTGATGGCCCTGTTTCAGATTTACCTTCTGATATATCTGAATCTGAATCCTCCATCCCTTCCTTGGAAGAAACCCCAGTCAATTCACCAAAGCTTCCTCCCAAAACTAGTCATTTTTTGCTAGTTTCGAATGAGTCTTATGAAAGCTCTTTCCCAATCCAATCATATCTTTCCAATTCTGATTCTAAAGGTGATTTACAAGCTGAAATACATCCTATTGGATTCATTGACTCATTTACCCAACCATTTCATGACCAAAAGACTCGACAACCCTCAAGTTTAGTAGTTGGAAAATCTCAAAAGTGCCTAGTTTTCAATGCTATGTCATTTGTATATGTTGATTTTATGTCTTGTCTGTATTTCATTGTTTGGAAAACCATATAATTTGACTTCATGGGACTTTTGTTACATATGTATATACTTTATTTCACCACCCATGGTTCAAATCTCAAGTCTCCAGACCCTCCAAGTTTGCTCAATTGCAATTGTGATCTAGTTGCTCACTCTTCTCTTTCTATGGAACCATTCGCTCATGGAGACACTATACCTCTGATATTTCAACTATTTTATAAGACATATATTGTGATATTTCAGATCCTCATGAGTTTTTTTACGGATTTATGAAGGTTCTTAATCAAATTTGAAAGAATGATTCATGGTTTTATTCATGATATTGCAACTACACATCAAGCAGATTTTGTTAAATATTTTGATGTTATTTGGGAAAGAGTTTGCAGAGATATCTTTTCCATGGTTTATTATGCTTTTATATTAGATTATGATTTCAGCAAAAGACATTCTTATGATTCCCCTCCATCATCAAATGATGACCATCAAAGGGCCTCTCCACATGATCTTTGTTTACATCACTTTGATGGATTGATGCATGATATTGTCATCCGCAAAATCTTCACCAAGTCCATCACCAAGAAGTTTTTATTTCAGCTCATTTAAGTGAAGAAGAGGACCTATTGAAGACCTTTTGTTCATCTGTCATATCCATTTTTGAGAGGAGGTTTTGTCCCATGAGGTTTTCCTCCTTACCTCGGTTACATGGTTTAATAAAATTTTGTTGTAAAAGGTGAGTTGTGCCTTAGTTGCCAAGGCCTTGATAAATCATTTTGAATAATATGTACTAAGTTAGTATTAAGGGGGGGGGGGGTGTTAGAGTAATAATATACCTTAGTACCATGGTTATCTACCTAGGAGACATAATCATTTTCCTTGTGCTTATGTTCAATGGTCTAACTTAGGTTATACTGATCAATACTCGTCAAATAGGTGATTCTAGCTCATTAATTGACAATTGAGGCACTCTACTTTGATCATTCTGACATCCAGACGCCTCTTGCATTAATTGCAAACCACTCCCAACTTGGACTAGGGGCGCTAGTGTGTGAATGTGGTTGTTTTGTGGTCTTCTTGGGCATTTATTTGGCTCCTAGAGAATCTCCCACTCACCCATGCACTCTCCCATGCTATCCTTCCCTCATTTATGACCCAGGCATGATTTTTACCTGTTCACACATGGATTCATGACTGTTTGGTTAGGTTTGGGAGCTTATTGGTCAGCCTGGGGGGGGGGGTTAGGGGTCAATTCCTAGCCTGACACCTGTATGCATTCACATGTCATCCAAGGGCTCACAAATTTTTCCCAATGTATTATAAATATGTATTATACGCATATGCAATATGTACTGTAATAATATGATCAGTTATTAGCACAATTCACATGTATTATTCAAGCTATTTTCAGTCTCTTTTGTTGTTCTCTTGCATATTTTGTCAAATACTTTGAATGTGAATATTTCTCTAGTTCCTAGATCTTACTGAGAAGAAATTCTCGCAATGACAACTATATTTCTAGCACCTTTCTAGTCATATGATAGTTTCACGTTGATTTTCACTAACATCGTATTTCATACCCATGTCACTTTGAAATAAACATCATATCATCTAAAATGATATCATTTTACAGAGAGTCATTAGTTCACGCAAAGTTAATGGAACAATGTAGATTATAGTATAGATAGGTTTGAAGATGGGTTTAGATTATACAAACAATAAATCATATATGGACCTAAGGTTAAAATATGAACCTTTATATGATGATACATTTAGTACACTAGCATAAATATATAAAGGTTATTATTAGACTTCAACATACAATTGGTACTTAGAGATAGAAGAACAATTGTAGAAATATAGCAAGGTTTCAACTTTTGACTTAGTTATACTAACTTCATTCCTTAGGTTTTTGAGTTCCATGAAATTGTTCAGTAGTGCTCCAAAATATTTGACACTAAACATCATATCATGAGTCTAAAGGAGGTTAACAAATCACATGTTCCCGTGACTACCATTTGGTTTAGAGGTATGCTAGAAATCCCAACACTAACCAAATTTTTTAGGGTTAGTTGATGCAGGAGCATCCAACTCAGATTTCCTTGACTAATGAGTCAACATGTCATGTAATCACTTCTAGATGAATAGGGTTTGTTGTTAGATGGATAGGATTAGTTTTATTTTGTAATAAGTGGTAGTTTTCCATTATTCTCCTTGAACCCTACGAGAAATTATTCAAGGATAGATCTTTGTTGATAAGATTTATTTTATTAAGTGTCCAGATCCAAGCTATACAGATCTGATAGGTTTGTTGAGTTTTATAAGAAGAATTGAATGTAACAGATAGGATATGATAGGAGAGTGCATGATAGTAGAAAGTGTGTATTGAATTTTATGACTGGATAAGTTGAATGAAGAACAAAGTTTTACTCAATGATAATTTATGTTCATTTATATCTTTGTTCCATTTTCCAGTCGTATAAATTGAAATCCTATATGAGTGTATGCATTTTGAATTTTGATAGAAGTGCAGGAGACCGATATTGTTTGTGAGAAGTGTTACAGGGAGGAATTAATCATTCCATTGATCAATTTAGTTGCACAGTTAAAGATCTGCATCTTGAATAGATCTATGATTGAAATCATATTTCCCAGACAAAAGATGCACTCAAGGTAAGGGAACCAATTGTCCAGATCGCAGGGTGGAGATTCAGAGTGAACAAAGATCAATGACCACGGAAGATTCCACTGACAAAAGTTCATGGAGGATAAGAAAATTTCGATCCAACAAAATCAGAACCAATCGTTGGGAAATCAGATCGAAGTCAATAGCTGAGATTGATCATCAAGGAGATCGACGGGGGACAGCGATTTCGATGGGAAGAGTTGCACGGTCCAAAGAAATTCCAATGTGCACAAAATTTATATGCAATGTGCTTCATCATTTTTGGAGTCCACCATTGATTTGGTGGGGACACTGATTGGATGGTCTAGAATCCATTTCACAGATTTAACAAGCAAGGTTGTTAACATTCTGTCTAGATGCAAAATTTCATTTATGAAACGAATTTTATCATGGATTTGAAATCCATGAGTGATTCGGATGATAGGTTGACTACTTTGTGAGCTAATTGGATTAGTTTTGGGTTGCTGATTGGACCCGCAAATTCTACCTGGAATAGGTTTGGTATCATAGCTTTAGTTGAGCCTATAGAAACATGCCACCAAGACGAGGAGGAGCACATGGGGTTCTTGTAGGACGTGGTCGTGGAATACAACTTGCATATACAAATATGCAGAGAGACATGAGAATACTGGAAGAAATATTAGAAGCTATGGAGAGAAGGAACCACTCAGACAATTCAAATAATAGTGACGAAGAAGCAAAATCCTCTGATGAAGAAGAAGATCATGAAGAATTCAAAGTTTTAAAGATGTTTATGAAGGTCAGTAGCAAACCAAGAGTGGAGGTACCTATGTATGGAGGTAACTTAAATGTTGAAGAACTCATGGATTGGATTAATGCTTTGAATACATATTTTGATTTTGAATAAATTGAAGACAAGAAGAAAGTAAGATATGCAGCTACCAAGATGAAGGGACATGCAGCTATCTGGTGGGATGAGCTCCAAATCCATGGAGAAAGAAGAGGTAGGTCGAGAATAAACTATTGGGATAAGATGTTATCTAATATTAAAAGTCATTTTATGCCTAAGGACTATCAATTGAACCTTATTAGACAATTACAAAACCTAATACATAAGACCATGACTACAAAAGAATACACAAAAGAAATTTTTAGACCAAGTATTAGAGTTGGACACACGCACGGAGGTCTAGAAAGAGTAGCTAGGTATATCAATGGATTAAGATATGATATACAGGATGAACTCAGTTTATTAAATCTAAAAAACTATAGAAGATGCATATCAGGTAGCTTCAAAGGTAGAAGAGAAATTGTTAAGAAAACAGAACTAGCAAAAATAGAATAAAGAATATAGTAAAAGGAAGAGGATCTCCTAGTAGTGGAGGTAGGACTTCCAAAGATGGAGTTGAGGTTTCTAGTAGTCAATCATCCTAGAGAGGAGGATTCAGAGGAGGCTAATGAAGAGGCAGACATAGAGAGGTAAAGTGTTATACTTTTTGAGATATTGGACATATGTCTTGGAATTGTCCAAGAAATCAGTCCTCAAATTAGAGAAATGTGAATATTGTAGAGGCTTAGGAAGAGTCAAAATAAGTAACATAGATAAATAACCATCCATAGGAAGGAGAATCACTTATGTTGAATAGAGTTATAGTAAAATCATAGAAACAAGTACATGAACCAGCTAAAAGGAAAAGTTTGTTCAGAACAAGGTGTAAGTCACAAGGTAAGTGTTGTAAAATGGTTATTGACAGTGGTAGTACAGATAATTTGGTTTCCACTAAGATGGTAGAGAAGCTGGGATTGAAGAGGATGAAACATCCCACTCTCTACGAAGTGTCCTGGTCGTAGAAAGGAAATAATCTCTTGGTGAATGAGTAGTTTAATGTGGAATTCCATATTGGTACTTACAAAGATGAAGTATTATGTGACATAATGCCTATGCATGTGTGCCATATACTCTTAGGGAGTCCATGGCAGTATGATAGGAAAGATGTTCATGATGGGAGGAAAAATACTTATTCTCTGGAGAAAGATGGGAAGATACATACTTTGTCACCCTTGGAAGATGAAGTAGTTCAGGAAGGTTCAGGATCAAAAATTTTGTTGATGTCTGGAAAATATTTGTTACAAGAAGTTCAGAAAGAGGAGGATCTACATTTTTTCCTTGTTGGTAAGCCAAAGGTAATTTTAATTTCTACGAATTTAGATGATTTTCCTGTTGAAGTTAAAACTTTGCTTGATGAGTATGCAGACATTATTGTGGATGAGTTTCTAAATGATTTACCCCCTGTAAGAAGTATTAGTCATCACATTGATTTAATACCTAGTGCAAGTTTACCTAATAAAGCAGCATACATATTAAATCCTCAAGAAAATGAAGAAATCAAACAGTAGGTACAGGAGCTATTGGAGAAAGGATTGGTAAAAGAAAGCTTGAGTCCTTGTGTAGTACCCACTGTACTTAGTCCAAAGAAAGATGGTGGGTGGAGGATGTGCATTAACTGTAGGGAAATCAACAAGATTACTATCAGGTATAGATTCCCTTTACCCAGAATTGATGATTTGATGGACTGTTTAAGTGGTTCAAAATATTTTTCCAAAATAGATTTAAAAAGTGGATATCTTCAAATTAGGATAAGGGAAGGGGATGAATGGAAGATAGCATTTAAAACTAATGATGGATTGTATGAATAGTTAGTAATTCCATTTGGGCTTACTAATACGCCTAGTACCTTCATGAGGTTGATGAATGAGGTTTTAAAAGAATTTACTGGGAAGTTTGTGATAGTGTATCCAGATGACATTCTGATTTTCAGTTAGAATAGAGAGGAACATTTAAGGAACCTTAAGTTGGTGTTGAGGAATTTGCAGAAAGAGAAGTTGCTGATGAATTTGAAGAAATGTAGTTTCCTGAAGAAAGAGTTAGTTTAATTTGGATTTGTAGTTTCATAAGAAGGACTAAAGATGGATCCTGACAACTTATAATTGATTTTAAATTAGCCAGTTCCAAAGAATTCTTATGAGGTAAGAATTTTCCATGGACTTGCTAGTTTCTATAGGAAGTTCATTAATAATTCTAGTCAGATTTGTGCACCTTTGATAGATACTTTCAGAGGAAGTAAACAACCTTTCAAATGGATAGAAGTAGCTGATAGAAATTTTAAGTTGTTAAAAAAAGATAACTGAGAAGCCTATTTTGGCTTTACCCAGTTTTGACAAAGTGTTTCAAGTTGAAACAAATGCTAGTGGAACAACAGTGGGAGAAATTTTGAGTCAAGAGTAGAGGACAGTGGCATAATTCAGTGAAAAATTCAATGAAGCAAAACATAAATAC
This sequence comes from Pseudotsuga menziesii, assembly GCA_001517045.1. NCBI lineage: Eukaryota > Viridiplantae > Streptophyta > Pinopsida > Pinales > Pinaceae > Pseudotsuga > Pseudotsuga menziesii. Next base: position 310,661 of record LPNX010209830.1, on the reverse strand, counting down.
TCTTAATATGATAAAGAATTATATGTTGTTGTGAAAGCTCTTAAGAAGTGGAGACATTATTTGATTCCTAAGGAATTTGTGTTGTATTTTGACAATAATGCTTTGCAGTTCATAAAAAGTCAACCTAAATTAAACCAGAGACATGTTAAATGGGTAGAATTTTTGCAGAACTTTACCTTTGTTATCAAACATACAAGTGGTAAGTATAATAAAGTTGTTGATGCTTTGAGCAGGATAAATATGGTATTACAGGAAGTTAAGGTCAGTACTTTGGGATTTGAAAACTTGATTGATATGTATAAGGAAGATTTTGATTTCAAGGATATATATGCTTCCTGTGAAAATCCAATTACCCATAATAGAAGCTAGTGGTTAGATTATATGTTGCAAGAAGGATTGTTGTTTAAGGATAGTAAATTGTGTATTCCAAGATGTTCAATGAGAGAAAATTTAATTCAGGAAAAGCATAGTGGAGGTCTATCAGGACATTTTGGACAAGATAATACTTTTTCTCTTGTGAGTAAATTTTATTTTTGGCCAAAGATGCAGCATGATGTGAAGAAATTTGTTGAAAGATGCAGAATATGTCAACATAAAAGGGAAGAAGTTAGAACACAGGATTATATCAACCCTTTCTTATTCTAGCTAGGCCTTGGTATCCCATAAGCATGGATTTTGTTTTGGGTTTACCTAGACCTCAGAGAGGTCATGATTCAATTTATTTTTTGGTAGACAGATTTTCCAAAATGGATCATTTTATTGCTTGTAATAAGATGAATGATGAAACCAATATTTCTAATCTATTCTTTTCTGAAATTGTAAAGCTGCATGGGTTTCCTTTGAGTATTGTGTCTAATAGAGATAAAAAAAAATCGTTGGTCATTTATGGAGAACTCTATGGAAGAAATTGGGTACTAATCTCAATTTTAGTTCTGCTTATCATGCTCAGACTGGTGGTCAGACTGAAGAGGCAAATAGGAGCTTGGGAAACATAGTAAGAAGTCTCATGTATGAACATCCAAAACTGCAGGACTTAGCTCTTGATTAGGCTGAATTCTCATACAATGATTCACCCAATAGAAGTACAGGCATGAGTCCTTTTGAAATTGTCTATGAGATGCATTCAAGAGGTGTATATGAACTTAGAGATTTGGGAAGACAAGAAAGAATAAGTGCAGAGGGTGAAAACTTTGCAATTAGCATGCATGAGCTGCAGGAGAATATTAAGAAGAGATTACAGGAAAGTTCAGAAAAATATAAACTGAGAGCAGACTTAAAGAGAAGAGAAGTAAACTTTCAGATTGGATATTTAGTGATGGCCTATATTAGAAAGGAAAATTTCCCTAAAGGAACTTATAATAAATTAAAGCTTAAAAATACTGGACCTTGTAAAGTTTTAAGGAAGTTTTGTGCAAATGCTTATGAGATTGATCAGCTTCTTTTTTACCTTCATATTTTGCCAATTTTTAATGTTTCAGATATGTATCCTTTTAGAGATGCAGGTATCCAGCCAGATGATATGAATTTAGATAGAGATGGTTCAGCTATATATTGGAAAGGATGAATTCCAAGAAAGAAAAACCTTAGATTGAATCCATCCTTGATAAAGGAATTCTAAGAAAGACTAGGAACAAAAACTTTTTTTAGTATTTAGTCAAATGGAAGAATCAGCCTACTGAAGATGCAGCCTAGATGACAGATCAATAAATTTCCAAATACAATGTACACCCTGAAGACTTACTGAAGATTTATTTTATTCCCCAGGAGTATGATGCAGGAGCATCCAACTCAGATTTCATTGACTGATGAATCAACATGCCATGTAATCACTTCTAGATGAATACGGTTCATTGTTAGATGGATATGATTAGTTTTATTTTGTAATAAGTGTCAGTTTTCCGTTATTCTCCTTGAACCCTGCGAGAAATTCTTCAAGGATAGATCTTTGTTGATAGGATTTCTTTTATTAGGTGTCTATATCCAAGCTATTTAGATCTAATAGGTTTGTTGAGTGTTATGAAAAGAATGGAATGTAATAGATAGGATATGATAGGAAAGTGCATGATAGAAGAGAGTGTGTATTGAATTTTATGATTGGTTAAGTTGAATGAAAAATAGAGTTTTACTCTACAAGAATTTATGTTCATTTATATCATTATTCCATTTACCAGTTGTATAAATTGAAATCCTATATGAGCATATGCATTTCGAAGTCTGATAGAAGTGCAGGAGACCAAGATTGTCTGTGAGGAGCATTGCAGGGAGGAATTGATCGTTCCACTGATCAATTCAGTCATAGAGTTAAAGATCTGCATCTTGAATAGATCTATGATCGAAATCATATTTCATAGACAGAAGATGCACTCAAGTTAAGGGAACCAATCGTTCAAATCGTGGGTTGGATATTTAGAGTGGACAAAGATCAACGACCATGAAATATTCCCCTGACAAAAGTGCACGGATTTCATGTTCCCATTTTGACAGCACCATGAAGTAGATCGAACCCCATGGATCCTAGTGACAGATTGAATTAAATAATTAATGACAGGTTAAGATGAGGCAATTAATTAATTAGGAGTGTGCATTTAAATTTATCCATAGTTTCTACCCACTTGGAATAAATAATTATGGAGCATTTAATATTATTGGTCCAATTAATATTTTTATTTGTTATGCTGAATAAATGGAGAAATTGGCCGACCAATTCGAATTAGTGTATAAGGTTGGAGGAATTACTTGGAGTAGAAGTCAAGTAAGCACTAGAGTCCAAAAATGATGCAAAAAATGAGAAAAGAGGAATATTTCAGGAAAAGAAACATAAATCTATAAATCATGATAAAACAGGAAAAGCAGGAAAGTCAAAAAAAGAGCAAAAAGAAGGAAAGCCAAAGCAAAGCAAAGCAAGGAAAGTATGTCCACTCATGGGAGACCTATTCTCATAGGTCACCAATCCAAGTAACTTTCTCAATAGGTCAGCATTAATTCTATAAAATAATTATTCCAACTCCCTTTCACATCTTTTGCTAGTTTGAGAAATTTTATGCATGCATTTGTGCATTTGAGAAGTGGGAGATGCGCCCCTAGTCAAGCATGGGAGATGTGCCCCAGATTTTCGTGAGAGGATAATGGAATTCAGACATTTTCATTGATTTTATTTGTAGGTCCTGTCGCTGATAAATTCTAATTTGAATATTATAAAAATCATCATCCATTCCAGAGATCGAATCTCCAAGCTTCCTATGGATTTCTAGAGCTAGTTTTTGGTGTAGAAGAAGATAGATTTTTCCATGATGATTGGAGAGGTATTTAGGCCTATTTTTTATGAAATAACAGAGTACTGAATCTTATCAGGTCGAAGATAAATTTCAGAATCATCATCACCAAGTTCAGAGATCAAATCCTCCCTCCTTCTTCAATTCTATAGCTAGTTTCCTATATGTAAGAGGGGAGATTCTTCAATCATCCTATGAGAGGAATCTTGGCCTAATTATGATTTAATAACAGAGTATATACTTTTATTATATCATTCACTTCAATACAAATTACAGAACTCTTATTTATTCTCCAATTTATGAACCCCTTATAGATTTTTCTAGAATTTGACTAGCTTTCAATGAATGATTCATAAGTCAACATGTAAAATTCCAAATGAAGTCATTCTAGTTCCTGGAGTTATATAATATATCACATGATATGATACAACCTCTTTTTCATAAATTATACTGCATTTGATTATTGTTTGTGAATCCAAAAGTCGAGCTAGCTGAGCAGTCCTGAATTGTCATTTTACTAGTTATGCTATAATACTTTCTCAGATATCTTTGTAACTTTATGAAATTATATATTAATGTTGAAATAATTTTATTAAAGGATATTTAACATCTATAGTCTTAGAAACACCCATATCCATTCTCCATTTAATTACCTCACCCATACTAGTCTGTATATGCCGAGTAACCCTTAATATGACTTGTGACTGTCCAGACTTGTTTAAAACCTGAATATAACTTTATATACATGTCTTATAACTTTATTACCAATCCAAATCATTTCTCCAAATCCTCTGGTTGTGGATATGAGAAAAGTGCTTCCTAGTTTCACAGTTAGGTGACCCAATAGCATGGAAGTAGGTTTCTGCGAAGCAGAATCTAAAACCTCAATGGTACCTGATCTAAATGTGTTAGGGAAGACACTCTATCAGTCCTATTATTTCTTTGATTTCTTCCCTCTTCCAGCTTCCCTGTGACCAAATGTATCAGTCTTTTTTCCCTTATCCACTTAGCTTGCAAAAGTTGACTGGTTGTTTGCAAGTTTTACTTTAAAACACTAAGCTAATTTGAAGAAAGTTAATATTCTGATATGAATATCAGATTAGGGATATTATAGTGGTATCAGATCACTTTCCTTGGCTCAGCTCATGGAAAGTAACTCTCAATGGAAAAGTAGCTTAGCAATATAATTAAGTTGTAGTTGTGGAATTAGTTCCAGTCATTGAAGATTTAGACTTTGAGTTGTATGAGGAAGAAGGGCATTCAAAAATGGATGATTGAGAAGATTTAAGAAGGGAATTCAAAATGGAAGAAGGGCATGTAAAAAGATGAATGATGAAAAATATCTCGATGTAGAAAGTACAAGATACGGTGAAAGGATGGTGCTCTGCTTCAAAGTGACTATAGTAGATCTCAGATTTTGACATGAATCTCGAGATTAGAGGAGTGACAAAATACAAAGGATATTTTTCCTTAGAAAAGGAAAATAAGAAGTCGAGATTTTTGAGTTATTGGGATATAACTACACCAATGGAACCAAACATGAAGTTGTTGTGTGATCCTACTTCATAAATAGTTGATGTCATAATTTACAGGAAGTTGATTGGCTCATACTTGAAGAACATGAGGTCAGATATTTTCTTTGCGGTTAATACTTTGATCCAGTACATAGTGCATCCAAGATGTGCTCATGTGGTTGTGGAAAAGAACATGGAGTGGTACTTAAAGGGTACAATTGAGTATGGCCTCAGATATTCAAAAGATCAAACGATCTTCCTGTAGAGATATGATGATTCTGATTGGGTTGATAATAATACCAATAGAAAGAGCACTTCAGAATGTTGCAGAAAATGGACCAATGTTGCTCTTAGTGAAATTGAGAATGAATATATTGTAGCAAAGAAGAAAGCAAGGGAAGATTCCTCAAGTGATGAGGAATATGTACTTTGATTCAGAAGAATTATAACAATGAAGACAAATATCATTCTCTTATCCATTCCAACATTGGATAAGAATGGATGCATTTGCCAGTACACATAGATTCAAAACCAGTACACAGTCTTATGTGACCCATGGTGTAGAATACTTGCTCAACTTTTCAGATTATGAGCAAGATGGGCACATGTCCTCATAATCAAACGATAGAAGTAGAACATGTTGTCAGAGAATCCAACAATTCCTGCAAAGTCACAGAGATCAAGAGAGATTCTACCAAACAACCAAAGATAAGTATCTGAATTGTCATTTCCTATATATTTAGTTGCTTAAATAATATTATTCAGTTGTATACATAGTTATGTTCCTAGATTTAGGAATGTATTATGCATGTTAGAGTGTTTGCATTTATAATCAATATACTACTAATATGTATGTGATGGGTAAGTGGCCTATGGTGTTGTACAACATTCCATTTCTACTTATCTAGAATGAAACCTCTTTGATGACATGTTGGGAGTAGTGCACGCTCTTAAAAATGTCTTGGTAGAGATGGAAGGAATCTAGAAAGTGAACGTATGTATATGAGATATGGATGAATGTTGTATTGGATGAGATAGTTCCATGACCATATGACATATATATTTATGCATAAGAATTTGTCATTATGAATATGTATTGAATATTATGAAATGTTTCTAACCATGCAACTGTATTTGACTTGTAGGAAGGATCGTATGCAATCACCTACAAGAGAATAATAATGAAGTTACGAAAGTACAAGAGAATAATGATGCAATTGCAGATGTACAAGAGAAGAATGATGAAGTTGCATATGTACAAGAGAAGAATGATGAAGAAAAAGTGATAAATAACAAGTTGTTGATGTGTTGACTAAGCCTTTGTCTCCTGTAAAGATTAAATACTTTAAATAAAATTTTGGTGTATTCCTAAAGGAACTTCCTTGAAAGAGGTAGTGATGATGATGATGTTAATGTAGGTTTCGTGTTGCATTGTTGTGGTAGCTCAGTCTAGGATTGGTATGTCTGGATAGGATTGTTTGGCCTGAAAGGGTTAGTAAGCCAGAAAAGAAATATTTGTTCCTAGGGGGATTAGTATGGTTGGATAGGATTGTTTGGACCGAAAGGGTTTGTAATCCAGACAAGGATTGTTTGGTCCCCAGGTAGATACATTTGTCTGGCTAGGCTTGTTTGGCATGAAAGGGTTAGTAAGCTAGACAACGCCCAGTGGATCTATTAGAGTACCCACCTTGTTGCTACTTCACATGTCCTAAGGGAATGCTGATGTTGTCCCAACACTCTGTGTTGATGTTGATGATGATGTTGTCCCAACACTTTGTGCTTATGTTGATGATGATGTTTCTCTAGCATTTCTATGTTGCTGATGATGATGTTGTTTCAACATTTATATGTTGTTGATGATGGTGTTGTTCCAACATCTCTATGTTGATGATGTAGATGATCATATAACATTCATTTTTTGATGATGTTGTTTTAACACTAACATGCTGATGATGTTGTTGGTGTTCTAGGGTTTTCATATTGATGATGCTACAGGTGATGTTCTAGTATTCACATAATCATGATGTTCCAGATGATGATGTGTCATGATGAGGATGATGATGCTTTATGATGATGAGGATTGTAAAACCCATCAATGGTGTTTAGTTATTCATAAAATAATAATATTTCAGTAGTGATTCATTGGCATGAAATATTATGAGATAATGTAAATACAACAATAGTAACATCATGTAAACATTTTAGAACATCATATAGAAAATTATAGAATATCATATAACCAAATTTACAAAAAATTTATAAGTAATATAAAACAACAAGAGAAATACCTCAATATAAAATAGTAAAGTATCCAAACTGAAGAAGATTCCATCTTCCGCTTAAGTTTCTCCCATCTTCATTGCCCAAAGTGGAACCACAGTTTTACCTCCCATCCAACTAGGGGTCTAGCCGACTCAATAGCCCCAAGAGATATCCACCTAGCCTATTGTCCCTCCATGCTCGACACCCCCATAGAACAGAACAATTATGCACCAGTAAGCTATGTATCAATTCTTCCAAGAGTTCTCAAACTCTTCCAACTCTTCCAACACTTCCAAACTTCTTAACCTCAAAATATCCCAAATCCCCCAATCCCTTCCAAAAATCTCACAAAAATATCTTCAAGAAAAGAACCCTCACTCCTTCCAACCTCAAGTCTTCTATTTATAACCCAAAAGTGTGCATCCTCCTCCTCATCCATCAATAAATTTCAATATAATAATATTCACACTCAATATGTTTATTTTCTCAAAAGAAATAACAATTTGATTTAATAAATAAAATATTAATAAACATGGTTGAAAAGTCTCATTTTTCATGCTACTATCTTAAATGCAACTATGACAACTCCTTTCTAAAATTTATGCAACCCTATACATCCATTTATTTACATTATCCTCTCATACATAAGTCAAATAGGATATTTTCATATACTAGATTATATTATGATATATGTCATAATATATGTATTTAATTATGTATATCATTCAATAATCCAATTAGTTTATTTAAATCTAAACTACAACGAACAAGTCAACAAACTCATATATATATATCAACACTTATTTATACTTTCAATACATAAGTAATACTACAATAATTCATCAACCAAGTTACTAAAAATTAATATAAACATGCTAATTTATACACCAATTAACCAATCATAGTTATGTACTCATGAATTGACATATATGTGGCCAACACACACATCTTAAGTGTGGGTACTAATAATCACTTTTATTTCCTTAATGCATCATGATTATACGCTTGGAAACAATATACAAAATACCAACATAATCAATGCATCATTTCTCATTCATAATCATTCATAAAAAAGTAATAAAACTGAATTAGATAAACATAATGAAGCATTAAGTATATAATCATAATGGTTTTTATCAATGAAGAACACCATCCAATCCACCATTGGTCTCATCCATCCCCATCAATACTCAAACCGCCAAATAACCACTACTTCCATCTCCTCAACTTATCGTCCCATCCTCTGCTAGAATATACTATGGTGTCAGCTACACCTACTTAGCCACATATAGAACCCGTAATTTGAATTTTTGAGTCCCACAAATCGACCAAGATTCCCCAACAGAAACCCACTAGTCATTATCACACGTCTAGGGAAGCGTTCTCAGCACAACCCTCTCACGACTCTAGGTTTCAGGGGATAAATAGTGGCAAATTCCTCCATCCCCTGATAGTACTAGGATCAACACCCTACATAAACTCTACTCTTCCATACCTATTCTAAGGGATTTCATCATTGAATATCCACTTTGGGAAAGTCATAGTTCCTGTCAAAATTCACACTCACCCACAAGTCATTGAAATATTGGAATTCACAATTGAATAACTTGAAAATTGATATAACCTCATTATCATCTTGATGTCCAAGACATCTTGTGCCCCTTGGAGCTATAAGAATCCATCTATCTCGTAGCCAATCAACATGGGGGTTAGTTCACCACTCACATAAATCTCATGTATAAACATACTCAACTCTTTCGAGTGTTAATCCATGTCACTAAAACAAAATTTAATATAATCATGTAAGTACCTTTGAAACATATATTGTACTTGTTCTATCTCAAAGTACACCTCAACTAACATTCACATATCAATATTTCATATTCAATTGTATGTTCAACATAACATATTCATCAACATTGATAAAACAAAATGATAAATTCCATTTACTATCCACATATCTAGGGAGTCCATACGTTTATATAATAATAGTCTTAATGAATGTAACTAAGCAATTAAAATGCTGATTTTATTCAAATTAGAGTTTAAATACCAAATGTCAAAGTATGGGGCATTACATACACCCTCCCTTCAAGAAACTTTGTCTCAAAGTTATGGTCATCACAATCTTAACGAAAACTTTTGATGGAATATATTTATGCATTCCCACTAGAAGACCTTATCCTTATTGGTACCACATGAATTTTACATGATTAGGATGTCATTTCTATATAAATTTACTTCTTTTATCACATGGGATGTGTGTCATATTACATATTACACGTTTTGTATCCAATTGGTCTGATTTCATTAAGGTCCATCAAATACATTTTGTTCCCAAATACTTAACATACTGTCATAAATTATAGTTATTTTATATATCATGATTCACAGGAAGACCTTGTCTCCCATATTACATTTCATTAGGTCGAAAATGTCTTATTATGACTCATTTATAGGTTCTATCTCCATTGAGTCTTATCTAACAAACACTGCTTACCAACATTGTTTAATGTAACCACTTCACAGTTTCCTTGGTTACTGTTATCAATGTCTTTTTCTTCTCTAAATCATAAAGATTAAATATCGATAAGTTAAATGTTGAGTAGAGTATCCTTTCTTTCATAGCCTATGCAACTCATGCTTCCTATCAACAAAACATCTATAAACAATTTTCTACATAAGGAACATCATGTTGTCACATCTAGCTTATCTAACACCTCTACGCCAAAATAACTTGAGTATAAGTGCCCATTCAAATCTACATTGCCTCAATACTTAAGGTTTTGCTTCCTCACAATATACTTTGTGATATTTCATAGTTACACTATTACGCATGTATGATTCTTGACATCTCTAAACTCTATATCTTTCTTTGTTATCCTTATCACATTCTCGTCCCTTAACGTGGAGAGAAAAATAAAGAATACAAAAATGTGCTATTAAGCCCAAGGCATTGCTTGAATACGATTATCATAGAAAGTGAATCTCCATCTAATCATAACTTAGTTAATGCAAGACACGTTTTTTCTTTTATGATCTCCTCTTCTATTTTTTTTTCAAAGTAGAACTCATTTGCTAATCCACTATCCATGACCTTATCTCATTATTTCAAGTCTTATTAATTATACTCAATTTATACTTCAATTTTAAATATCACTATATCTTGATTGGTGTTATATGTTCACCACCCCCCAAGGGATTGGCATACTACAGTTTCCTCCAACTAGGAATATTTACTAAATATTTACTAAATATTTACAGTTTCCTCTCAGTTTCACAGTCATTACTACTGAACTCGTTTACTTATTACCTAATAGATTAGATCCAACATGGTTAATGGGGGGTCTAGATTTTTCTTGGTTGTAGCTATGGAAAAGCATGCCCCTTGCCAACAAGAGTATTACACAACACATACATTTTGAGAATCTATTTCTTATAGGCATTCATTAGTATGATCTATAATTCCTACCCAATAATTATTACACCCTTATTTGCTTTCCCTTAATATTTTATTTTCAAGTTATAACATTTATATACATGTCTTTTAGGCAATACTTTAATAACGATTGCACTCGTTATGTATATAATTGTATTAATATTTATATTAACCAGTAGGTCATTCATACACAAGAACTTGTAAAGGAAATTATCTTAGTTACATAAACCATTATCGTTTCTTACAAATTTATGAAGACATTCATGATGTAGGATCATATTGTTATATAGTTTTTGGCATAATTCTACTTAAATAAATTATTATTACTCAAGTGGTTGTTGCACCGAGAGGAGCTCTACATCCCAGCATGAGAAATATCTTTTAACGTTTGTCGATATTATTTTGTAACATTTGTTATCGGCCATAAAAACAGCCTAATATGGGGAAGATGTTGTAATGTTCCTACCTAACAAAAAAATAAAAAATAAAAATTTAATTATCTGCAAAAAAATGTGGGTAAAAAAAAACACAATATGGGGGTGATGTTGGAATGTTCCTACCTAACATAATAATAAAAAATTGAATTATCGCAAAAAAAAGATGGCCTTGCACATGGTCTTAAAATCATGTGCAAAGACTNTTAGGAGGGCCTTGCAAATGGTTTTAAAACCATGTGCAAGGCCTCCTAAACAACCCATGGTTTTATTGTACATGGTTTAGGAGGGCCTTGCAAATGGTTGTAAGACCATGTGCAAGGCCTCCTAAACAACCCATGGTTTTAGGAGGGCCTTGCACATGGTTTTAAAACCATGCATGGGGGAGATGTTGTAATGTCCGTTCCTAACAAAATAAACAATAATAATAAATATTATGTATCCGTCATAATTAATATTAAATATTAATAATAAAAATATTATATGTCGACCTTAAATAAAAAGATGTGTCTTTTGGTTTGAATCAAATGAATGACTATATATAGAACACACTAAAGCTGATGGCTTCTTGAGTGCAATACCTAAGAAGAGGTTTGCACATCTAGAGGTCTGATCCCTCTAGTAGCTTGACAGAGCCTGTTATTCACATGCCTTTGCTTAATTGACTAAAATATACATAAATTTTGTTCCACAAAACCTTATTATTATGGGCATTAAATCTTACATGCTACATGTTTACATTAACTTTTTACCTTATTTATGGTACTAATTTTTAACATTAATCTTTGTTTTCAAGTTTCTTACTTGTTAAGAATCTAAAATTAAATCATCTAGACTCACTTACAATAAAATAAATATAAATTCATCTAGACTCACTTACAATAAAATAAATATAAATTGCAATTTGTCTTATAATACTTGCAAATTATATATTTTAAAGAGCCACCTCTTGTTTTGATATTTTAGAGATAGGTTGGTCATTCTCTTTTTCTTGTCCATATAACTTCATCATTAATATGTTCTTATTTACATATATAAGCTTTTATGTTCCTAATTTTGATTATATCTCATCATATTGTTATTATATTCTTATGTCATAGTTCATTTGTGGTCTTAACTTCAATCTAATGGCTATAGTACTACATATCCTTCATGCATTCAACTCTTCATTGCCTTTCATTCTCAATCTTTTGAATATTTCTTACATAATACAAACTTTAAGTTTTCTTTGACTTTAATTCTCAATCTTTTGGATATGTTATTATTAAATATGACTTCATAGTAATAGCCTTTGAAGTTATATATATTCTCTTTTATTTGATAAGAAGTTGAACCAACAATTATGTAACTTCTTTACTAGAAGTATTTGTATTATTTAATTGGGACATATAGTTAAAACCATCAATGGTTTATTGCAAGTATTTAATTTCATATTAATTGTTGTAAGTTCTTTTCCTTTGGATTATATTTGATTCTGAAATTTATAAATGGTTTTTGAAGCCAATGTTGATGTTCACATAAACAATGAGGTAATTTTTTTTAATAACCACTTTATAATCTTTGAATTTCTTTCTCTTTATTACAAGATTCATAAATATGTTTAGAAATTTAATCAACTTTAAATATCTATTCCATAAACACAAAATACCAACACCACCAAATCATGGTAATAAACTATTTTCAATAAAATAAACCAAATATTATAATACATTTTATTGATTATAATGTTGTACAATATAGTTTTCGTCACACAATTTCGAAAAATTAAGAAATACTAAATTCAAATTTTCTTTATATAAACTATTTTCAAGAAAATAAATTAATTCTTACCATACATTTTGGTATATAAATTATTATATAAAATTTTAATATATTTTAAAAATGATTTTGATTAGCATCATCCAAGAAAATAAATTATTTAGCAACACATTTATATACATCGTGTCCTCCCACTCTCCATGAAGGTGCTCGAGTTTCTAAGATTGATAATTAAGTTAATATTTTGCTGGCAAACTTCAAAGTTTAGAAGACTTTTCATGGATGAAGTTGAGAGGGTCATATCCAACTTGAATACAATTCACAAATCATCCACCGACATAATTCGTTTCAGGTATTACTTTTATTTCCTTTCTCATTTATGCCAAAGATCTTGAATAAGACTCTCATATAAGTTTTAGCATGCATTTATTCATGCCTATAAAAATCGGAGAGGTCAAGTAACTTGAATAAAAATCAGAGCGATTTTAATTATATACAAAATTTTAATTGTTCTATACCAAGATTTTGTAACTCCCAATATCTAGTATAAATTCTAGATGCATTGCCACTCTATACCTGCTATGGAAAAGCCATTGGTTTTAATACATGAGTGATTGTTACCATTTTAAATGGATTTGTCTAATATTGTCAATTTATTGGAGTTTCTTTATCATGACCGACAACAACCCTTTAACAATCCTTCAATTATATATATATATATGAGAATTGCTTTACAACTAATTGATGGAGCACAAGCAACTACCTACATATATGAATTACTAGTTTCTATGAATTATTATGTGACATTCTCCAAAACAATCAATCGTATTAAATGTACGAAATATTTCCCTACAATCCCTTTTGTTCACAACATTGACATGTTGTGACAACTTTTCTTCGAATTGACATTTTCTTTTAAAGAATCCAAGCGACAGGCCAAATGACATCAAATAGAAATCTCGTTAGTTGCAAGAATTGTTGACTTGTTTTATTTTTAATTAATTTTGTTTTGAGCTTTAACTAGCTTAGGCAGTGAGGTGTTTTCATGCCCAAGGAATGACGTTGACACTCCATGAGGGTTTCCTCTGTTATGGAATATAGCCTCTGTATTTACGCAGCTCCATAAAGGCGTTCAATCAATACCCACCTTCAACACTTTTCAATTCCATTTATAAAACATTTCAGCTCCCTTAAATGCTTATCTCTCCTCCTAGAATACCTAGTTTCAGTTATTAGTTAATCCATTTGTAATATATAATGCTTTGCAAATATGAGAGTTGTTGTTATCTGCGCTCCATAAATTGCGGTTAGGGTTTTATTGATATCCTGGCTTTGCCAGCTAATATATAATGCTTTGCAAATATGAGAGTTGTTGTTATCTGCGCTCCATAAATTGCAGTTAGGGTTTTATTGATATCTTGGCTTTGCCAACTTTTATTACACCTTGTCTATATTTACCTATATTATCTATTAAGGAATAGTAAATTATTTCTTATCACCACCCATACCTGTCATGTTGTACATCAACTTTACGAATTCCAACTTTCTCTTTAACTTCAACAATTTATCACGATGAACCACTTGGTACTACATAATGAACGATGTGAATGTTTCTTCGCGTCATCGTTGAGAAGAAGAATGTGTCCTTTGGCCAACAATACTCAGCCTGCTGCAGAGCATTTAATGCGACTGCAGCAGGCATGTCAACCTTTGCATTAAAACTGTTTAAGATCTAAGGGATGGCATGCCTACTGCAGTCGCATTAAATGCTCTGCAGCAAGCCGAGTATTGCTGGCCGTGCCGTTCATGGGTAGTACAACGGGATCCATGGCATACATAACGTTTTGCCTCACACTGAAGTCTTCGCTCATCTTCTCCATGCGGTCATTTATGGCGGTGAAATTGTCCGGTGTATTTCTTGGTGGCTGCACTATTGGGAATATTGTTCGTCGCCCACATTTTTACGGATAGCCCAAGAACACCCCATAAGATGTGTTTTTTTTCTCTCTATTGCGTTGTCTTCGTTGCCCGTGGCTCTTTTCTTGATTAAAGCCATGACCAACACTCAAATCTACGTAAAGTCATGAAAGAACTGCCAGCTCTCAAGGTATAAACCCATACGAAGCTTGTGCATAAATAAGAAAAGATATCATGATAGAAGATCGAGCATACCTCGTTTACGATGTGTGCTAAATCAAGAAGAGATTAGAACAGTGGGGTCGTTTGTTCTTTTGGAAAAAATAAAAAACGAGAATTGTTCCACATGAATCCGTGTAGAGGGATGCATGCATGTGTTTTCTATGTCAATGAGTTGTTATGTTGGCAACAACAATTATGAACAACTTGCACAATTAAACCCTCAAATTGAAACTAAAGCAAAGCTTTCTCCATATCAATTCAAGGGCAAAGCTTTCTCCATTGAATAGACCTTATCCATAATATATAAAAAAAGTGTAATCAACTGATGTTCCTTATCCAACATCTTCTATCATCAATCTTAGTTTGTATGTGTTTTCTATGTGAATGAGGTATTATGTTGGCAACAAGAATTATGAACAACTTGCACAATTAAACCCTCAAATTGAAACTAAACATATATCAATTCAAGGGCAAAGCTTTCTCCATTGAATAGACCTTATCCATTAGAAAAGAAAAAAATGTAATCAACTGATGTTCCTTATCCAATATCTTCTCAATAAAAACTGATGGAAAATCATCAATCTTAGTTTATATCTGTGTGCATCCATCTCGGTAAAGTTTACCGCAATCATATGTTTTGGGTGGAAAACTATCAAGTGACAATGGTGCACAAGTAGAACATTAAATAAAACCTACGTACTTCTTGATGGCCCAACCAAACATAGTAAGTAAAACTATTCACAATCACACAATTTCATCCTCAATTGTCAGCCTAAGATATCTCCCAGGTCTCGACGATCAAACCTGCGAGATATTGATGGTCTCTCGACGATCAAACCTGCGAGATATTGATGGTCTCTCGACAATCAAACCTGCGAGATATTGATGGTCTATTTATTTATGGATTTCTTAATAAAAATAATAAAGTAGTCATGGACACACAATATTTTGTTGAATATTTCTTCACATCACAATCATCATGATAAGTTGAGTGTTCATCTCGTCCTTATTTCCACTCATTAATTTGATTAATTGGTTAACGAAAGAAAAGGCATGTCAACCCTGGGGTTGAGCGCCCATGGATGACAAACAATATTAAACATGCAGCAGAGAATTAAATGATGTGGCTGTAACATTATGGGTTATTGGATCTCAAACAGGTTGAGATCCAACGGCCCACAATGCTGCCACAGCAGCATTTAATTCTCTGTTACATGTAAAATATTTTTAGCCTATATAGACAGACCCTCGATACAGGTTGAGATCCAATGGCCCACAATGTTGCAGCCGCAGCATTTAATTCTCTACTGCATGTAAAATATTTTTAGCCTTTATAGACAGACCCCCGATATATTCTACTTACCCTCGGATGTTGTGCAGCTGTAATATCTAGTATATTAATGGGCATTCATTATAGGACTGTGAAAATCCTATCACATGCCAAAGAATTTAGGTTAAGTCCTTACCCTATGAGGCGACCATTTACTAATATCTTTTACCAGAAGAATCCATGTTCTCACTTTTGATAAGGCATGGATATATATGTTTGAAAGTTCATAGTTCCATCACCCATCCATGGGTTCTCACTTTTGATAAAAGTTCATAGTTCCATCACTTATCCATGGGTCTTTTATCTCCACGCAATATATATATATGTTCATGGGGCATAGCTCGGGTGGTTGGGAGATTTAGTTGCTGCACTCTCCATCGAGCTTCTAATTTAGTCGAGAACATTTACTCCTTGGGATCCTTTGTATGTAATGAAATATTAGACTGGTGAACCATTTATAGCAATTAGCTCTCTCAGGGATTGTTGTTCTCTCTATAACACAAACTAGGATTCTACAGTGAAATCAACATATGTATATATATACATGTACAGATTTTCTTTTATGTACAAATTTATATATTCCCTAGAAGTTTTGAGCCTTGATTTTTATTTATTTGTATTTCAAAGGATCGATTTGCCTTGAAATTTTAGACCTGGGTCTTCATTTATTTTCTTGGTAAATCAAACTAGTTTAGAGTTTAGATTTTAAATTCTAAGAAACCCCCTTGATCTAAATGACGGGCATGAGCGAGTATGAGTGTCGTTTTCCTTTAGTGTTGACACTATAACCTATGTCTAAATCCTCTATATGTGCATAATCTGCTTTCAGCGGTGGAAAGCCTCCTTAAGTTAATGGATTCAAAACGAGGCATTACTAACAATCGTTTGAAAGCAACCCAACCGCCCCTCTGTTGCTAACTTCAAAGTCTCTAAGGATTTCCTTTTTTTAAACGAGAACTTGTGCTTGCCACTCTTGTGGAAAGAAAAAATAAAAATTATAAGTTTTTAAAAATCAGAATAGTTCAAAGTCTCCTAAATTTCCACACGGTCAAATGAGGATAACTGAGCCAATGGAACATGTCAAGTAAAGTAAAGTTCCATTCACGGATCCAATAATTTTGTAATTCAAGTAACATTAGATTCCTCAACAGAATTTTCTACAGTCATGTTTAATGAATATACATATGTGGCATAGTTTACATAGATGGTGCCCATATTAGCCAGAGTGCTTGAATCTATGCTACGATACAATGTGTAACCCACAAAGGGTGTTTAGTTATTCATCAAATAGTAATATTTTATTAATGATTTATTGGTATGAAATATTATGAGATAATGTAAATACAAAAATATTGACATCATGTAAACATTTTAGAACAATATATAAAAAATTATAGAACATCATATAACCAAATTTACAACAATTTATAAGTAATATAAAATAACAAGAGAAATATCTCAATATAAAATGGTGAAGAATCCAAACTGAAGCAAAATTTCATCTTCTCCTTAAGTTGCTACCATCTTCATTGCCCAAAGTGGAACCACGGTTTTACCTCCCAGCCAACTATGGTCTAGTCGACTCCATATCCCCAAGAGCCATGCACCTGGACTCTTGTCTCTCCGTGCTTGAGACCCCCAGAGAATAGAACATTGATGCATCAGTAAGCTATGTATCAATTCTTTCAAGAGTTCTCAAACTCTTCCAACACTTCCAAACTTCTCATCCTCAAAATATCTCAAATTCCCTAATCCTTTCCAAAACTCTCACAAAAATATCTTCAAGAAAAGAACCCTCACTCCTTCCAACATCAAGTCTCCTATTTATAACCCAAAATTCATCATCATCCTCCTCGTCCATCTGTAAATTCCAATATAATAATATTCACACTCAATAAGTTTATTTTCTCAAAAGAAATAACTATTTGATTTAAAATAAATAAAATATTAATAAACATTGTTGCAAAGTCTCATTTTTCATGCTACTATCTTAAATACAACTATGACAACTCTTTTCTAAAATTTATGCAATCCTATCTATCCATTTATTACATTACCCTCTCATACATAACTCAAATAAAGTATTTCCATATACTGTATTATATTATGATATATGTCATATTATATGTATTTAATTATGTATATCATTCAATAATTGGAATTAGTTTATTTAAATCTAAATTACAAGGAACAATTCAACACACACACATATATATATATCAACACTTATTTATACATACAATAATAAGTAATACTAAACTAATTCATCAACCAAGTTACTAAAAATTAATATAACCATGCTAATTTATCCATCAATTAACCAATCATAGTAATGTACTCACGAATTGACGTATACGTGGACAACGTACACATATTAAGCATGGGTACTAATAATCACTGTTAATTCATTAATGTATCATTATTATAAACTTGGAAACAACATACAAAAGACTAACATAATCAATGCCTTATTTCTCATTCATAATCATTCATACAAAAGTAATAAAACTGAATTACATAAACATAATAAAGCATCAAGCATATAATCATAATGTTTTTTATCAATGAAGAACACCATCCAATTCATCATTGATTCCATCCATCCCCATCAATATTCAAACTGCCTAATTAGTACTACTTCCATCTCTTGAGCTCACCATTACGTCATCTCCTGGAATATACTATGGCGTTGGCTACACCACCTAACCACACATAGAACCCATAAACGGAAGTGTCAATCCATACAAATCATCCACCCTTCCACAACATGAACCCACTAGTCATCATCACATGTTTACAGGAGCGTGCTCAACACAAACCCTCCCACGACTTTGGGTTTCACAGGATAAATGGTAGGAAATGCTTCCACCCCCTTGATAGTACTAAGGTCAACACCCTGCATCAACTCTACTATGTCATCATTGTTCTAAGGGGTCTCGTCATTAAAGCATCACTGTGGGTAAGTCATAATTCTTGTCAAAACTCACACTCACCCACAAGTCATAGAAATATTGGAATTCACAATTGAATAACTTGAAAATTGATATAACCTCATTATCCTCTTGATGTCCAAGATATATTGTGTCCATTGGCACTATAAGAATCCAACTATCGTGTAGCCATTCAACACGTGGGTTAGTTCACAACTCACATAAATCTCATGTATAAACATACTAACTCTTTCAATTGTTAATCCATGTCACTAAAACAACATTTAATATAATCATGTAAGTACCTTTGAAACATATATTGTACTTGTTCTATCTCAAAGTACACCTCAAATAACATTCACATATCAATATTCCATATTCAATTGCATGTTCAAATGACATAACATATTCATCAACATTGATAAAATAAAACGATAAATTCCATTTACTATCCACATATCTAGGGAGTCTATACATTCATATAATAATAGTCTTAATGAATGTAACTAAGTTAAATAGATAATAAGAAATTAAAATGTTGAGTTTATTCATATTAGAGTTTAAATACCAAATGTCAAAATATGGGGCATTACAAGGATGATCCACAATGTTGATGATACACGATGATGATGATGATGATGACTCATATAGATGATGCTTCTCCACGATGATGACGCTCTATGATGATGTTCCATGATGATGATGCTCTTTGATGATGATGCTCCTTGATGATGATGCTATGTGATGATGTTCCACAATGATTCCATGATTATGTTCCCTGACGATGCTCCATGATGATGTTCCATGCTAATGTTGATGAGGATGTCCCATGTTGATGTTGTTACAAACACATGATGTTGTTGTTGTTCAAAACTTCCTATGACATATAAATTCACTGGTTAGTTGTACAGTTATTGTTGTTGTTGTTGCTGATGATGTAGGATAACTTCCTTGTTAAGTGGGAGAGCTGAAAGGAATGTAACTTTAGAATAATTCTATTGTATTCCTCCTTCGGAGTTGTTATTCCTCTGCTTGAAGATGTTCTTAATGTAATTGGTCATGTAAAATTCATGAGGTAAAACCTGCATTGTAAGTCGGGGCAATAGTACCCACAAAAGTATTATATAAAATGTATTGTTGAGTCTCCCTAGGAGAAGTCGACTGAGAATTATCCATAAGTCATCCCTGTTGGAGAAAAATGTCACACAACTGAAAAATATAAATAGAGAGGTGCACTCCCTCATTTACACACACTTCTCAGTCAAGTAGTTGTACTAGAGAGAGAGAGAGAGAGAGAGAGAGAGAGAGATTTTACTATGAAAAGGGAGCTTCTATTCTTGTTCTTGGGGTCTTACCTTGTACTTGGTTGAATTCTATATTGAGGAAGTTTTGTTGGGTTTTCTTCTCCATGAGGGTTTCCCAAGATATATCTCCATGTTCATTTGTGTGGTTGTGCTTGTCTTTCTTTTAGTGATCCTTTGCATATGGTTATGATGTTAAATGTTTTAAGATCTTGTATAAACA
Source organism: Pseudotsuga menziesii (assembly GCA_001517045.1). Classification (NCBI taxonomy): domain Eukaryota; kingdom Viridiplantae; phylum Streptophyta; class Pinopsida; order Pinales; family Pinaceae; genus Pseudotsuga; species Pseudotsuga menziesii. Next base: position 290,059 of record LPNX010209830.1, on the reverse strand, counting down.
TTAAAAACTTAACATATATGCTATTGAAGAACAACCTATAGCCTTAATTCTTGGCTTCTCAAGCATTTGAGAGCAACAAAACTCAATGGTTAATGGTCCATAGATTTCCCAACATCTATGCTCACTCACAACCATCTATTTTCTCCTCAAATCTATCCCTAAATTTAAGTTTTTTGGTTATACACATCCTGGTAAAAGGTCCTGAACATCAATGGGGAACTCTGTGTAGTGTAGATTTGCATGAAAGAATGATAGAATGAGTGTCGAATCCAAGGGATATGAGATAGTGGTGAAAAGAAAACTGACATAGATTCTGACCATAGAAGAAATGACAGTAGATGCAAATTGACTTTTGACATATGATGAAACTAACATAAAAGTTCATTTATCCCCATGCTTCAATAACTGCATTAGGTAACATTTCCCACCAACCCCACGCATGCATTTAATGATGGGGTTCAATAGTCAAATTAAGGTAATTGGTTATTCTTAAATCACATGGCAGAATTTGGTTGAGTTCTAAGGTTGACATTTGGAAGCAAAAGACATAGTCCCCCATAGACCCCCTTTCCTCTTCCCCTCTGGTGGAATCATAGCCCCTCTAGTGCTCTTTACACAACCATATTGGAAAATTTTATTATTTATGCACATAATATTTACATATATTCTGGGTCAGCATGACAAGCCAACCATACAGTTTAAATAAAAAATATATTTACATCATACATGCCTTGGCCTTGAGCTATATACTAGGAATTCATACTAGCATTTTTATATCATTTACATAAATTTAGTTAAGTACTTTCCAAGTAAAAAATTGAGAGTATTGCATATAAGAAATGGAAAAGATTGATTAGAGATTATACAAATGTATCCTCCCATGCTCATATGAAAATCAACAAGAAACATGATTTCCTCCTTGATTAAAAATGTCAAAGTTGTCATTCCTTTTATTAAAGTGTTAACAAACTTGTTCTTCTGTATTTACATGCCCTAATAAAATATGGAATAACCTATCGACCCGAACATTTGCACTAATCGGACGACCAGAGCTCCATTTAAGCGGCGGCAGTGCTCTGCTAGGCATCGGATTGGTGCAAATGGTCGGGTCGATAGGTTATTCCATAAAATATGCCTTGACGTCCATCCTTCATATGAAACTTTTTTTTTGTTTTATTAAAATAAAGAGACTTTTAAGGACATGGTCAATTAAAATAATAAGATTTACCTCTTTGGACGCCTTAGTAGTTGGCAGATCCATTCACGCACATTACGATGGACTATTCTGAAATCAACAATTGGCACCATTGATCAAATCACTTATGCTGCAGTAGATCACTGGAAGGAATCTTAGTTGTTTTTTTCCCTACCTTGAGGTACTCATACCATCTAATGAGAAAGCACAAAAACTAAATAAATTTCAAAGAAAATAGAAGTTGTTCCAGTAATCACATATCCATCATCCCTAAGAAAGTCTAATACTGAGATCAATGTGAAACGCAAACCATCAAATCGAATCATGCAAACCATGAACTGCAAACTTCAATTTCGCAGGAAGTCTCCTTGCATATCAAAATGGTGAAAAATTCAATATAAATTCAATGAAAAAAATACCATTGGTGCCTCCACGTTAAATCCAGTGATGAGTGGTTGCAGCTTCGAAACAATTTTTTTTGGGTTATGTTAGCTCAATGCATCTCGATCTGTTAACCATAGGTCTCATTGTGGTATCAAATTTGTTTTGATCTTGATACTTGTTAACCCACCCATCCCTTATCTCTTAAAACACTCTCTCATATGCAATCCATTTTTGTTTTCCTTCTTGTCTAGATCTCACTAACCCCATTCATTCTTTTTCTTTTTTTTCTGCTTCCAGCTCCACCCTTTCTAGCACACCTCATCTACTACAACTCTCTTCCTTTTACATAATCTTATGTTCAAACTTCTTCATTGGCCCATGCATCCTGCTTATTGCTTCTTTCCCATTCTCTTTCACTAGTGCATCATCCTAACCCAAAACTCTTCAGTGTCATTTTCTTTTTCTAGCTCATGAGCAGCTGACATTAGATGAAAACCATAGTTCTCTCAGCCATCCTTAACAATCATGTACGTTCAAGCCATCCAACGGACCAACAAGGAAGTCAACGGTTGACTTCGCCATAGTCATGAAAACCATAGCTCTCTCAGCCATCCTTAACAAACATGTATGTTCAAGCCATCCAACGGACCAACAACAAAGTCAATGGTTGACTTCGCTGCTTGTCTGTTGGATAACTTGAACGTACATGTTTTTTAAGCTCAGGAAACTCTCTCTCACGGATTTTCTGATCAAAGTTATTCACCTTTGAGACCTATTTCCAACTTCTGATCAAGACTCTAACTTGAACCCTCACTCCAACTCATTCTCATTTACTCTCAAGTCCATACATGTTTTCTCTACGAGTTTCACCTCGCTCACCTCCAAATCTTTGATTATCTGTTTGCCTCTATCAATGCCCCATTAGCCATGTATATTTGCAAATCTTGTTGTGGGCTCCACTTGTGCTCCTACAACTCATCTTGTTGGAGCTGTCTAACTAGGGGACTTTTTGACTTTTGAAGCTAATTTTTCGTGGGAATCCGCTGAATTTAATCTACAAAATTTGTAATTTATGTTGTTTGTTGAGAGATTTTAAGCTCAGAAATGAAATCAGGTGACAGGAAAACCCCCAACATCTCACACTCTGTAAGATCTAGCAATGCTTTTGAAAGTTTTGAAAATTCCGTGAAGATTCATGTCAAAAAACTGGTAAAAACCAACCGAAAACATAGGTCCAAAAAGTCCCCTCTTTGGACAACTCGCATCTTGTCGCATCTCCTCGGATCGCCTGACCATAAATTCACGATGCCTCGTATTAAACACGTGTTCATCTTTCTAGCTCCTCGGGCTCTCCATCATTCCCATTCTCTTGGAACCTCACCTCTATTAGTGGATCATATTGAACCTTTAAACATGTTAAATTTTGCATTCCAAAGATTCACACTTGCTCCAATATTCACCAGATCGTATTTTTTTAATTGGAGCACCTGCATGATTGCTTTAGATGTCAAACTATAGAGAAATCACAATACACAAGAAGAAACCAGTAGATCCACATGATTACAACAATAGTTTAGATGTTGGAATGCAACGATTATTGATGCACCGGATCGCACACCAAGTCATTCTCCAGCTATGTGTGAGACATGTGGTTGTTGGATTTCACCTTGCCACAATATTGAATCATGCCTATAATCTTTGCAATAATAAAGATCAAATTGCAAACATTCCAACCACTTTTCGATTTTAAATTTAGGTCATAATTTATATACATATATAAACTAACTAACAAGGAAAGTATACATTTTAACCACTTTTGGATCATAAATGTAGGTCATCAGACATTATGCTTACAACAAAAATTTTAATTTTAGCGTGCTTTGGTAGTCTGTGAACTCTCCAGTACTTTAAAAAATTTCACAAACGACATTTAAATAATCCGAAAAGCTAAAGGAAATACATCGTGCAATATCAAAAAAATATTGATTGAGGGGTTCTAACTCAAGGTAATGCCTTCTTTTTATTTATTTTCCCTTTTTTTCCTTCTCAATTTTATTTTTTTAAATACCTCTCTTTTCTCTTTTTTTCTCTCTTTTATTAATGTTTTTTAAAACCTTACAATTTTCCACAAAAATATTTGTTATATTTATTTTGTTGTTTGTAATCTTATTTTTCAAATCTATTAACATTATATTATATATAATAACTATATTATATTAATATTACATATTTTTATAGTATATTAATATATTAAATATATATAATCTATATATTTATATATTATATATTAATTATATATTATTAATATATATACCTTACATTAACTTATAACTCTATATACTAACTATATATTGTTAATATGATTGTTAAGTCTAGCAAGAATCTTCATTGTTGTGAAGTTTCATTCGTTGGTTGAGGAAACCTTTTTCCATTCTTCATGTAGCTATTTGAATAATTGGATCAAGACATGATGACATGATGCATCCTAACCATCGTGTAGTTTTTCACTTTTCAAGTGAACTCTCTTGTGTCGTTGATCTCATTCAATCCAATGCCCCTAGGGATTCAAAAGGTTTAGTTAAAGCATAATGATATCATGAGATTGTTGAAATGCTTTAACTTAAAAACATGCTTGTCCAAAGATGGATTAAGTGTAGTGCCCATCATCATGGACACTATTCAGCCAATTGAATAAGGCATTCCACGTGTTGACTATCCACATTCCACATGCTAAGTAATAAAAAATAAAATGAAAGGATTTCAGAAATTATTCCTAACTAGTATCACTTGACTTCTTGAATAGTTATATTCTTAATAGAGTGTTGTGAGGTAATGTATCAATAATATCATATTCATTCAAAATAGTTCAATTTCCTTGTTACTTATTCAAAAAAACATAGGTCACTTATGATACAAATACAAAAATCAGGTCTTAACAGGAGGCAATCACATTATGAAAACTACGAGTATTATGAGATCACATCTCAATCCATGTAAGTATGCAAGTCTTTCAGGTAGAGAGAATCTGTCAAACACTTAGGGTGCATAATATTCATTATTTCACAACCACATATGTAAATTCGAAACAACAATCTACAAATGTTTCCTCTTGATCATATACTTAGAAATCTGTTGGAATACAATCAAATGCCCCCTTACTAGGAACTAGCTCATACCCAAAAACACCTAGATCACAAAATCAGGCTTTGCAAACTTCATAGGAAGACTCAAATTGGGGGTTGGCATGCAGGTTGTACAGTGTGGATACCTCTTGATGTTCATCAGATATGAAACATAAATTCCCTGAAATGTAAATTTCTTAAATTAGATCAGTCACGCTAAATAAATATACACAAATTGCAAAAAAATCAATCTTAACTAAATCGATTAAATTCAAGTCATATATAATTCATGGATATTATTAGAGAATATGATAAGTTATATATCTAAGGAATAATTAAAATTATAAATTCTAACTTACATTCCCACATTTATCTTCAACATCCAAATATATTCACCGAAGTTTTTAACGAATAGTTGGTGAACACATTTTGAAAATGTATTTAAACATAAGGCTACATTTACATACCTTACATGTCTTGTGAATTTACACATAAATTATCCAGATCATCATAATAATATCATACACTCCAAATTCATAATTTTAAAAGAAATGCATGGAGTTATAAACTAGAAATTCAAAATTTTAAAGGATTACAAAGTTAAATAGCTACACCAACACTTTAATTCTTAGATATAAATCAACTATTTTTCAATAATAATGACAAACATATTGCACACTAGAATTAATAAAACCTACAACAATTGTTTTACCATGTCTAAATCCAAATTCGTGCCTAATAGAGCAACAACTTGCCATTATAATTTTAATTACTAACAAATGCCCAACAATTTCACTTATCCAAAGCTATTTTTAAATCAAACACTAATTAAAAGAAATGTCCAAGTATGGAAAAAATGATACCTCAGCAAACTAGTTTATTCCATGAGTATATGGAACACATAAAGCCCATATAATACAAAGTGCTAAATATAATTAAAATCACTTCTCAGAGACATTATATCAAACAGTTTGCAGACATACTCATGTCCTACTTAGTAGAGGTGTTTTAACAAATAATTTGCATACAAATTCTTACATTATCGCTGACCACAAAATTTTCCTCTATTATAATTGTTTATCAGCAAATAATGAGGCATTTCCAGCTACAATCCATTATCTCTTCCAAACATTTTTTGTCAATTGAAAGTTACTTCTATAAACTAAAAAAAAACATCAATCTCACATGCAATTCAACAAAATAACGTACTCTAAGAGCTACCATTATAGTTCCCTTTGAATAGTAAAGATAACTACAAATACTCTCAATAACATCTATGTTACAATTATTATTATTATTCTGCAGAATTAAATAAACCCACATACTTGTTTTCAACTGTTGATCAAGATTCTCAGTGCATAGAATCCTTGCCTATCCAACTTGTTAATTTCCAACCGGTCTCCTCCCTACCTTACTTAGGAAAAACTTCTTCCCTTGAGACCCTCGATATGTATAGACTAAAAACCACTCCTTGAGCAAATTTCTTTTGCAAATAATTCTTTTAATGGTGAGTCCACCTCAACATGTTGTTGGAATTCCAGTTTTAGTTCCTCTAATATATCAATTTATATCCAACCAGCTTCTGCTATTTTCCCCCAAATTCAAGTCATGCATGAAGAATTTTAGTTTTATCTTCAATCTAGAGAAAATTTGGTAGCGCTTCACCTCCTGTCCTTCCCCTTTATCCTCCATAGTGTTTTCTTTTTCTTCTTTTGTGTGTTCCCCTTCCCCTTACAACTCAAACCCTTATGCATAATTCTATATCAATTCCTTTTCTTTAATTCATATAATTCACCTCCTTATGTGTCTTCACCATAGTTTCCCTTTTTTATATTTTCTTTTAATTGTTATTATTTAAATTTTAATTCTGATAATATATTTTTTGGAGTTTTTCCTCTTTGTTAACACAAAAAGTGTTCACCTAGCTCTACATGGTCTAAACCATATACATACATCATATTCCTACCATACTTCCCTTACTTTTGACCTTCACAATTGTATTTCCACCAAAAATGGCCCGAAACATCATTATTTACGGGGATTTCTCCCCTGTTACGTGCAGAAGCAAGATATAACAACAAGAGTTCAATGGAAAATAAAACAACAAACTAAACTAATAACGAAAAGTAAATATTTTTAACATTTTTCAACATATATCAGCTAAACTAAACTAGTGAAAATTAATAAAAATACACCTCTTTTCCTGTAAAGTCAGCCACCATAGCTGTCCTCGGAAGTGATTCTACAGCTCCACAGGTTGGTTATCCAGTTGTCTCCATGGACAGTTGTCAAATGGGGAATGGATCCAAGATGGGTACGGAGAATGTTTCAATGTACACCTTGGGAATGGTATGGCGACGGGAATGGTGGCAAGGGAGTATGTGAATACCTAAGAGAAAAAATATCACAACATACCCACAAATGAAAATGAGGGAAAAGGTGTTTTGGGAAAGCCCTTAACAATGTATTTATAGTATGGTCCTAGGGTTTTTTGACCCAAGGTGGTGACCCATGGTATTTTCTTGTGGTTTTCTGACCCTTTCTCTTTTTAGGGTTTTTGACCCATTTTTGGGAGAGAGTGAGGGCAAATCATAGTAAATAATGATGTTTTGGACCATTTTTGGTGAAAATACAATTGTGAAGGTCAAAAGTAAGGGAAGTATGGTAGGAATATGATGTATGTATATGGTTTAGACCATGTATATCTAGGTGAACACTTTTTTGTGTTAACAGATTGCCCCCTGGTGTGTGAGGTCAGGAGCTCATCGTATGGTTGATGGACATCATAGGATCATGGGAACAATGGTGACAACATCGGAGAGACTAGAGAGACCCGCGGAGAAGTGGAGCTTCCTCGTTCGAACTACGATGGCTTTTGGTTTTTTATTATGGGTTCTCAAAAATGGATGAGATACAAATGTGTGACATGTATATGGATGAGGCGAGCATCCCCATGCTCGTAACCATGTCAAAAGAATAAATAATGGGATCAAGGCTCAAAACATGGCAGCCGATCAATACATATACAAATGATGATACATAATGGTGGCCTCAATGGGAGACTGAATACAATGTTGATCTAAAGAACTGATACATAGGAACAATGACATTCTCATGGAATGCTATATCATCACAACTGATGCTCTGCTGAATCTGGAGGGGTACATATATATGGACTCAATGAATTAGAGTCAGAATCTCAGTGGTACAATATGCAACATCAAGTACTGGAGATACATGTAAGCACAAGACTGGGGGATTCCAAACACGGTCGCCAACATAGCTTGAAAATCACAAGGGAAAAGAAACTGTGTGGGTCCCATGGTAGACTCACCAATGTGTTAGAGTCAGGTGACAACCAGGGTCTTTGACCAAATAATGACTGGACCAATACCATGTATGAATCTCAATGGTGCGATGATGTAGCTGAAGTCGAGCACGTGAGACACAACCATCCCAAGAGGCACTAATGACTCCTCTCAAGTGGTCCAAGGAACTCATCAATGAGGTGGATGAAACCAGGATACAAGGACCTCTAGGTTTATCCTCTGGAATAGATGTGTTGACATCGAAAAAGGGAGACCTACAACTAATCAAGGCAATGATGTGTCCTTGTATAGAAGCACATGGGGATAACCAAATATGTGGAACAATCTGGGGACTGACACACGAAATGGGGGAACAGGGACAGGGGGAGTGTGGGGGACTCAAAATTCCTTTGTTCAGATTATGACAGCAGGGCTAACCTGGAAGAAAATGAAAGTGACTCACAGGAGAGGGATCATAGCTGTAATACCAGGAAGATAACTACAAATGGGAAATACTGAAGGAGGTAATTGCAGTAGAGGTATCTAGGGGATCCAAGGAAGACTTATTACATAATACTCTGAACAAAGGTGACCCAATGGGGGAAAGCTGCCAAACTGTGATATATGTGGTGTTGCCTAAAGACATCGTTTGGGCCTTCTTAATAGTTTAAGTAGCACAAATAAAGGATAAAAGTAAGCTCAACATGACACGATCTTGTGGATTTTTAGCAAGCCCAAGAAAGTAAATGCTCGATGGTGTTTTCATTTTTTGATAGTCTAAAAATAGGAAGAAGACTGAGTGTGGTCTCTTTTTCGTATGTAGTCTCCTAAGCCCGAAAAGGGATAAAAGTGGACAAAGGAGATCTTTCCCAACCTTTGGGGAAGGAAGAATTCTTTACCGTTGGTAGTCCAATCAAGCCAGAAAAGGTTAAACCTATACTGACTGGATGATCATTCAAGTACGTTTATGAGCATGAAAGAAACAAAGTTTGCTCGACAATCTTTTCTTGGTGAGAAGGATGGAAAAGAGCTTAAAGAAAAGCTATAAAGATCTTTTTTCATAACCTACGGTCCCAATGTCTGAGAAAGCATAAAAGTATACAAAGGGAAACGTTCCTAGCTGGAAGGTGCTAGGGTGATCCTTTTATTATGATAGTTTATATAGTCTGAAAAAGGAAATAAATGAGGCCACATACACGCCCTTTCAAATGCTTTAACGAGCGTGAAAGGAAGCAAGCGTACTTGAAAATATTTTAATTCTTTTAGGAGTCAGAAAAGAGCTTAACATAAACTCTGTAATGGTCAATCAAGCAAGGGGGAAGTGTTCGATAAATGGAAAGAGGTTATGTTGTGAACATGGCTGAGAGAATAAATACAGAACACTAATGGGGCCCCCTTGCGGGACAATGGATGGCGGTAAATATGGCCAACTATGCAGTATGGATGGATTAGATGGTTCGTGAACATGCCAATACATACAATGGGAAACTCACCTAATGGCACACAAATCAGGGTGACTTCTAGGAAATGGCCCATAAAATCATAGTGAGAGCATGAGACGAGGGTCTCGTCAAAAGATAGAGGACAAAAAATTGAACCCGGTGGTGTGAACGACGTCTCAAACGGACTCCTAATGACTCTGACTAGTAGATAGTGATGCTTCCCCTGGTGCAGTGGTGCACGAGGAAAAACTAGACCAAATGGAGGTCTATGGGTACAGAGCTATCTCAACATAAATATATGAGATAATGTAAATATTCTGAGGCATCGACCTCCAGGGAAGGTCTTGGGACCTGAAGGTATGCTAACATAGTGGTAGCTAGATCTTATGTGCGACATAATATGTGCATGTGCAGACGTGGGACCACACCCTCTAGTGGGGTACCAACAGTGCAGGGGTAGGGTGGATGTGTTAGATCCACCCGCTCACGTGAAAATGATGCGATGGAGTTCTACAATGGACTCACTGTGACTAGATGTGGAGAAAATACTGGAGGGGGTCACCGACTCGTGGTAAAAACGATGTAAAACAAAAAAGAAAAATTATGACACTAGGGTACTTTAGGCATAGAACCTCTTGAGGTAGATCTTGTTGCGGGGATTCTTCAAGAGGTGTCCATCAGAGTCGACAAGGATGTATGCCCCCTTATCGAGGCATCAATGGACGACATATGGTTCGTACCACATGGAATCAAACTTTCCTTTTCCTAAATTATCATTGGCTTGATCGTATACAAGGACCAGATAGCCTTCGCTAAAGGTGCGAGGGTAGACGTGGGAGTCAAAATGGGACTTTGACCTAGTCTTAGCTACTTTGATCATTTGGAGAGCAACACGACGATCTTGATTAGTTCGTTCAATAATAAGTAGGGGTTCTTCTTGTTATACACAAATCCTGTCACCATCATGTGATAAGGCCTTTGACTTACATGTTTTCCCTTGATCCCAACACCTGGAGTGGAAACCCATGTTGTTTGTCAATTCTACATGAAAATACTCAACACCGCGCTTTCCCTATTAGCCATGAGTGATACCTTGCTCGCACCACCTGTATCATGTTTTCCATAAGCGGTGCCACTACTTGTGGCCCTTTGTCCATAAGCATTTTCTATCCAAACCGCTTTGTCATAAGAGGAGAAAAGTAGTACTTTGGGCAAAATGGGAAAGATAGAAGTTTCTTGAGGCTTCTATATCATGAGCCTCGTGTCCTCCCTTATCCCTATCATAGTGGGTCAGTTGAACTCAAGATCCCCCATCATAGGACCTTAGAGGCCACCTCACCCACAAATATCTCAACCATTCCTATTCATGTAGTCTTATAAATACAAGCTCATGTCCATGGTTGAGGGGGGGAACTATAGAGGTATTGTTATGCTATTGGATTGACCACTTAGCCCAAGCCATTGGAGAGCATAGAGAGAAAAGTTGGAGCTTATGGGGATGAATTGTTGGTTTCATGGAGATGCATGTCAACACTAAGGCTTAATTGGTTGTAAACTTCTCCATACATCTGAATGCAAAGCTGATTTCTGTCCCACATTACTGTTGTTTCGATTTCTCATGTACATGTTGTTAGATTACTTAGTCACTAACATGGATAAGTAGATGATGTTTTGGTAGCTTTGATATGTTTTCATGTTTGATCTAGTTGTAGGTACACAGGTTCACTATCGAAGCAGCATTGCAAGTGTCTACGACATCCAGGGAGGGTCTTCATCCTTTTTCATTCACTCATTTGTTCTGGATCTGAACCATTCAAACCAGAGGAACAGCTTCTGTCCGCAGAAGGTGAAATATTCCTTCTTACAAATCTGGCTGGGGAATAGATATACGTATCAGTTGATCTGATCTTCCTAATTTCTTCAACTCTTGTCCAAATTTAGGCTCCATCTCCAACTCTCTTCAGTCAGATATTCTATCTGACTCAGTGTATTCTGGTTTGAAACTTCCATATCTATCTAGATCTAAATTATTTCGACCTTTTATGCTCTTTTTTACTCTCAATCTATCAGTTTTTACCTTGATATGATCTTTTTCTAACTTGATCTATTGTTCTCCTTTGTGTTTTGGATTTATACAAGGAACCATTCTTATGCAGTTGGCGAGAAGCGGTGCCACCTCCTAAACCTAGTTAGCAGCACGCGATGCCACCGCATGAGTCCTATTGGAAAGAAGTGGTGCTATTCCAAAACCGCTCTATCAAGAACCTTGTAGCGCGATGCCAGGTAGGCCTTATTCCAAGACCACGTTTTCTCATTTTTACAAAACTTTTTTGAGTTGATTTGCTTTCATCCTTGCACTATCAGGCTTGTGTGTTAGAATCTGATGCTTGTGGTGTGAAATTGTATGGTTAAAGATTGGTTTGATTGGAGAATTCAAAAGCTAGCTTAGTCTTATTGATTGATCATTCACTTCGGTGCTTGTTGGTTGTGATTGTGAAAGGACTTCTTGTTTTTTGAAAAGCTTAGGTTGTTAGTAAGATCTCTTTTCATTTCTATTATATAGACTGAAAGAAAAACATTTGATTAGCATCTTGGTTTCATTTTTTGTTTTCATAGATAACTTCTTTTTCCTCCTTTAAAAAAGAAAATTTTTGACTGAGATTAGGTTATTATCATCATTGAGCATTAGAAATTGGATCTCTGATTGGCCTTACAAGATTTCAGGCTCTTTATGTTCTTTTGTCTCTTATGCATTTAGTACTATCTCATCAAAATAAAATATATATGTAGTTTTAAGTTAGATTTATCTATGTTTTAAGAAAAAATGAAAAATAGATTGCATATGCATGTAGTGTGCTTCTTGTTTTTCTTTTAGGAAAATAGACTCTTCCCCTTTTGATTACTTTCAGAAAAGAGAAATTAGTTTGGAAAGTACTGCTTGTCTTTTATTTTGTGTTCAAGATTGTTGTTTGGAAATATTTTTGGTTTTGAAACAAAAGAAAATACTCTCTTTCCCTCCCATAGGTAGGCATACCAAATGGTAAAGTGAAATATTTGCATACACATATTGCATGGTTTTACTTGATCTGTCAAAACTCCATGCATTCACCTAACCGTCCACTTTAAAATTAATAGTAGTTATAGGTTAACATTTACATAGCAATTTGAGTGATAGGTTAGAGATGTGTTCGGGTGTCATTAAGCATAGGAGCTGTCATTATTTGTCCGCATTACATCCCGGGACTCGCGCGGTTCTTCCACGTACCATCGGTATATCGAACGGCCTTTCATGTACCCTTGAGGTATATAGAAAGGTACTTCACATACTCGATTGTATATTGGAAGGCCCCTTGTGTATGGTTATGCATTAGACAGCACTACTACCGATTCGAGCTCCCACGTACCTTGAGTATATCGAGAGACCCCACTAGGATACCTTATCCATCTGAGAAAATCCCTTTGGCCGTCTTATTTGGAGACACACCGAAAACAACATTCGGGGAGATTACTATGCATGTACCCTATAGGTATATTGCAAGTGGCACCTTCTTGACAATCCTGGTGAGAGACCTGACTATTTGAACTCCTCCTATCATTTAAGTTTGCTTGTTTGACCTATAGCTTGAGTAGGGAAATTTTTTGGAGTATTTTCTAGTTTTTGAGACCCTAGGTTAGATAGGAATTGTACAAACTGGCTGAGCTAAGATAGTCCAGAAGAGTATGGGGCTTGCCACCCAATTTTAATCCTGCTTCAGGAGAAAAACCAATGGAAGCTATCGACCAAGGAGTTGCTACCACCTCCCAAGTGGGAGATAATGTGGGTGCAAAAAGTGGAGGTCCATATTCTTCACACTCACTTCCCTTGGTCCAACAACCTTCTCAGGGAAATACCTCATTCCATTCTCCCATAGAAGGTCATGTTGATGATACTACTCGTCCGGATTATGGTCCCAATGCTCCATTTTGGGATACCTCTATAGGACATGCCATTGCCTCATTTGGAACTCGTTTAAACTTTTCTGAAGAAATTTCTCTAGATGAAGAAGAACGTAGACAATACCAGGTAGCCATTCTCCATGCACATGCGATTGAGAAGAAAATAGATGATATATTAGGCACACCACCACCACATTTCGCAACTGTACCTGTGGGATATCCTTCACTTGTTGAGTCTATGAGACCCATTGAACCGATTATAGATTGCATAGTGACTCCACACAACCCAGGACAAACTTCCAACCCCACCACCTCCTATATTATGTCTATCCCTACTCCTCCCAGGTCTTCCACACCTGGGGCTCAACCTTCAATTCTCGTTTCGTCATTACCTTCTAGTGCCGGGGGGAAACCCCCAGCATGACCTACATTTTTTGGCACCAGAATTGTACCTAGTCAAGGACAAACCTCTAATATAGAAAAATCTACAGTTTATGTCCCTCCCACGCATACTAATATAGTTAATCCCCCATCCAGTTCAAGTCAGCCCTTGGGGGCACAACCTGTAACCACTCAAACCTCTGGAGGTTATGGTTATACTATACCTGTGGGAAATATTAATTATCCATCCAACCCTACAAGAATGTCATACGCAGGAATTCCATACCCTAGTAGTACTTTTACGCCATGGGGGCAGCCTAACTGGTCTTACATGCCAGCTATGGGGGGGATACCTATTCATACTGTAGGAGGTACTGGAGGACGGCCTTATGGAGGTCCTCCCCCTAGGGGGCCTAATGGTCCTAGGGGGATTAACAGTCCTGAGGGGCCCGGTGGCTTCCCTCCTTATGCTCCTAATAGTCTTGGTGGTCCTAGGGGGCCTGGTGGCTCTCCTTCTAGTGGCCTTGGAGGGTCTAGTGGCCCTCCCCCTAGTGGTTCCGGTGGCTCCAGGGGTTTACCTCCTAGAGGTCCCGGAGGGTCTGGTGGTACACCTCTTGGTGGTCCTGGTGGTCCTAATGGTCTTGGTGGTCCCAGAGGCTCTGGTGGCCCTAACGGTCCTGATCCTAGAAATGTACCCCCCATGGGCAGATTTCCCGGTATTTATTCCTCACAACAACTTGTCTATCAGTATAATCACAGTCCTACTGGTACATATATGCCATATCAATATTACTGGTATGTGCAACCTAACCATTAGTTACCTTTCCTAGCAACTTTAGACTTACCTGACTTGTCCAAGTTGATTAATGACCCCGTTCGACACAATCCCTCGTGGCCTCCCATTCCGGTAGAGTTACCATGGACATTCCAAAGTTTGATTAGAAGTGAGGAGACGATCCAAAAAACCATGTCATGACATTCCATCTGTGGTGTTCTTGAAACTCCCTCATGGATGATTCAGTTCGGTTACGACTCTTTCAACGAACTTTGACCGATACGGCCGCGAAGTGGTACATTGAACTTTCACAACATTTGTTTGTGGATTTTGAATCCTTGGCAACCATGTTTCTTACACACTTTTAGCTCCCTATCCATTATGAAATGGGTACTGATCTCTTAACTTCTCTGCGACAGAACACCTCCACCCACATATCTGATCATAGTCATGAGTGGAGAAGGCGGAGAAGGCTTATTAAGGCCCCTATTTCGGATCAGTTATTAGTTGATTGGTTTACCAAATATTTGTTGCCTCCAATTGCCTAAGATGTGGCTATGGGTGATGTCGTTATTGAAGAGCAAGCTATTAGTTGAGCCTAGTATCTAGACTTGGTCTATTCCCAGTCTGGAACTCTTTATGACTTAATTCCTCAATCTCCTTTCCTAAGCACTGATCCCGCAAAGCCACCAGCAGAAGTACCTGTTGATGGGATTGTTGGTTCAATCCAGTCCCCGTCAGTAGTGAAACCCACCAAGCAACCCCAGACTGTCACACTTACTCCGTCGACTCCTAAGGTTTCCGTCGAGGTCAATTCTATTCAAAGTACTCAAACCTCGGGAAATAATAAAAAGAAGGGTAAAAATAAGAATAAAAAACCTAGAAACCAACAGGAGAATCCAAGACCAACCAAAAATGATAACAATAAAGGGAAGAGAAAAGAAAAATATCCATGTCTACTATGCGGAGGTGACCATTTCACAAAAGTGTGTCCCCGTTGGGACGAAATCTCCCAATTTTTGAAATCAAATCCCACACTCGCAATTCCCACGGATCCTTTTCCCTCTCAACAACAACTGATAGACCACATGTCTAATCAGGGCAACTCTAGTTCATCAGAGGAAATTCGTATGATGTCCTCAGATACCATTAGTCTACAAACTCGTAGACAAGTAAGAAGACCATTCTTCTTCAGGGAAAGCTCCCTCTACTGGTTCTCCAGAATCCTTGTCTACTGTCCCTCTAACCATCTAGAAGCCTACTCTCGACATGATTTTGCGTCCACCCAAGAGTACTCTTAGGAAGGTTGTATTTAACCCTAATGCCTGAGCTGCTCAATTTTATAATGTAGTTGAAGATCTCGCTCAGGAACCTTGTGCAATGTCTACCTTAAAAGTACTCCAAAGTTGTCCTATACAATGCAAAAATGTGTTAACGGTGTTAGGAGCTTTAGACCCGGATAATACTAATTTGATTCATTTCAATATTGAGAACTATAAGTCTATGTTACCTCATAAACTCACTTTTAAAATCATTACGAAAATAGTTGGAAATAATGTTTTTAGAACGGTACTAGATGAAGGAGCTTTGACCTCGGTTTTGTCTCTGTCTTGTTGGAAAGCTCTCGTCTCTCCTGAGCTTGTAACATCACCTACAACTCTGAAAGCCTTTGATGGATAAGGTTTCCAACCGCATGGTCTCATATCAACTCTCGCAGTCGAGCTTGGGGGAAAAATTGTTTCTATTCAAGTAGAAGTAGTAGATGCCCCGTTAGATTACAACCTTCTTCTAGGAAGAAATTGGTTTTATGCCATGACAGCTGTCACTTCGACAGTATTCCAAACAGTCCAATTTTTGCATCTAGGGAGAATTGTTACCATTGACCAGCTTGATTTCTATACGCCAGATGTTGCTACCTATACATCTAATAACATCCCCATGTTAGGCTAGTCCCCTCATCCTTACCAGTCGATTAGGGTAGGCATGTTGAAGGATTCATCCCTTATGGGGATTTTTCCATCTACTCCTCCTAACACGGATACCGCGACAGTCCATATGATTGTGTCATTTGACCATGATCCTAAGGGCAAGCAAGTTATTGAGTCCTCCTTGTTAAGTCCACATGAAGCAATGTATGACACCATTCAAACCCTTTCTGATGACCTTCATCTAGTGGCTTCGGATCCTTACAATTTACCTTACTGGTTAGAACCATCTCTTCCTATCCTAGATTATCTCTCTGAGACTTTTCCTGACAAGTCCATTATAGAGACCATGAACACAGATGAGTCCATTTGGGAGGATCACCATCATAGATCCATGTTCCTCCCCAATACTAGTTTGGTTAACCATGATTATGCATCCCTATTTCTTGTTGATATTGTCAACATACCCCAAAGTACCGTATTGTTGCAAGACACAGATTCTGAAGGAAACCTTTGCAACATTACTCAGACGAATCCGATTGACATATCAGCCAAGCCTGGTACCATTGAGCATGTTCATGTTGGGCAAAACTGCTCGGCAAATGAATCTGAAGCATATAAGGCACTTTTCAAAGAATTCGTGATATTTTTTCCTAGTCCTATGAAGAAATGCCGGGGATTGACCCATCCATTGTGGTACAAAAGATTAAAACCTATCCCATGGCTAAACCTTTCAGGCAAAAACTATGGCAAGTCCATCCACGGAAGGCCACAGCTATTAAAGCTGAGATAGAGAAACTTCTCAAAGCTGGGTTTATTTATCCCGTACCCTTGATGGAATGGGTATCGAACATTGTCCATGTCAATAAAAAGCAGGGCACCATTAGAGTCTGTATCGACTTTAGGGATTTGAATAAAGCTTGTCCCAAGGACAACTTTCCTACTCCGCACATCGATCAGATTATCGACAACTATGCTGGAAGTGTCATCTTTTCATTCATGGATGGCTTCTCTGGCTATAATCAGATTGAGATAAAACATTAAAAAACATAAAAAATTATTTCCATTTTAGGGTTTCTTGCTTCTTACCAAGGTCACTCCACTGTCCACCAGGTGGAAGCGGTAGGTCAGGGTCTCCACTGAAGTCCATACCCACATAAGCATAATCCTCAACCGTAAGGATCTGATCTATGAGCCATCAAAAGAACGGATCACCGAACTTCACCTTCCCCCTGCTCGCTCCAGTACGGGCCATAATCCAGACCCACCTCTGAATACGGGGGTCCCACGCTCTCATCTCTGTAAAGACCACCTGGGGTCTCATATGTGGTACCCGCTCGAAGAAGAAGTAGGCTAGAATGGAACCAAAACCAAACTGCTTCAGTTCCCCCTTCCGCCCAGTTGAATACTGTAGGTGCCATGGTCTCTATGGCATAAAGCATGTGTGCCCTAGAAGCCTGGTGCACTCCCTAGCTTCCTACCACTCTCTGCATCGTAAACAAGATAGTCCATAGAGGTCCATCCATCATTGCCTTTGTGGGGATTTTATTCCCTGATGTCCTCGTCCCTGGGATACAATGACAATCTATCAACTCTTTTGTGGTAATATCCCCTCCTTGAGAACCTGTCAAGGAGATGGGGGCACCCCGTCTCGAGAGTTCAGTCAAGAAGTAGATATCCTCTACCTCTACTGTTAGAATATGAGCCCCAACCTCAAAGTGTTGCTGCTCTGGATTCCACATCCAGAGTGTGTACTCTAGCAACTGCTCGTGTGATACCATACTGGGAGTCCGAAAGAATTTTAGGATTCCACAGTCTCGTAATGCGGCTATGCAACCCGCATTCCTTTCGGTGAAAGCTTCATCGTTATCATGTTGTCTTTCCTTCCATATCACCATTATTTATCAGCAAAAACCTACTAAAAACAATCATAACACCTATTAGAATCATTCTTAATCATTTAAATCCAAAGAGATGATCTATTTTTGGTTATGTTAACAAATTTGCATCTTCACGGCCGGCACCGCCTATGCGCCATTGAAGACAAGCAGTGGCATCACCTGTGTTCTTTGTTTTTGGTGCATTTCTAGTGAGGTACCATGTATCCCGCAAGGGATAAGCGTGGTGCCCATTCCCATGGTTCTAGGGCTTGCCATACAGGCCCAAAACCCCATCAAAAATCAAAATTGAGACTATGAAAAGGAAGAGTAGGGTTTTAACTGTTAACTGGAACTGATGATGCTCGAATCTGACGGTAGAAACTCCCAATATCAGCAACTGAAGATCTCACTAGGAAAGTGCTCCAAATGCTCTCCACTATAGGTAAATAGTAAAATGATTTGGATTTTCACTATTTACATGACTTTTATACACATTTTTGGGTTTGACATGCTATAGTTTTGATTTTAAATCGATTTTTACTCGAAATTTATCAATTGTAATCCCTTAATGTCCTTTATGAGCGCATTTAACACTTGTTTTTGAGTCGTTTGTAGGATAGAAGAACCATAGCAGTAAAGTTTTGGGAGTTTGTTTATGGCTTTTTCATACTACCATAAAATGGAAAAAGTCGATGAGCGATTGTTACGACACTTTGGTCATGCTCTTAAAACCTAGTATCAAAGGTTCGAGTCCATTTTCGATTCTTTCTAGGCTCGTAAAAATTAAAACTGTGTTAAGAAACCTCATGGATTCTTCTTTTAACTCTTTTCGGGCTCCTTAAATACAAAAAGATCGTCAAGTCTGTTTTCGATCCTTTCCAGGCTCATAAAAATTAACATTGTGTAAAGAAACCTCATGGAGTCCTCTTTAAACTCTTTTTAGGCTCCCTAAATACGAAAATATTGTCGAGTGATCTTGTCTTCTTCACGCTCGTTAAATCATTTGAAGAGTCATATCTCCGACGGTAGGTTATCTATTTTTTGGTTCAAATGGACTATTTATGAAAAAGGAACACTCTAGCCAATCATGACTGGAAGAGTTCTCTAAGATATGATTTTACACTTTTTTAGTCCTTAGGGACTAAATCATACGAAAAAGGACCCTTTTGAGTCTTCTTCCATAATCATTCAGACTCTCTAAACATGAATGATACCGAGTTTTATTTCATTGGACTCGTTAAATTAAACATTGAGAGACCTTTTTTTTGGGAACGAACCCCTCCTCTCTCACGTTTGTAAAACATATGAGTTTGGACTTGTCTTCAGATGAGCTATACCAAGTGTTTGTTACCCTCTTTGAACTCATAAAACCGAAAAGAGGCACTCATCGATCATGATGGGGGAAATGGGAAGGGAATCATTTTGCAAATAAATGGCAGTAGTTTGTTGTTACCTTTGAACATGGCAATTGTTTGCATATTATGTCAGTCAATTGGGTATTTAGCTGATCTCCGTGACGATCCACTTTCATGAGTCATGTCACTCCTTTGAGTCTTTCAAAAGAATGCATTGTCCACTGTCGTATCATGAGTCTGTCCCGTTTAAGTCATGATGCCAAGTCTTTTGTCATGCCGCCCAATGTTCAAAGAGAAGTTGAAGAAGTTTACCTCTGCAGTCAAAACAGTCTCTGTGTCAGTACTTTTGAGTAAGTCTTGTGGTTACTACATTCACATCATTCCAGAACTATGTTTCGAGTTTCGTGTCGTCAATGTGGGACTCATCATGGACCTCCTTTAACGAGACTATTCCCGTCGATATCAGCTCATTATCCAGGAAATAGTCTTAGAAACAAAAAACTTAGCACCTTAAGGTCTGTATGCCTTAATGACAGATTCTCTCGCTCTAGACATAGGTTCACATCATTGACCTTTGATCGATAGAATCGACTGGGTGTTCGACATCATGACATCTATTCACACTCAGTAGATTGTACTAGAGTACCTTGGGAATCATTGACATCAATGGTGATCTCCCTTGCACTTGTTAACAGTTCACATCATTGACCGGTAATCAAGTGGTTTCTACCATGTTCAACTTCAGATCATTGTAATCACATGGATAGAATCGTACTTTGTGGAAGACAAGACGAAGACCCTGGGTATTTGTTTTGCACTCATTTCTTTCCACAGGTTGTGATGGAGTTTTGTATATCTAGCATGGATGCACATTTAAATGGTCGTGGCTATGCTCAAATTTACGTCTGTATAACATAGATCTACATTGTATGTCTGGTAGCTATGTCCAAGTTTGAGTCCTCTATCACATGGATCTATATTGTATTCTACTAGCCATGCTTGTTTATTCCTCCCATGGATCTGCCTTGTATTGGTCTGCAACCATGAGTTGGTTACTTGTGTCTATGCGTCAAAAATATTGATGTACTTCAGATGCCTACTGGATGACATGGTCCAATCGAGCTGACATTTTCACCTCGAAGTGACAACTTGTTCTCTAAAAGCTCTCATTTATCTTATCCCTCTAAGACTCATGCTTTGGGGGGCATTCTATTATACAAAAATCTTGTCACCATCATGTGATAAGGCCTTTGACTTACATGTTTTCCCTTGATCCCAGCACTTGGAGTGGAAACCCATGTTGTTTGTCAATTCTACATGAAAATACTCAGCACCATGCTTTCCCTGTTAGCCATGAGTAGTACCTTTCTCGCACCGCTTGTATCCTATTTTCCATAAGCGGTGCCACCACTTGTGGCCTTTTGTCCATAAGCATTTTCTATCCAAACCGCTCTGTCATAAGAGGAGAAAAGCGGTACCCTGGGTAAAATGGGAAAAAGAGAAGTTTCTCAGGGCTTCTAGATCATGAGCCTTGTGTCCTCCCTTATCTCTATCATAGTGGGTCAGTTGAGCTCGAGATCCCCCATCATAGGATTTTAGAGGCCACCTCACCCACAAATCTCTCAACCATTCCTATCCATTGAGCCTTATAAATACAAGCTCATGTCCATGGTTGAGGGGGGGAACTATAGAGGTATTGTTATGCCGTTGGATTGACCACTTGCCCCAAGCCATTGGAGAGCATAGAGAGCAAAGTTGGAGCTTATGGGGATGAAGTGTTGGTTTCATGGAGATGCATGTCGACACTAAGGCTTAATTGGTTGTAAACTTCTCCATACATCTTAATGCAAAGCCAATTTCCGTCCCACATTACTGTTGTTTCGATTTTGCATGTACATGTTGTTAGATTCCTTATTCACTAACATGGATAAGTAGATGATGTTCTGGTAGCTTTGATGTGTTTACATGTTTGATCTGGTTGTAGGTACATAGGTTCACTATCGAAGCAGCATTACAGGTGTCTACGATATCCAGGGAGGGTCTTCATCCTTTGTCGTTCACTCATTTGTTCTGGATCTGAACCATTCAGACTAGAGGAACAAATTCTATCTACAGAAGGTGAAATATTCCTGCTTACACTTCTAATGGTGAATTATCATGGAGAAGTTCATATGCAAGGCGGGGTGATGAAATATTGCCTTCAATGGGAAGAATTGATTCCACACCATGGGCTAAGTGAAATGGGGTAAAACCGATGGTGGTTTTAGATATCTCTCCGTCATTGTGAAAGTGGTGCATGGATAGATCAGGTGGATCTTCCACGGTCAAGGACGGGAAAGGACTACTAGAAGTATAGATCGTGTAAATGGTGTTGGTGGTGTCCGAGGAAGAAGCTAAAGGGTGGATCTCCATTGGAGACATTTACCCACCATGCACACTTAATTTTGCCAATTTGGCCTTGTTAAACCACTATCCTAAGTTTTATTGACTTAATTGGCATAAGAAGAGCACTGTATGACATCAGCATGAGCACACCCATGCCTACCTTTAGTCAAGGAGGCCAACTAAGCCTTCTCCTTCATTTGGGGAGGCTAACTAGAGCACTTCGAGAGTAATCTAAGTGTCATAAATGCACCTAATTGCTAACTGATGGTTACAATCAGTTAATTTGAGTGGTGAAGGTGCCTCCATTCATTATATTTATTATTTTATTAATATTTAATGAACTGGAGTCAACAGGGGCGCCTCTAACCACCTTTGTTGGCCAGTTTGACTTCAGTTAACCTCATCGGGGTTCATTGGAGTTAATGATGCACTACCACTTGTTGGTTGGCATGCAATGACATGTCTGAGCTAATTTCAGTTAAACTCAGTCATTCATTGCACTCCAACTTCAGTTAGGACTCAGTTGAGTCAACATGACTTGATCAATTGGTTAACTAGTGTGTTTACTGTGGCTTACAGTCAGTTAAGCTACACCCACTCATTCAATTCGAATGACCTCCCTGGGAATTCACATTGTCTTGGAATTCATGCACCTTACATGATCATTGTATTATATTATTCATCATTCATTGATTATACAAAGCTATAACATTCTATTGCATCACCATTTTTCTAATTTTATGCATATTTGTCTGTATTCTTTGTGAGTAATCCAGGAGGATCCAAGAAGGCAAATTTGTTGTAACTAAGAATTCATGAGAAACATGTGAAGGGGGTCTTCTCAAGCTATATAAACCCTCTTATTCTCCATTTTCCAGGTCATGCTTTGGAGTGGAGACTTTATAGCTAAAGGAGAGAAGGGAGATTGCGTAGCTCTGCAGGAGGAAGGTACGAGTGTTTATACTCGTTTTACACCATCTTTAGGCTTCAAAGTTGTTGGAAGTAGTCTTGTTGTGTTTTGGGCAGTGGTTCTCTTCCTGACCATTGTCGCCAAGGTCATGCTTTGGAGTGGAGACTTTGTAGCTAAAGGAGAGAAGGGAGATTGCGTAGCTCTGCAGGAGGAAGGTATGAGTGTTTATACTCGTTTTACACCATCTTCAGGCTTCGGAGTTGCTGGAAGCAATCTGGTTGTGTTTTGGGCAGCGGTTCTCTTCCTGACCATTGGCACCAAGGTCATGCTTTGGAGTGGAGACTTTGTAGCTAAAGGAGAGAAGGGAGATTGCGTAGCTCTGCAGGAGGAAGGTACGAGTGTTTATACTCATTTTACACCGTCTTCAGGCTTCGGAGTTGCTGGAAGCAATCTTGTTGTGTTTTGGGCAGCAATTCTCTTCCTGACCATTGTCGCCAAGGTATCATTGTAACATTGCCATGTATTTTTCCTTATGCTGAGATTATAGATCAGCCCTCCTATTGAGAAGCAGACCCGGAGACGTAGTCCATCTTGGACAAACTCAGTTATCAACTTGTTGTCCTTATGTGCATATTGTCTATGTTGTTTAGTTCTCTTCTTATGGATTTGTGAGCTTCATTCATGCTCTTTATGCAATTCATGTTAACGTCATATAGTAGCAAAGATCTTGTTTTCGGATCATGTGGTATCAGAGCAGGAGAGGATGAAAGGAGAAGGAAAGAAGCTCAAGCCTATTAGATATGGTCCCTTCACCATCTTGGAGAAGATTGGGACGAATGATTTTTGCTTAGAGCTACCGCCATACATGCAGATCTACTCAGTGGTGAATGTGGAGAAATTGAAACTCTATGAGCCTCCCATGACCATGGATGAAAGGGAGAATGTCTCATTGCCATCAGTTGATGAATTTGCTCCTGAGTACATGGATGAGCTAAAGGAAGATGTCATCATGATCCGAAAACAATATCTTTGCTACTCTATGACGTTAACATGAATTGCATAAAGAGCATGAATGAAGCTCACAAATCCATAAGAAGAGAACTAAACAACATAGACAATATGCACATAAGGACAACAAGTTGATAATGGAGTTCGTCCAGGATGGACTACGTCTCCGGGCCTGCTTCTCAATAGGAGGGCCGATCTATAATCTTAGCATAAGGAAAAATACATGGCAATGATACAATGATACCTTCGTGACAATGGTCAGGAAGAGAACTGCTGCCCAAAACACAACAAGACTACTTCCAGCAACTCCAAAGCCTGAATATGGTGTAAAACGAGTATAAACACTCATACCTTCCTCCCGTAGAGCTACACAATCTCCCTTCTCTCCTTTAGCTACAAATTCTCGACTCCAAAGCATGACCTTGGCGCCAATGGTCAGGAAGAGAACCGCTGCCCAAAACACAACCACACTGCTTCCAGCAACTCTGAATCCTGAAGATGGTGTAAGTTCCAGCTCAAAGAGCAAGCATGGCTCCATCATGTCCGAAGGTGATCCAGCGTAGGAGACAAAGAAGCAGAGTCAGTTCGAGGAGGCAACATTTCAATTTGCATTTGAAGGCAAGTAGCGACCATCTACACTCTCATCCCAAAGGACAAAGGTGAAGGGATTGGTTGGTAAGAGTGTGACTTTGGTTTTATTGATGCACTTGTCATGCAAACATATTGTCGTCTATTGAGACTATCGTGCAGAAGATCGTGTGGCGTAGCTCGAGGTTCGTGGCTCATAGAGTCAGTTGAAAGAGTGCGATTTGCAACATTATGCAAGTCTTTGATCCGCTCGAGGTTCATGGCTCGTAGAGTCAGTTGAAAGAGTGTGATTGGCTACATTGGGAAAATATCTTCATGTCCAAGTTTGGCAACTTCTCGAGACAAAGGAGGCAGGCATTTGCTTGCTTGATTTCTGCAGTCTTCGATTGAGTCCTATAGCTTGTGCACTTATGTGACCCATCAGAGGCAATTATGGTGCGGTGGTAGAGATGAAGGGATGATGAAGACTCTGCAGGTGAATCTGTTGTGATGTATCTTATGTATTTGTGCATCTTTGCAATGGATTGGTCACTCTATTTTGGAGTAGGCTCGGAGACGTAGCCAGGAGATCTGGTGAACTCCATAATCAAATCGTGTCCCTAATGTGCTTGAATGATTTTTCATTTTCATGTGGATGATTCTATGTTACACACTTATATTATGCTCTGATGCCACTTGAGCTGATCCCGGGGGCGAGCCCGGAAAGTCATTGAACCCGCTCGAAACAATCGGGACCAATAGGATCATTTTTCTGACGTTAGTGCAAGTGAACTACTCAGTGGTATCAGAGCAGGAGAGGATGAAAGGAGAAGGAAAGAAGCTCAAGCCTATTAGATATGGTCCCTTCACCATCTTGGAGAAGATTGGGACGAATGCTTTTTGCTTAGAGCTACTGCCATACATGCAGATCTACTCAGTGGTGAATGTGGAGAACTTGAAACTCTATGAGCCTCCCATGATCATGGATGAAAGGGAGAATGTCTCATTTCCATCAGTTGATGAATTTGCTCCTGAGTACATGGATGAGCTAAATGAAGATGTCATCTTGGACAGAAGAACAAGGACTTCTCGCAGAGGTGATGTTGATTATCTTCGAGTGGGCATCAGAGGCACTCATCCAAGCAAAGCCAAGTGGATCGAGAAGGAGAAAGTGAGGGAGCAATTCCCTCACCTATATGTTGATTAGTAAAGGATTTTGGAGGTCAAAAGCTTCTCAGTGGGGAGGAATGATCCAGGAGGATCCAAGAAGGAAAAGTAACTAAGAATTTGAGAAACATGTGAAGGGGGTCTTCTCAAGCTATATAAACCCTCTTATTCTCCATTTGCCAGGTCATGCTTTGGAGTGGAGACTTTGTAGCTAAAGGAGAGAAGGGAGATTGTGTAGCTCTGCAGGAGGAAGGTACGAGTGTTTATACTCGTTTTACACCATCTTCAGGCTTCAGAGTTGCTGGAAGCAGTCTTGTTGTGTTTTGGGCAGCGGTTCTCTTCCTAACCATTGTCGCCAAGGTCATGCTTTGGAGTGGAGACTTTGTAGCTAAAGGAGAGAAGGGAGATTGCGTAGCTCTGCAGGAGGAAGGTATGAGTGCTTATACTCGTTTTACACCGTCTTCAGGCTTCGGAGTTGCTGGAAGTAATCTGGTTGTGTTTTGGGCAGCGGTTCTCTTCCTGACCATTGGCACCAAGGTCATGCTTTGGAGTGGAGACTTTGTAGCTAAAGGAGAGAAGGGAGATTGCGTAGCTTTGCAGGAGGAAGGTACGAGTGTTTATACTCGTTTTACACCGTCTTCAGGCTTCGAAGTTGCTGGAAGCAGTCTTGTTGTGTTTTGGGCAGCAGTTCTCTTCCTGACCAATGTCGCCAAGGTATCATTGTATCATTGCCATGTATTTTTCCTTATGCTGAGATTATAGATCGGCCCTCCTATTGAGAAGTATGCTCGGAGACGTAGTCCATCCTGGACAAACTTCGTTATCAACTTGTTGTCCTTATGTGCATATTGTCTATGTTGTTTAGTTCTCTTCTTATGGATTTGTGAGCTTCATTCATGCTCTTTATGCAATTCATGTTAACGTCATAGAGTAGCAAAGATCTTTTTTTCAGATCAGTGAGACTGTGTTTTCAGTTCCTAGACCAATGTGACAAATTAATATGGTATTAGAGATCATGGTGGGATGAATCTCAGATCTCTCAAAAACATGGTTTTTGACAGATCTTGCATGAAAAATTGAGCAAAAGCTCAAAATTCCAGTACTGCACTAGAGGCCAAGGCTTACCACTTAATACCCCAAGTAAAGAAATTGTTGATCAAGCTTGCTTGATCATCTATGCTGGGTGTGATGAAAGCCCAAAATGTGCAGGCTATCCGACTTCACTACTACATTTCGATCCAAAATCCGACAGGACGTGGATTTCTCTTTTTAAACTTACCAAAAATCACAAGGATACATTTTTTTTGTTGTATATGTGGCCACAAGCGTCGGTGAAGCGACGACTATTCTCATAACCGTCGATTAAGCGACGGTGCGTTAGTAAGCATTGCTTAAGTGATGGCGCCTTTAATTGGTCAACTATTTAACATGGAAAGCGTCGTCGCATATCCGACGCTTAGGTTCATTTCCTACACACTCATATAAATAGATGTACTAGTGATTGACAAAATGTTATATATTGAAAAATTTGATGTTATGGAATCAATATGGATACTAGACCTATGATTGACAAATTCACTATTAGATGATTGATGTTATATGGTATTATGGTTTATTTCATGTTTTTATGCTTTCCATAACTAATTCAACATTCTACATGCATTTGCTAACATATATGCATCAAAATATATTAAAAAGATATATTTTATATAAAAAGGCACTTATGAAACGCTTCCAAACTGGAAGCTTTTGGAAAATTTGCTTTTTGCTCCTGCTCCCATTCCCGCTTCTGCTTCTCACTTTCGCTTCTACTCCCAAGTAACACAGGTCTAAACTCTCTCACTGATTGTGTTAAAATTCTTTAGCACAACTCTTTCTTTCTTGGATACTTTTGTGCTACTTCAAGGGCCATGGTCAAGTGTATTTTTACACATGTGCGGTGGTCTCCTATCAGAATTCTTGATCTTGACGATGTCTTGGTGCCCATTCCCTTTTTTTGTCCTTTCTAGAACCCGTATTACTATATTTACGTAATTATGCTTTGTCCTTTATAGAGCCCATATTACCATTTATAGAAGGGTGCTCATAAAACTGACTACTAGATTCTTCGACTCCATTCCCCTCCTTACTAGATCCCCGCAACTTGGTCCCATGTTCATCCAGGACTTACAGTCAAATATTTGGGCATCCCTTTTGGGATTGGTCTTGTTGATTGCTATGTGGGGTTGATGCCTTCAAAGACTGCAAACAAGCTATGTATTTGGCATTATAAGGACCTCCCCTTTGTAGGGAAGTTTATGCTGGTTAGATGCATCCTTCAAGCCTTGCATCTATATTGTGTTTCTTCTTTGTAACCCAACAAGACTCAATTTTCACAACTTGATTAGCTGTTGAGGGCATATTTGTGGGAAAAGTATGGCAATGGGAAAGACTTGCCTTTGGTTCCTTGGGATGTTTGCACTATGCGCAAGGACAAAAAGGCTCTTGGTTTGATTGATGTCAATTCTCAAGGAATTATTTTGGTAACGAAAGTGGGTAGTGCAATGTTTGGAGGGTTTATGTAACAACTAAAATTTTAACTCCAAATAACATGCAATTTTTTTATATAAATAATTATTAAATTCAACGGTCACATCGGGCCTAATTATGGTCATGTTTTGATCAATTAATTAACTATCACAATGGCAAATAGGTCACTCCTCTCTGATTCTTTGTCACTTCAACCTTTGTAGCTACTTTAGGTCTTATGAGGATTTCAATGTAAATCCTAGGAGTCCTATTAACCAAGGACCATCCTAACAACTTACCATTGTAAAAGGTCTACAGTTAAATCCTACATGCATAACAACTAAGCAAATAACAATACAAACAATGTTATTAAAGTTTCTCATTACTAGCAATACGACGTTTGCTTGCTTCACAATTTTTGGTTCCAACATATGCATATAAATAAATATTGGCATCTGACCATTATAAAGGTTTTATCTCATCATTGTGTGAGTTTATTGATTAACTTTAATGTACAATTGGAGAATTATCTCCTTGGCAGAGGGGCCACGTAGTATGTGGCTTACTTAGCACATAGTAATAATGCATGTTTACTTCTATGGGAAGGCTTAAGCTTACTTATCCTTTATGCGGATTGAACTCCTAACAATTTAAAACAAATACCTTACATGGTCAACACTTCAGCTCATGACAAACAACCAAATTTTAACTTTGGCATTGATTACTCACCAGCTCACAGCCGGAGGACTAACACGTACTACTCATGCGTAAGGCCTCCATCTGGAAATCACTTTTTAATTATTGTAGTTGCTTTGTGAAGCATGAGGGAAAGGGTTTTACTTGGTCAGTGAGTCTCGAAGGATTCATTTGGTCATCCCAAGTTTGGCTCTGCTCTGCGTGGTTGTAGCAGAGTTTAGCTCTCTTCCTTCATTGTTAATGGCTCTAAAGCTTAATGTAAACTGATTATCTCCATGGTATATTATTTCCTCTACAATGATGCTTCAATGGCCTCTCTCGTGACTCTCTGGAGCTTCCCAAATAAATGGGTAAGTCCTTTGGTTTTTCAAATTCTTTCATTCACAGCTTTAATTTATCATTCCTCTATTTTAGTTTATTCATGTTCTCAAATACCAATGCAAATTACCCTTTTGTTTGGTTGTAGTTGGACGATGTCCCTGTTGGTCGTGGGGTAAGCTTAACCAAGGGATGGCGATGGAATTTCCCCCCAGTAAGCCTCCTACCTCGGCTCGTTTGCTCCACAAACAGAGTTTTGAAGGGATTATCCCTCATGCAAGAGGCACATCGTTTTGTTTGATTGTTTTTAAGAATCATTAGTATGTAATACTTCAGGGTTTCAATCTGGTAGGCACGAGTTTAATACTTTCTCACTAATGGGTATAAAAACCCCATGTTTACAGTTGTAAAACTTTTCAAAGGCCAGTTGAAGCCCTCCACAATTTAATAAAGGCATGCGACTGGGAAATCTGTTTTCATTTTGGATTTTGTGTTATCACGTTCAATATATATTTATTTATATAAGTCAAGAATTTAACCTGTAGCGTTTGAACTAAGCAAGCGTGAGGATTTCTCTGTGTTTAATTACTGGGTAAATTCATAATATTTTGGATTTGGGGCATATATTAGAAAAGGCCTTAATAATTTATCTCGAAAGAAGGAAGGGAGTTGATTTCCTTTAGAAGATTCACTATCCAAAGATAGGTTCTTCACAATGAGCCATTACATGTCAATGCGGTAGCATACTTCTCAAACATTCACAATCATCCTCTGTCCTGAAAGGGTTTGAATGGATTGCAGAGGTAAAGCGCTAGACTGAGTCTTATCAGGGGCATAGTCATCCAAACGTTGAAAATGATACACATGTGAAACTAAACTTAGTCTCATTCAGGCATTGTAGTTCTCCCTTTTTAGGTGCCGATCTGGGCTTAACTTGAGCATTAAATGAAGCTGAACTCATCCTCAGGTAGTGCGTTGTTATCACCTTCACCTGGGCTTAGTAAAAACCTAAACTGACGTCTATTTTTGGCACTGTTATCATATCTTCTTCATGCTGAAAACGCTGGACCTATTTTCTTGGAGGTCTGTCTTAATCCAAAGGGGCTGAATCTTCACTCATACAAATGTTGGAGTTCCTTGTTCATCCTGTGGGTGCTTTTTTTCTCTATATGAAGTACTAATATTAGCCCTCATCCATGCACTGGGCTTAGACTTAGTAAGCAACCTCCGTCTGCTGGTTGGAGTGCTGACTTTACCACAGGGGCTTCACTTGTTTACCAATATACTATCACGTTAGTTCAGATTGTGGGTTTTAAAATTATAAAAAATCAAACCAATATATTGCAGGTATTAGGGGGATGAGGGGTTTAAGGTGGGTATGGGTAGGGTGGTTTATAAGGATTGAGCTATAAAAAAGGGTGGGGAGGAGGTTTTAAGTATTGGGAGGGGGTTTCAACAAAAAGAGTTTTGGTCAATATCTCTCTAAATTAAGGGTATTCTTTAATATCCCACGATCGCACATGCTATGTGAGAGGTTCACTAAGTGAAGTCCCCATGGGCTTTACTTGATCAAAAGATAATTGGGATCTGGAAATTCATCCTCCAAGAAAACACTGAATTTAGACCTGCTTTTATCCTCATGTGAAGCACTGGAATTTGATGATTTTGGGGTTGACCTTGGACTTGTCTATTCTGCTATTTTATCCTCCACAAAAGTGCTTCCATCTGATGATAATCCGATTTTGTCACTATGCAAGCGTTATTTTGGATTGGTGTAGAGCTGCCCTTGGCCTGATTCCTTTTCAATAAAATGCTTTTCTTGGTTGCCGATTAGTCTCTCTTGTGGAGCACTTTTCATAATGATGCTTTTATGCTTGATGGGGAGCTATTTATATACATGGATGTATTTGCTTGACTTGCAAGCAAAGGCATCCTATCCCTTGCTTGATGAATAATCAATCTTAGCTCATGTCTTTTTAGTCACATGGGTGCATAAGAATCTTATCCATAAGCTTTAGCATGCATATTCTCAATTACCCTCCAACTTGTAAAGAACTTGAACATGGCTCACCTAACTTGTATTCTTCATGAAACTCTACCTTAACCTACTGATTAAGCTAAGTATAGTCCACCTGTATCTTTTCTTAAATATATGCACTAGATCTGGGCCCTGGGGGAAATGGCTGTGGACACTTGAGATGATAACTCTAGCCCTTTGTTCCATCATCTATGGCTGCTCCACTGTTTTTTTATACCATGTAGTAGGAAGGTGAGAACAGGATAGTTATAGGTAACATACATCTTGTCCGAGGTGCAGGTGCAAAGTACATATGTACGGTACAATTTACAAGTGAAGACTGAGCATGAAGTTTGGTCTCTAGGCGGGGATGTTTTTGTATGTCTGTATTTGTGATCATTAAGAGGTTGTCTTGGTATGTGATGGTATGAACTTAGATTAGGCAGTGTATATGATACATGTGTTTAAGGTGTGACAAGAACACGTGTAACTGATGAGGATTAATGAAGGCCAAAAGTTACATAATGGTTCACTTTTTACATATATGGATGTATTCCTATGGAAATATTGGATTTCTTCCCACCAATGCACTTCTAAATTTTCTTTGCTTCACTTGTTTGTGCATGTCTCAAAATCTGTACTATGGATTTGCACTCTAACTCCAAGATTTTCTTAAATTTTTTCTGAAATAAACAATTTGAGATCTTGAGACTTGGATGATTGTGACCACCTAAATATGAGCTTTAAAGCAAAGATCCTAAACTTTATCAGTTAACAGTATGCTGAAACCAAAAATTCTAACAGGCTTGATAACACTTAGACTCTACTTTCTTTAGATAGTAATCAAAATGTAAAGATGATTGACTGGCAAACATTTAATCCCTTAGAATTTCCACATTAGTTTGCACTGATTCCAAAATCTAGGAGGACTACTTTTCTTCCTTCATGAATCCAGTCCTATTTTTGTTTGTTGTTTACTGGAGATGAGTATAAACAATTGCTGGTGTTGGTCTCTAAGGGAAAGCCTTTACCTCCATCCAATATCTCAATTGGGGCCTTCTATCTTTATGGTATTTTTCTACCCTGCTATGAGTTATCTTTCAAACTCCACTAATTTCCCTTCCATCTTTTGTCACTTTTCTGAAGTCTTATTAATCTGAGTAATCTTCCTCTTGCTAGTCAAAGATAGTTTGACTTAAGTATTATTCTATATTGTTCTCTACTAGTATTTCTCTGATTTCTCTCAAATCTGCTTCCAAGTTCAGAACTTCATGCTTCAAATGCTCAAGTTTCTTAGACATGAAAGACTCGAAGGACATCTACCTTGTTGGAGTAATAGTGAACCTTCCCCATGATCTGGAGTTTGGACCATGAATTCTAAAACACTGCACCCCTCCAAGTAGATGCATAATCTCAATTTGAAGAGCTCTCTTCTGCTTGCATCCCATAGCTCTTCCTAGCCATGAATTTAATTCGACAGTATCATTTTCAAGTAAATGAAATTGTCCTTCACAATATATCCCTTTATTTCAAACTATTTTCCTTCCAATTTAGAGCCCATAGGACATGACCAGATTTCACACATTCCGAGTGAATGATAGGTCTGTTCCTTGGTTATGTGGGATAATTTCATATTAACCAGATATTTTTTAATGGTCCTAATGTTCTCTCTTAAACTCACATCTCCCACACAAGATAAGATTTTAATCCCAGAGTTTTAGCAAGATGCAAATCTTTTAGCAATTTTAATGCCTCTGCAATGTTGTTAGAGCTCATGCCTATTACCCAAGCAAAACTCATTACTAGATCCCTCCCTGGGTTGATAATGAGTCCCCCGCTGGTACCAGCTCTGCTTGGGTTGCCCTTGACCACCCAAAAATACGACATTGGCGTGTTTCTTGTAACAATGAAAATTATTCTCCCCCTTTGCAGTAGGTGCGACTCTGGACTTGCCAAGAATATTTTTGAGACATTACACTATTACTAAAATCCTTCTCTGGTTTTCCTTCTGAAAGGTATTTATAGCAATAAATTTCTAATATGGTGCAAGTTTGGCACACACCATAAAGACCCCTAACAATGTCAGGTATAAAATTATTCTTTACTTGCTTCACTTTTGGAGGTTTGGTGTTGAGAATGCTTTAACCCTTCACTTGAGGTAACACAATAACCAATATAATGGATGTATTATCAGTTAGGCCTTAGAAATTAAATATGGTGCATTGCATGCTATCATCCTATATTTTATCTATATATGTAATGCTTTGCAGATCTAGTGAGACTGAGACCAGTCCATAACGGATGTCTTCAGAATTATGCATTTCTTTGTTTGGTTTTGTTACTATTGTCATTTGGATTGCCTTATATGTAGTCTTTGTTGTTGTACATTCTAACATCTTTACCTTTTCTACTGCACAGCTTGACATCTTAAACTTTATTGTTTGACTGATTGAATGTATAAAGATTACATTAAAGGAACCTTATTCAATTATTCAAGTTGTAACAGAGTCACAAATGAACATGGAATTTTTGTGCTTATGTTAATATTTTCTATTGTTGATGCCAATTTTTCTAATTGCTCGTTAATGATATTTTTGTTTGCAGATTCGAGGGTCTAAAAAAGTTGGTTGGAACATACGAAGGTAATTTTGTACAAATCCTGGCATTCTTTGTATACCCTTCAATATCTATTAAGACTGGGGAGATTGCATTACAAGAAGTCAACCTTCACGACACTTGCATGTGATGCTGGCTTTTGCTCGATGTATAGTTATAGTAGTTCTTTCTTATTTCCCATTGTAATTATATGTTAAATATGAAATATTTGAATTATTTTCAACTTGTAGCAAGCAAATTATGATCTTGATGGCATCAAATTGGATCAAGGAGACTTGGGGAATGTGCTCTCCATACCAGAAAGCAAACATATGCTTAGTAGTCATACCTGTAACCTTTCTGAAAAGCTTGACTGGATGACCTACAATCCAAACTATGGGTAGTGAAGCAACAAACTGTTGACTATGCCTGTTGTATTAAATTTTTACCTACAATTGTTCTAGACCAGTGCTTGTGTAGATACTATATACCTCCATTACCAAATCCTTCCAATTTAGTAAATTTACAAAAGCAATAGAACTACATACACTCTAATAGAGATAACAATTAACAAAGTTTGGAAAGGGCCAGTGAGTAGGTGCAAGGTACTAAAAGGAAAGGAATGAACTCCACACAATCCAGATGGAAATACAAAATCAATCTGGGACAATTACAGGGATTCCATTGAAGTTTCTTCTTTTGTCCATCTTCTTGTAAAGTTATGTGGTCAAAGTTCAAACATAGGCTTTCTAAGAATCATCTAGGGGATATCTTATATTTTGTATGTTTGCACAAAGAAACATTGCTATTTCATTCTGGAACCTGCCCCTACCACATCTTAGAAAATTAGGGTTTTCTTGATCTGGGACAATTACAGAACTCGAAGACGAGCCCAAACTGCATCTGAATCAGAAGAAAAGCCCACTACCTGTCTATCAAACTAAAGGCCCAAATGGAGAAACTAGGGATGTCATCTGTATAATGGCCTGGGCTAAGGACCAGGCTGGACTGTCCCTGTTGAAGCTCTCCTAGGATCCAAGTTAAATGGATCCCTGTTGGAAGAGAGACACTAATTTATGTGCTTCTGTATGCTTTCAAATAGAAAAAATGTGGCAACAAAATGGAATATTTGCAAGACAGAACTAATCCTATTCTCCCCAAGTTATTCTCAGGCCAACATCTAATTCACAAACTATTTTTGACCATTCCAGTCAGTTTAGCTACTTAGTAGTGGGCTCCTGATGTTTGCAGGGTTCTATTGGCACCCAGATCCCTGGGATGACAAAATGTGAAAGCTCTCTAACACTATTGATATTGATGTTGATATGCCTGAAATTCTGTAACACTTTCAGAGTTGATAATTATGTTGATATTCATGAAGCTTCTTTGTCAGGTACAGAAGCAAATGATAGTGCAATGCAATAGTAACTTGGCATTCCTTGTAATTTCCTTCTGATACTTCAACAGTCTCTTTTTCCTTTATAAATAAGTTTCCCTATGTTCCTCGTCTTATCCTAAACTAGCAAGTTAACTCACCAAATCCTTTATTTTCCTACTCCACTCCAGCTCAAGCTGCTCCTTCTTAGAGTTACCCTTTTCCATCAATGCCTCTATAGTTCTTATTCTACCATACTCTGCTCTTGAATCTATATCATCCCATCACACATTTCATGCTTTTGGGTCTCTATCGCCCTCCATATTTAAATGAGATGACAAATAGTTATATCTGAAAATAGATCAAGCCCAAAAAGCATTGCCGAAACCTAGCCCAGCTATTGGGAAAACTAGGGGAATTTCAATGAAATCAAATCTAAGTTTTCATTAATTATTAGTTATTACTTATCTGTTCCTGTTAGCTACACACATGCTTCCACAATTAAAATTATTTGTGTTTTACCTCATTGTCTTATTGAAAAGGAAAACACGTCATTACAAGATTGACTGGATCACAAACACAACTCGAAGACAAGCCCAAACTGCACCTGAATCAGAAGAAGATCCCACTTCCTGTCTGTCAAACTAAAGGCCCAAATGGAGAAAATGGGGATGTCATCTGTATAATGGCCTAGGCTAAGGACCAGGATGGACCATCCTTGTTGAAGCTCTCCTAGCATCCAAGTTAAATGGATCCCTGTTGGAAGAGAGACACTAATTTATGTGCTTCTGTATGCTTTAAAATAGAAAACATGTGGCGACAAAATGGAATATTTGCAAGACAGAACTCATCCTATTCTCCCCAAGTTATTCTCAAGCTCAAAAAAGTCCCGGTGGTCAAATCTAAAATTAGGTTAGACCCATCAAGCATTTGTTAATATCTAGGCCCAAATCAACAAATAGTTTACAAATATCTCTCACCGCAAACAGCTCTTATGGAATCATCTTTTACTAAGACATACAAAAACAGAGCAGAGTTGTTGCTCACAAAACTTCATGAACAAAATCATGTTTCTAAGCACATGGACTAGTAAAATGCACTTATCAAAAGTGGTCACCTGTAGTAGCTTAGAAATAAGACATCCTCAACATTTTTTACTATTTTTTACAGTGGTATATAAGTAATTTGCAATGTTTTTTTTCACAAAGTTAGTAGTCGTTGTCAAGCTGCAATGGTGCATCACAAGGTTAGAATATATAGAAGAATACAGGAAGCAATGATGAATATTAGTGGATGATACTTTGAAGCCTGTTAGAGGTATGATATGTTCAATAGGAAAAGCACGGATCACAGTTGGCTTAAGGTGGACATCCTTGTTGCATCACGTGCTGACTTCTACTTTAATGCTGTCATAACATGGGGTCTACTAACAGAGCATTCATAAGGTTTATTTTGAGAACTGTGCCTTCTCACAATGAAGATGTCCAAGTCCTTGATTTGGTGGGGTAGGTAGGTTTGTGGGACATTGATAATATGGTTGTTATTTAATATTACCCGACCTAAAGAGGTTTTTCAAAACAGCCGGTTTCTGGAAGACCCACTCTCAATATTGTTTAGCATAATAAATATTGCTCAATAGTTCATATCTAAAAATTAGCAAAGTTTTGGTTGCAATGTTCATTCCAATAGATTGGGTTGATAATAATTATTCTAGAAATGAGTATCATCTGACAATAGGGTCTTGGTGTGATAGTAAAATCTATTGTGGATGGGTTTGATAGTTAAAGAGAGGTGATATTCGACATCATTTTTGTTGTCCGATGATGATTTTCCTTAATTGGATGCTCTGACCCCAAGTGCACCCTCTCCTGCAACAATTTGGTTAAATTGCATTATTGCATATGGTTGAGTTTTTCCCTAGTTCTCGAACCAATGTTGCAACTTCCCTGCTTCCCTCTTGAAGCTTGTTGTCAAAAGCCTTAAAATATTATACTTTTAGCAGCATATTCTGTGGATGACGTTAATAAGTAGTGAAGAGATTCAATGGTGTAAGATGAATAATATTGTTCAGAGTTTTGAATTTTAGAGGAGTCTCCTCTGGTGTGAGCTGAATGAAAGGTTCATGACGAGGTTGTGACATGAGTTAACCTATATCTCTTAGGCGGGAAAATTTCTCTTTTCCTTAGCTATCTATCTTTTTTTTAACAAGCAACATCTCATCCCACTTGAAGCTCTTTTCCTTAGCTATCTATCTTTTTTTTAACAAGCAACATCTCATCCCACTTGAAGCTCTTTTCCTTAGCTATCTATCTATTTTCACCGCTGCCAAGAACACATACAAACTTGCTTCCTTACTTCTCAGAATTGATTTAGGGTAATTTTATGACTGTTTAGTGCTGCTTCCATCCACAAATGGCTTCAAAAGCTGAGTTTTAGAGCAATTTTCAAAATTTCTCTTTTCCTTAGCTATCTATATTTTTTTAACAAGCAACATCTCATCCCACTTGAAGCTCTTTTCCTTAGCTATCTATCTATTTTCACCGCTGCCAAGAACACATCCAAACTTGAAAGAGCTTACTTCCCAGAATTGATTTAGGGTAATTTTATGACTGTTTAGTGTTGCTTCCATCCACAAATGGATTCAAAAGCTGAGTTTTAGAGCAATTTTCAACCTAGTATTCATTCTCAGCCAAGAAAATTAACCCAGGTTGCCTCTTTTGTGCCCAGGTCACCCCAGGGCTTTCCTGAAAGATCTAGGTGGAAATCCTTTGCAAAACAAGGGGATAACAGAGAGCATTGCCGTGGATTGATTAGGAAAACCCTAGCAGAGAAAAATTTCTCTTCTCCTTAGCTATCTATCTTTTTTTTAACAAGCAACATCTCATCCCACTTGAAGCTCTTATGTAAGAGTAGATTGCTGGTACCTTGCTGGCCCAATCAGCCCAGAAGGGGAAAACATATCATAAGTGGGATTTGAACCTGGGTGGGGAGGATAACGACTTGTCCTTTTAACCACCCAAGCTAGACCCAGTTGACAACCTTAGGATATAAGTCTTACAAAATAAAACATTATATTAATTTGTCTAATGGTATGACCATTTAAACTTGTCTTATATCAGTCTGCACTCACCACCTTCCCTTTATCTGACGAATGCTTTAACTTCCAGCATTGAAGAAATTCTCTATTGTATGCCTCACCTTTCAGTCTCTCTTGTTGATTTTTGAAATAGAATTTGTAGTCCTAAATGCTAAATATTTTTACAGAAGTAATCATACTTGCTTATAATGAGCAGATTATGATAGATCCTTTAGTATTAATGGCAGCTACAGATAAGGATTACCTTTAGACATGCTATGCCTAAACTGATACAAT
This sequence comes from Pseudotsuga menziesii, assembly GCA_001517045.1. Taxonomy (NCBI): domain Eukaryota; kingdom Viridiplantae; phylum Streptophyta; class Pinopsida; order Pinales; family Pinaceae; genus Pseudotsuga; species Pseudotsuga menziesii. Next base: position 251,437 of record LPNX010209830.1, on the reverse strand, counting down.
TGAAAATCAATTAAATTGTATAATTTATTTTATTTTTTGACAAATATACTAATAATTGGTACCTTTAACAAATTTGAAATAGCTTCCATCCTTGACAAATTTAAATATACATATGAAAAAATGCAGAGTAATTGGGAGACATGATTGGTAGGGTAAAGAATTGGCATTTTTATTTGATTTTCCATATTAATGCAATATATATATATATATTGGTGCTTTCTGTTCAGCCAATTTGAAATATGTGAGATGATTTGAAGATTTTTAGTTTTACTTATCACTATCTTTTTATTGGAACAAGTACTCACAGTTTCATGGATCTTGTTCAGACGGTCAGTTTTAGTGAGGGAGGCTACAAATGCAGGAGGTGCACATGAAGATATCACCCCGGTTGGATTTAATGTTAGGACCTTAGTACATGAATATGGTGGAGGTGCATTGACTGTCTCAGGAGATGTAGTTGTCTTCTCCAACTTCAAGGATCAAAGACTCTATAAGCAGTCTATCAAAGGAGGCACATTTTCTTGATTCTTTGACCTTTAATATTAGCATATTTGTGTTATATTTTTGCTTTGCAGATCAGTAAGGTAGACAGTTTTTTAGGTACGATTATAATTATCTGGTCTGAATTAACTTCTCCAAATGCATCTCTTATTACTAAGAATGGAAAGAAAGAGGCAGAAAAATCATTTTTTCTATATAATCCCATAATGGTTAGGTTTTACCTTTTATAATTGGCTCTTAACCATGTAAGGAGTACTTAGAAAAAAATGTTATTTCTCCTTAATGAAACAGTGTATGTTCATTGGTAAATGTGTTACCTATATTAGTGCAAAGGCATCAGAATAATCCACATTGAATTTTTTACCTGTATTTTGTATGCTTTTCATGACTTTGTTGGGATTGTTCCTGGGATCATTCTACAGCAAATTCCACCCATTGTTAACCTAGATCCTGTTTGTCAGCCAATTGAAAACATGTGATTTTAAGGTAGTTCTATAGTTATAACTAAATAGCAAGGGGAGCATAGCATATAAGTTGGAAGGTATGAAAATAAAACTTGAAAGGAGGACTGCCTTCAAATTCCATAACTCTTTAGCTTTTTGTGTGGAATTTCTTTGTAGTAGACATGACACAGCCAACTATTACTTTGATGGACAAGTATTGAGTATCCCTTGCAAAACACTATGCATGTTATTTATCAGTAGTTAATTGTGTACTACATGAGTTGGCAACTTTATGATCTGAGCATATAGTTCAGCTTATGGCACATCTAACATTTGTGCTTTCCATAATTGCAGACCATGCGCCAATTGCACTCACTCTAGACTATGGAGCACCCATGGTGTGTTATGCTAATGGAGTTATGGATCTTCACTTAGGCTTTTATATAACTGTAAGAGAAGTTTAGCGAATTGATAAGATGTTAAATGGCACTGCCAGATGGTACTCTCAGACGTGCATTGATGTCAACATGGTACTTTCAGTTATGCAATATCAAAATTTTTTATTCTTAAAAATGTATTTTGATGAGCAAACCATCGGGAAAGTGATACAGATCCAATTACAACAATTATTTCTGTGGAACTCAATGGGGTTGGCACAACAGGTCCTTCTCTCTAGTCCCATGATGTCTTTCTCATTTTGTATCCATTTATGATGGTTTGATAGAGAAAAGTGGCATTACTTTGTTCTATGTCCCATTTTGTTTCCATTATTGAGTTCCATTGACCTTTCTTTGGTCATTACTGGACATTAATAAAATTAATTTCATTTTTTTTTCAATTGTAAATCAAGATGCATTTAGGGATCTCTATATGGATTAGGTAGATGCAATGAAGCAATACTTTCATGACGAGGTTTTGACATGAGTCTCCTCTGGTGTGAGCTGAATGAAAGGTTCATGACGAGGTTGTGACATGTCAAGGCATTTGTATTTTTTTTTAAACGCTTATAGCCGTCGGTTAAGCGACGGCCTGTAGGTGATTTTTTTTTAAACAATTTTTAAACCCGTCGCTTAACCGACGTTTCTGTTTTCATACTCCGTTGGTTAAGCAACGGCCTATAGGTGATTTTTTTTTTTAAATTTCAATACCGTCGCTTAACTAACGTTTCAGTTTTCATACTCCGTCAGTTAATAGACGGGTTTCTTTGGTGAACCGTCGCTTAACCGTCGCTAGGCCGTCGCTTAATCGTCGCTAGGCCATTGCTAGACCATCGCTTAACCGTCGCTAGTCCGTGGCTTAACCGTCGCTTAACCGATGCTTACGTTTAAAGTTTAATATGAATTAGATGTCGGATAACCGACGATTTACATTTAACCGATGGTAAACTGAGTTGTCGCTTAACCGACGGATTGAAAATATGTCGGATAACCGATGAAAATCCATCGACGTTTAAAAAAATTCATAGTGTCGTACATGCGACAGGGAGGTGTCGAAAATCCAACAATACGGTCGTCGGATTTTTGGTCGAAATGTAGTAGTGCTTTACGGTGCCCCTTTTGTTGTGATTTGCAGGTTTTAACAGGTGAAAGCATTCACTCTAGCAGTTTGAAATGGCTTCTTCCATAGAACTCTTGACTCTGTTCAATTTCCATTCATGGAAAAGAGATATGGAGATCCAACTACGTGACAGAGGACTCTACTGGGTCACTATGGACACTGAATAAGAGCCTACTCTTGTGATAGACAAAGATAGATTCTTGAACAAGAAATATGAAGCATTCAGATTCTTGTGCATCTCTATTTCCCGAGATCTTCCTTTTCATCTCTAGAGATTGAAGACTCCAAAAGAAATTTGGGACAAAATGGAAACCCTGTATGGAAAGCAGGATGATTTGAGAGTATACCAGCTTGAAAACAAGTTGACATCTCTCCAAAATTCCAATTTCGAGACCCTGAATGATTTTTTCACAAAGTTCAAGCACATTATCTTACTATTGAAGCAATGTAAGGTGGAGAAGGAGGATGATCAGCTCATCCTCACCATTCTCTCCAAAATTGGAGCTGATTAATCGATGTTTGTCTCTACATTCCATGCGAGGAATCTCACAACCCCTGGATGGAAGATGCCTTCTCTCAATTCCTTCATTGAGTTCCTAACAAGTGAACATGATAAGCTTTTCCAGATGGGGATCATCAGATCCTCCCGTGATCAAACCCTCTATATCTTGGGGCCTAAAGATCTAAAGGGCAAAGGAAAGCACTAGAAGAACCCAAAAACCAAATTCTAAGCTCCTAAGCCTAAAGTTGAAAACCAGCAGCATGAAGAGCCTTCCGGATCGAAGAAGAACAAAGGAAAACGACATAATAGGAAGGAAAAAGTCAAGTGTTCATACTACGGGAAGGGCTTCTAAACTAAACATGCCTTCATGGAAAATAAACTTGATGAAGCTACTTCTCTTCTTGAGAAAAATCAAATCAATCTTCCGGAAAGATTTCGGAGGAGAGATCATCAATATTGGAAACCACAGCATGAAAGAGGTCATGCCCTCATGGCAAGCACTTTGAAGTCCAAAGCACTCTTGATATATTCTGGAGCTTTGAACCACATGATGGCTGAAAGAGACTCCTTCTCATCTTTGGATACCAGAAAATCCATTCCCATCCACATGGGAGATGACTCCACAATCATATATGAAGGACAAGGTACTGTAGATCTTGAGCATGGTTATTTTTCCAATGTTCTGTATGTACATCTCTTGCATCAAACCTCCTCAGTGTTTATCAAATGACACATACAGGAGTTCCCAAGAGAGTCTCCTTTAGCCCAGATAATGTAGATATCACAGAACTTGCATCTGGAAAACTTGTAGCAAAAGGCATTGAAAATCATCATGCAAAATCCTACGAGTTCTCCCATTTTGTGGCGGATGCAAAGCCCACCGCATTGCTGACTCATGGAAATGAAGCTAGTAGACTATGGAATGAGAGGTTCATCCATATGAACTTCAAATACTTGCAGCAATTATAGAATAATTCTATGGTTAAAGGCTTCCTGATCATCAAAGCTTCCAATGGAATTTGCAAGGGCTGTGTTGTTGGAAAGCACCTTGAGCATAAGTTCGATCGGGGGAAGGCAAGCCGAGCATCATGCATCTTGAGATTGATACATTTTGATATCAGTGGTCCCATTCCTATCACATCGATGAATGGATCAAGGTACGTTTTGACTTTCATTGATGACTTTTCCAAATACACATGGGTCTTTTTTATCAAAAAAAAGTCGGAAGTCTTGGAAAAATTCACTGAATTGAAGGCCTTGATTGAGAATGCATTTGGCCAAAAGATAAAGATATTGAGATATGATAATGGTAGGGAGTATTTCAGTAATGAGTTACTACATATATGTTCCCAAAGTGGTATTCAGATTCAGCATTCAGTCCCCTACACTCCCCAGCAGAACGGTGTAGCGGAGAGGAAGAATCGGTCTCTCAAGGAGAAGACCACCTGTATGTTGGAATCAAAGAAGTTGGCTGCAAAATTGTGGGCTGAAGCCATGCATGCCACAGCATATATTCAGAATATAGTGCCACACTCATCCATGAAAGGGAAGACCCCTTTCGAAGCATATTTCAAACACAAGCCGGATGTGTCGAATCTAAGGGTGTTTAGGTCCACTGCATGGGCCCGAATTCTGCTTGATAAAAGGAGGGATTTGCAACCGTAAAGCATAGAATGTATGTTTATTGGATATCCTGATGAATATAAAGGTTTCAACCTGCTAGATATAAAAACAAAACACATCATCATTGAAATAAGTGTCAAGTTCGATGAGCCTCTGCAGGAGGTAGAACTAGTGAAGGAGAAAACTGTTGAATTTCCTTCCTATTCTACTGAATATCTGGATGATATAATTGGGGGTGATGACCCTGATTTGGATCCTATGATTTATGATATTAGTGAATATAAAACATCATATGCTGAATCAGAAGCTGAAGTACAAAATCATCTCCCAACTTGGGCCCAATAGATACTCTCCTCCATAGGTGATGACATTAGAAATATGGATGATCCAAGGAGAACCCGGTCTGATTTCCAAAGAGCAGGTATTGCGCTCTCTTGTCCTGATTATTTGATGTCCGAATATTCTTATTTGATGATAATTTCAGACCCTAAGTCTTACTACCATTCTCATAAGCATCCGATATGGCAAGTTTCCATGCATGAAGAGATGAATTCTCTTCAGAAAAACACCACTTGGGAGCTAGTTTCTCTTCCTCCGAGGAGAAAATTGGTTCAATGTAAGTGGGTGTTTCAAACTAATGTTGCTTCTAATGGAAGCACCTATAAATATAAGGCAATTCTAGTAGAAAAATGTTTCTCCCATGTCCAAGGTGTGGACTACCATGAGACTTTTGCACCGGTTGCAAAAATGGACTGCATCCGCCTAGTTTTGGCAATTTCTGCATCTAAGCACTAGGAAGTGCATCATATGGATGTTAAGTCTACATTTCTGCATGGAGATATTCATGAGGAGATATACTTGAAGCATCCCGAGGGCTACATTTCTGATCCATATTTGGTTTGCAAACTAAGTAAGTCACTATATGGGTTAAAACAGGACCCAAGAGAGTGGTATTCCAAGATGGATGCCTTCCTTCTCTTGGAAAACTTCCAAAGGTCTAAATCAGATCCAAATGTGTATATACAGAAGTATGATGGTAATTTGATTATTATTGTTTTATATTTTGATGACTTACTGATTACAGGTAGCACAGTTACTTCTATTTCAGTCATCAAAACTGCTCTCCACAATGCATTTGAAATGAGCGATTTGGGGCTCTTGAAGCATTGATTTTTTGGGCTTGAAATTGAGAAAAATTATGATGGGATAATGGTAAATCAGTCCAAATACATATAAGACCTATTAGTCAAGTTTAGCATGGCTGAACGTAGGGCTGATCCATTCCATTTCCTTCCAGGGATCATCCTTGAAGAAGGAAAAAGCACAGCTCCCATGGACGACACTATTTATCGACAGCTGATAGGTAGCTTGCTCTACTTGACTCATTCTCAGCCTGATATCTGTTATGCCATGAATGATGTGTCAAGGTAGATGCAATAGACTCATGATATTCATTGGAAGGAAGCCAAGAGAATCCTCCAGTATATTCAGGGAACCAGGACCTATGAAATTCACTATGCTGCAAACTCTAACCTAGAGCTGGTTGGTTACACAGATTTTGATTGGGTGGGTGATTCTATTGATTAGAAGTCTACCTTCAGATATGTCTTCATGTTTGGTGGTGGCCCCATTTCATGGTATCGCAAAAAGCAGGCTGCCATAGCATTGTCTTCAGCAGAGGCCGAGTACCGAGGAGCAGTGAATGCTTGCATCCAAGTTGTTTGGTTGCAAGGCATTCTTTCAGAGTTTGATCTTGGTAGTAATTTGTCCACTATCCTCTTTTGTGACAATCAAAGTGCTATTAAGATATCCATAGATCTAGTTACCAGGTAGAGGACCAAGCATGTAGAGATACACATGCAATATATCAAGGAATTAGTGCATGACAGGACCATCATTCTACAATACTGCCTGACTGATGAGTAGATTGCAGACATCTTCACCAAGAGATTTTCAGAAAAGAAGTTCACTTACCTCCGTTCACTATTGGGGGTGATTTCATCAGGGTGATCATACTACTTTCAGTGTTCAGCTTGAGGGGGAGTTTTCCCACTAGGTTTTCCCTCTTTTCCTCACTTAGATTTATTTTTGAGCATTGTTTGAGTTTCATTATTGTATAGGGTGACCTATGGCCTTAGTTGCTGGGGCCTTATAATTTCATGCACTTTATGTTTCTACTTCTCCTGAGTATAGCTTAAGGGGGAGTGTTGGAGACATTTACCCACCATGCACACTTAATTTGGTCAATTTGGCCTTGTTAAACCACTATCCTAAGTTATATTGACTTAATTGGCATAAGAGGAGCACTGTATGACATCATCATGAGCACACCCATGCATACCTACAGTCAAGGAGGCCAACTAAGCCTTCTCCTTCATTTGGGGAGGCTAATTGGAGCACTTCGAGAGTGATATGAGTGTCATAAATGCACCTAATTGCTAACTGATGGTTACCATTAGTTAAGATAAGTGGTGAAGGCACCTCCATTCATTATATTGATTATTTTATTAATATTTAATGAATTGGAGTCAATAAGGGCGCCTCTAACCACCTTTGATGGCCAGTTTGACTTTAGTTAACCTCATCGGGGTTCATTGGAGTTAACGATGCACTACCACTTGTTGGTTGGCATGCAGTGACATGTGTCTGAGCTAATTTCAGTTAGACTTAGTCATTCATTGCACTCTGACTTCAGTTAGGACTCAGTTGAGTCAACACGACTTGATCAATTGGTTAACTAGTGTGTTTACGGTGGATTACAGTAAGTTAAGCTACACCCACTCATTCAATTCGAATGACCTCCTTGGGAATTCAAATTGTATTGGAATTCATGCACCTTGCATGATCATTGTATTGTATTATTCATCATTCATTGATTATATAGAGCTGTAACATTCTATTGTAGCACCATTTTTCCAATTTTATGTATATTTGTTTGTATTCTTTGTGAGACTGTGTTTTCAATTCCTAGACCACTATGACAAATTAATAATCTCCTCAAGGACAGTAATGTTGGACTCGTGGGAGTGCTTCTGAAGGCCACAAAGGAGTGATTGATACTCAAGAAAGTCTGGGAAATGATGAGAGTAATGACTATATAAGCCACAAACTGCACAAGGATTGTTGGTTTGCAATGACTTGTTCTTGGCCACTAATGGATCTGGGATGGTGACCACTGGAGTGCCATTGGCCTTATCTATAGTGTCCATGTGGGTGTGAAGGAGAGGAAACTCAGGACATTTTTCTCACCACTAGCACAAGAAGAGATGGAGAAAACTAATGTCTTGCTGACTCCATTCAATTACTTCAAATGGAAGGAAAATATGGTCATCCAATTGAGATACAAGGGTCTCTACAGGGTCACCATGGGGATAGAAGTACAGCTAAATTCTGTATTAGAGAAGTCGAAATACTTCAATAGACTAGATGAAGCTTTTGGGATGCTATGTCTTAGAATTTCAAGACATATCATGTTTTATGTTGACAGTTTGACAACCCCAAATGAAGCTTGGCTTAAGATCAAATCTCTGTTTGGGAAAAATGATGAACTAAGGGGACACCAGCTCGAAGATGAGCTCATCACCTTGATCCCGGCGCATTTTGACACCATCCAGAAATTCTTCACCAAATTTAAGTCTTTGGTACTTCAACTCAAGCAGTGTGGAATCGAGAAGAAGGAAGAGAAGCTAATGCTATCAATATTTTTGAAGTTGGGGCCACAATACTTAGTGTTTGTTAGCACATTCCATTCTAGAAAGATAACCATTTGAAATTGATAAATGCCAACACTAGGAAGCTTCATGGAGTCCTTGACCCGAGAGCAGGACAAGCTATTTCAGATGTGCACCATCAAGACAAGCAAAAATCAATATGTTGTTGCAGATGTTTTGAATGCCTCCAAAGGCAAGAAAAAATCCAGGGATTTGAAACAACCATAGAAAAAGAAACAAGACAGACCCGAGAATTCTGATGGGGGTCGAATCCTTGCAAGGAAAAGGACAAGAAGGAAAAAGAGAAAACCAAATGCACTTATTTCCACAATGGATAGCATCCATAGAGTTCTTGCATGAAGAAAACCATTGATATGATGGCACAGCTGTTGGAAAATAACAACATCCCAGTCCCAGATAGCGCAAGGAAGAAGGATGGCAGTTTAGGTTCTGACAACAAGGAGAAATGTCATGCTTTGGTTGCAGGTTCTTCAGATCCCTCCACCTTCATCATTGATTCAGGAGAATCAAGGAATATGTCCTCTGTCAGAGGGCTCTTCACTTCCATGTATTCAAATAGTGTCCCAGTTGTTTGAATGGGTGATGACTCTGAGATCTAGACCAAGGGAGTTGGCAGGATCGACCTTGACATTGGATATTTCAATGATGTCCTCTATGTACTAGACTTGGCATCAAATATACTGTCAGTGTACCAAATGACACATACTGGAGAAGACAAGAAAGTAACATTTACTCCATATGAGGTTGAGATAGCAGAAATCTCTTCCAACAAAATTGTGGCATTGGGGTATGCAGATGACCAAGCTAGGATGTACAAATTCTCCAAGTTTCTTCCAAATTCCAAAGGGCAAGCGCTTCTGTCTCATGCCAATGAAACCTCGAGGCTATGTCATGAGATATTTGGCCATATGAACTAAAAACACCTTCAAGCACTAAACAAGGATGACATGGTGGAAGGGCTTCCTCCTATCGAATATTCCAATGGTGCATGCATTGGTTGTGTGGTGGGAAAGCATCCAGCGCACAACTATGAAAATGGGAAGGCAAGGAGAGCTACCCAAACACTTGGATTGGTGCATTCATATATCATTGTTCCTCTTCCCACTCCATCCTATGGAGGATCAATGTATGTTCTCACTTTCATAGATGATTTGTCAAGGTTTTGTTGGGTATACTTCCTAAAGCTCAAATCTGAAGTTTTTGTGACACTTAAGATTTGGAAGGCCCTGGTTGAGAATCAAAGTGGGAATAAGATTAAAATACTTAGGACTGATAATGGTAAAGATTATGTGAATAAAAATTTTCATCACCTATGTGAGGAATGTGGCATCCAAATGTAGCATTCGATCCCCTACACACCTCATCAAAATTGTTAGGATTATTAATCCTCCCTTATCCAATTTGGTCATATGTCTAAATCAGGAGTCATGTCTAAATTAGGAATCCATCCAGTCTATTTTTAGTCACTAGCACCATTGGGTCCACTTGGCCTAATTGGGGAACATGTTTTGGTTACTAAAGTGAGGGGAACACTAATTAAGGCCTACTGCCACTGATTGCACTTGCATGCATCAGTTTGTGAGCCTCCTAGATCAATTCCTACAATTTAGGAGCCACTAGGAGTGCCGACACCAACCTTCAACAGTTGAGTTTAGTTATTGACTAGTCAAGCTGAGTTAGGAGTCAGTTATATTCAATTCTGGTCCTCTACTTTCAGTTAGCTCTATGTTTGCATGGCTGCATGCAGGAGAGGAACATTTCTCACCTACCACAATCAATTATCCTCATTCAACACTGAAGTAGACACTTGAGTTGTGTTTTAGAACTCCATTGAACTTCGTTAATGGTTTAGACAAGTTCAGTTAACTAATGAGTCCTTCGACAGTGATTTAGACAAGGTCATAGTTACCTATAGTCAAGTAGAGTCTAATCAATTAGAATTTCCTCATGTGCATTCAAATTGCATGTGTCTATTTAAGCCATTGCACTTCATTGTAATTATTATCTAATTACTCTTTGATTAATGAAAAGCATTCACAGTTGCAAGCCATTTTTGTACTGTTTCATTCTTCAATAACTGATTAAATTGTGTGATATATATTGTGAGTTGTGTGTTTGTCCACATATCTATGTGCTCAATTTAATATGGTATTAGAGCCTTGGTGGACAAGGCATTTCTCCTCCTCAGATCTCCTACTGGATCATTTTTTAGCAAAATTGCTCCTTCCAGCTCTGCACCAGAAGCAGAAGGTTTACCACTCAATACCCCAAGTTAAGGAATTGTTGATCAATCTTGATCAACTATGTCGAGTGTGATGAAAACCTGAAATTTGCACGATGTCGACCTTACGGTGCCTCTTTTGTGTTTTTGCATGTACAACTTCGAAATGGATTCATCAGTTCCTCTTCTCACCCTATTCATAAACTATTCAGAATGGAAGAAGAAGATGATTGCATCTCTGATGAGATGAGGTCTCTATGGGGTGTATATTGGACTCGGTTTAGAGTGTTTTAGTGAGAATGACTGGCTAAATGAATGTGACGCAGATTTTGGAACAATAGCACTGGGTTTTTCTCCTAGCTTGCGCTATCTCAGTAGATCTATTGAAGACCCAAAGGAACTCTAGAAAATATTGGACAGAACCTTTGTAATGATTGACGAGGATCATAATAACACTTTGGAGAGCACATCAAGCACCATAAGCATCCCTGATCCAAAAATCTTGGCCTCCACTCTCTCTGATGAACTTGTTTAAGATGAAGAAGAAGCAGAAGCTTCTACACAGTCAATTCAAATTGAAGACAGTCTCCTTGCAGTGACTCCTTCTCCTGATGCTCCAAAATTTTATGAGATCTATGATATATTATCTCCTCATATGTATAAAATATAAGAAGACATTCGAATATTTGATATTGAAGAAAAATACTGCTGCACTTCCATGCAAACATTCACCGGTGGTTTTCCTTTGAATTCTGTGCAAAATTTGCCAGTAATTGCTTCCAAAAGTGACGAGGAATTTGATTTTTCTCTCTCTAATGTTTCTGCTGGTGTGAAAATATGTAATACCTTGGATAGTTTGGAAGAAATATCAGATTACCAGAGTGATCCATTTGCTCCCCTTGATCTAGATCTTCCAGCAAATTCTTGCAGGATTGCATGCACCAAAATTCAGAATTTTGAAGAAGAAGAAAGCTGTGGATCCACCGTCTCAGTTGACTATTTCTCAATGGTGTGAAGAAACAACTACTGCAAGTCTCCTACAAAATGGCTGCTGGGGATTTGTTTCATTTCATACTTTTGGATCTATTGTGAACCTATTTAGATCTGATTTAATTTCTGATCTGATATTATTTGGTTCGAATTTTAAAATCCAAAGCTTTCAGTCATGCTTGTAGTTGCTCTCACTAATTCCGGTGTGAAAAATCAAGTACCACAATTTCTCTTCAAAACTATTGCTGGGGATTTGGTGTTAGTTTCCTCTTATGAGGTTGCTAATATTTTATTTTGTGAATAATTATATATTTTTGAAGCTATATCAAACTATGGATCTCAAGCATTCACTCTCCACAATCCCAGTGTTTCTCTACTATTGATCACATGCTCATCTCCTCACAGAACTAGTAAAGAGGAAGACATTCTGCATCCACTTGAACACTTGCTCCTAACAATTGGGGCTGATTTTATCAATCATGGTTTGCTGTTCAATGTTGCAACATATCAGTTTCTTGAGTGTTCCTCACATGTTTTGAATCCTCAAGAACCTTTTCTCACTTATCAGTTGACTTCAGTTTCTCTACATGGGTCTAGTCTTCATCTGGCAACTATCTATATTTCTGTTTTAGTTGAGCATATCATTCTTCTTCCAAAGAGGAAGATTCCTCCATACATAATGATGGAGAGGTTCACATTCCAGGCCCCAGGATACCTGTGCACAGAAGAACCAAATTGATCCTGATTCTACCTGCTTAATTAGAGGGGGGCTTTTTTCCCATGTGGTTTTTCCCCTAGCTCCTTGCATTGAGTAGTTACTTTACTTTACTTGATGTAATGGGTGACCTATGGTCTTAGTTACCGGGGCCCATAGATTGTCCAAGTTATCATTAAGGGGGGGTGTTAGGATTATTAATCCTCCCTTGTCCAATTTGGTCATATGTCTAAATCAGGAGTCATGTCTAAATCGGGAATCCATCCATTCTATTTTTAGTCACTAGCACCATTGGGTCCACTTGGCCTAATTGAGGCACATGTTCCAGTTAATAAAGTGTGGGGAACACTAATTGAGGCCTACTGCCACTAATTTCACTTGCATGCATCAGTTTGGGAGCCTCCTAGATCAATTCCTACAATTTAGGAGCCACTGGGAGTCCCGACGCCAACCTTCAACAGTTGAGTTCAATTAGTGACTAGTCAAGCTGAGTTAGGAGTCAGTTACATTCAGTTCTAGTCCTCTACATTCAGTTAGCACTAGGTTTCCATGGCTGCATGTAGGAGAGGTGCATTTCTCACCTACCACAATCAGGTAGCCTCATTCAACACTGAAGTAGACACTTGAGTTGTGTTTTAGAACTCCGTTGAACTCCGGTAATGGTTTAGACAAGGTCAGTTAACTATTGAGTCCCCCGACAGTGATTTAGACAAGGTCTTAGTTTCCTACAGTCAAGTAGAGTCTAATCATTTTGAATTTCCTCATGTGGATTCAAATTGCATGTGGCTATTTAAGCCATTGTACTTCATTGTAATTATTATCTAATTACTCTTTGATTAATGAAAAGCATTCATAGCTGCAAGCCATTTTTGCACCGTTTCATTCTTCAATAACTGAGTAAATTGTGTGATCTATCTTGTGAGTTTTGTGTTTGTCCACGTATCTATGTGCTCAATTTAATAAAAATGGCATGGCAGAGAGGAAAAATAGGTCTCTCAAGGAGATGGCTACAAACATGATTGAGGCTAAGGATTTGAGTCCTAAGATATGGGATGAAGCCATCAATTGTGCTGCATATATTCAGATTAGGTCTTTACACAAATCAGTGAAAGGGAAAACACCTTATGAGGCTTAGTGTAGCATCCCTAACCCTTCGACTGGTGAAGATGATGCTACCTTACATCAAACATCTGGGCATCTAGCCTCATGAACATACGCATACATATAATGCTGAAGGAAAAATGCTTAAAAACATAAAACATACTAAGATGCATAATCACACATATATTTAGCGGAAGCAACACATCATTCATATACAATTCGGCATTCAACATGTATATCATCATTCATCAACGGTAAATATGATTGCAAACAAAAGTTAGGCAAGAATACTTATCTTATAAGAACTATCCCACAACCAGCTACGTCACTGCAATGTTCCACCCAACCATAGGCCCGCGTGCTCCTTAATCTCTCAGCAATGCTCCCACCCCCGAGCTGGGCATGATTCCCCAAGGAATAAGGAACTAGTAGGCTTACACATAGACAAGGATAACAAAACATGCCAAGCCAACATAGTTGGGTTTATCAGGAAAATAATAGATCAGCCAAGCCAACACAGTTGGGTTTATCAGGCCATCCAAGAGCTGGGAAAGGTTAAATGCTAAGCTAGTGAGCTCATTAAAGAGATAAGGACACCTACACCAGAACTATCCTGGCTTCTAGAACACCCACACATGCCCAACACAAGGAAATTAGTCCTTTCTCTACTACACAGTCACTTAGGCCCTGACCTCCCTTCTAGTGTTATTCATGGGTTGTGGAGAAGAAAGCCAGCCCTCTCGCTCTGTCTGTGTGGTTTCCAAGAACACCAGGTTTATCAAGCAAACCAAGCCCTTATCCCTACTCCCAACATAGTCCAAATACCAGCCACTACATGCATGCAGTCAACAAACATTTATAGCTTGGATAGGGGAAAACGACTCCTGAGTCGTTCTTGGCCCTATCATTGCCAAAACAACTCCCAAGAAACCTACAGCAGCCCCAAAATGTAACAACAAATACAACCAACAAACATGGGGAAACAACAGCCCTCCTTGAACAAGGAAGCCATCGGGGAACTTGCACAGACCACAATGGGGAAGAAAAACAGTCTCCCAACCTGTCTGTGAGGGAAAATTTACACCAAACCCCAAAATTCAGATGAAAATACACACCCGATACCACTCTGTGGACAATGTGAATGGCAGCTGAAATGACTTTTCCCTGGCTGCGAGAGACCCAACAAAAAAGAATCCTCTGCATGGGGAAAAGGACGCCCCCCTACGTGAGGATGAGTGGTAATGGAGAATGGTGAGTGGGAAGTGCGGGAGTGTTCTCATCCCATTGCAGAGAGAGTGGAATAATGGAGAGTTTTCTTCCTCTGCCCAATGTGAGGTTCGATTTGCTGGTAGAGTGTGCGTGTGGGAAAGGACTCACAATCCTACCACACCCCACTCCCCAACAATAACTTCCTCAACTACTCAACAGAACATTAAAGTGGTAGTTGGATAAGACAAGGGAAGGTGAGCAAAACAAACAGGGTGATGACACATGGATTTTGCCCCCATGGGCTCAAGGTTTAGCATCCCCCATCCTTATCCTTAGGAATCATGCCCCTTCTCAATTTTGTTGCAGTGAACATAGCTGGCTGGGTTATTTAATTAAAATGCATAGTAGCTACATGATTCCACAACTTAATATGTATGCTGCATATCCTGATATACCATCGGTAATAGTCCACTCACTGAAACATAACACAACCGAATCGGTAATGGGGATTTTGCCTTCAGCTCCACACCATGATTCATTACAATATATACATCACATACATTAATGCAAATGGGGTCAAAACTGGGGTGTTACATTCCCCTCCCCCTTCAATAGCACTATCCTCAGTGCTTTACAAAATTTGAACAAAATGCTACACTGGTACCGCCTTAGTGTTTTGCAGAATTGAAAAAAAATGGATGTGCCAATCACATGGCATCCTCCAGTTCCCACATAGCCTCTTCAGGTCTATAGTGCTCCCATTGCACCTTTACCTACCCTGTGGCTCAGTTTCGGAGCATTGTGACCTTCCTGTCGAGGATGCGCATTGGCTCAATTTGGAACTCTCCCTCGGGTTCCACCTGAATCACATCCCAATTTATCACATGGTTAGGATCATGTACATATTTCTTACGCAAAGAGACATGAAAAACATTATGAGCTCTAGTAGCAGCAGGCAATGCAATTCTATATGCAACAGGCCCTATTCTTTCAAGCACTTCAAACGGCCCACAATATCTTGGTGACAGCTTGGCACAAATTCCAAGATTCAAGGAACTCTTCTTTGCTTTCACTCTGAGGTAAACATGATCCCCAACACTGAACTCTTTGTTTATCCTATGCTTATCTGCACAGCTTTTCTGTCTATGCTACTTTCAAATTCTTCCTGATCTTTACAACCTCTTGTTCCATTTCCTTGAACAATTATGGTCCAAGCACACTCCTGTTCACTGGATTATCCCAAGTCACTGGTGTCCTACACCTTCTTCCACACAAAGCTTCATACGGAATCATCCTTAAGGATGCTTACTATCCATTATTATAAGCAAACTCTGCCAAGTGTAAGTGATCTTCCCACTTGGTAGGTTTGTCAATCACATACATGCGAAGCATATCTTCAAGCACCTGATTAACTCTCTATGTCTACCCATTTGTCTGAGGATGGTATGCAGTACTGAAGTTTAGCTTTGTACCCAAATCTGCAAACAACCCCTTCCAAAAATTGGAGGTGAACTTGACATCTCTTTCAGAGACTATTGCCTTCGGCAATCCATGCAATTTGAAAATTTCCTTCATGAAGATCTTTGCAATGTCATTAGCCTTGTGCGTAGACTTCACTGGTATAAATTGTGATGCCTTTGTCAACTTGTCTACCACAACCATGATGGAATCATGTTGTCTCCAAGTCATCGGCAATCCTATAATAAAATCCATGGAAATAACTTCCCATTCCTGTAATAAAATCCATGGAAATAACTTCCCATTTCCATTCTGGGACTGGCAAAGGCTGCAACAAACCTGTTGGATGTTGATGCTCAACCTTTACCTATTGACATTTCATGCACCTTGAAATGTATTCATCCATGTCCTTTTTCATACCTGGCCAAAAGTACTGCTTTCTAGCTGGAGCAATTGTCTTTTGGTACCCTGGGTGACTAGAATACGGAGCTTGATGGATTTCATCCATAACAAGTCTCCTCAAATCTGCTACACCTGGAATATAAATTCTGCCTTTATAAGTAAGAAGTCCATCTTCTTCCAATTTATATCCCTAGTACCTCTTCTCAAGACTTTGCTGCTGCAATTTGTCTTTTACCTATTCATACAATTCATCTCCGACAACATGATTAACAATCTGCTGCCTCAAATATGATTGGCAAATACTAAGAGCTGCCACATGCATTTCTTGTACCTTCCTGCTGAGTGCATCAGCTACCTTGTTTTATTTTCCTTTTATGTGCTTGATTTCGAAATCAAAATCACATAAGAATTCCAGCCATCTCGCTCGCCTAGCATTCAGAGTAGGCTGATCAAACAAATACTTCAATCCACAGTGATCTATTCTGAGTTCAAATCTTATACCCATCAAGTAATGTCTCAACATCTTGAGAGCATGTACTATGGCTACAAGCTCTAGATCATGAGTGGCATAGTTCTTCTCATGCTCCTTCAGCTTTCTTGACTCATAACATATCACGTGGTTGTCTTACATAAGGACTCCTCCAAGCCCTTGTTTGCATGCATCAGTACATACCACATAATCTTTCTTTGGGTCTGCAACCTTCAATACTGGTGCACTGGTGAGAAGATTCTTCAACCGCTGGAAGCTTTCTTCACACTTCAAAGTCCATTCAAACTTTATCCCCTTCTTTTGCAAAGAAGTGATGGCATGTGCAACCTTGGAAAATCCCTCAATGAATCTCATGTAGTATCCTGCAAGTCCCATAAAAGATCTTACATCTGTCACATTTCTGGCAGTAGGCCAATTCATAATGGCTTCGATCTTCTTAGGGTCTACAGATATACCCTCTTCTGAGATAATGTGACCCAAATACTGAATTCTATCTTTGTAGAAGTCACACTTGCTCAGTTTTGCATACAACTGATGCTCCCTGAGCAATTGCAATGTCAATCTCAAATGCTCTTCATGCTCTTCCTCATTCTTAGAATAAACAAGAATGTCATCAAGGAAAAAAAGAACAAACTTGTCCAAATACTTGCTGAAGACATTGTTCATAACGCACATAAATGTAGTTGGTGCATTTGTGAGACCAAATGGTACCACTACAAACTCATAATGACCATAGCTTGTCCTGAAGGTTGTCTTATGAATGTCTCCGTCCTTGATTCTCACCTGATGGTAATCAGACCTCAAGTCAATCTTGGAGAATACCTTTGCTCCTCCCATTTGATCAAAGAGGTCATCAATCCTAGGCAAAGGATATTTATTCTTCACAGTGACCTTGTTCAACTGCCTGTAATCAATACATAACCTGAGTGTACCATCTTTCTTCTTCACGAACAGAACCTACGCTCCCCAAGGAGACACACTTGGTCGGGTATACTTCTTTTCCAACAACCCTTGCAGTTGCACCTTCAACTCTAGCATCTCCGGTATACTCATCCTATAGGGTGTCTTGGACACTGGTGTTGTTCCTGGAACAAGTTCAATGGTGAAATCAATGTCCCTCTTTGGAGGAAGCCCTGAAATCTCATCAGGAAACACATCCTCGAATTCCTGTAACACCTGATAGTCTTCCAACCTAGGAGTTTCACCTCCTGTTGGTTCCAAAATATGAGTTGCATAAAATTGGAAACCTTTCCTACATAACTTCTTCAACTCCATTGATGAAACCTTTCTTACTAAAATTACCTTTGGAATACCTTTCACAACTATTGGGTTTCCTTCTTCATCCATGCATTCAAATTTTTTGTTACAATAGTCAAGTTTCACTCTATGAGCTTCTAACCAATCCATTCCAATGAGAACATCATAGGAACCAAGCGGTAGAACATTCATATCTACACAAGTGATCAATCCATTCATAACCAATGGACATTTCTCCACCACTTCACTGACCTTTCTTTTAGTCCCAGTGGCAAGCTGAACTAACCAATATTTTCTATGCTTGACCTTCTTAAAAGCACAAATATCCACTACCATAGGAGTGATATAACTATGAGTAGAACCAGGGCCAATCAAAATAGAAATAGATTGTTCAACAATCTTACCTGCTACTTCAACCACAGCTGATTGGTGATCTACCTGGTGGTCCTCCAGTGCTGCATAAATTCTAGGGACTGCCCTTAATACTTGACCCAATGTTTCTACTTCTTGAATGTTATAAGCTGGCCTTGCACTCTCATTCTTGAGCGGGAAAGTCCTGTGCATGTGGGGTCCTCCATATATCTTCATTGAAGCGGTCCTCTATTATGTGGTGGATCTTTAGGATTTCCACCTACCACTTCAACTGGATTACTCACAGCTTGGGATGGCTGCTTCTACTGATTCCTGAATCTAGAAGGTTTGAATCCTTTCTTCCTTTGATCAAACTTCTCATTCTTCTTGTCCTTCCATGCCTTATGGTAATCAGGTTTGCCTTTTCTTTTCTCATAGCAATACTTAACTTTCCTTATCGCTTCTTCAAGAGTTCTTGGTTCATAAAAATCAATTCTATCTTTGTAAGACTGAGGCAATCCACTCAGAAACCACTGGACCTTCACGTTTTCATCTCTGATGTACCGAACATACCTCAATAATTCCAAAAACTTATTTGCATATTCATCCATGGTCTGCTGTCCCAATATCAGCTCATGGAACTCCTTGATCTTGTCATCATAATACCTATCAGAGAGGTGTTTCTACCTAAAATATTTCTTGAACTGTTCCCACTTTAGTTTCCTTTCATTGATCCTCTTTACTTGCCCGAAGTGTTCCCACCAAATGGATGCTCTCCCATAAAGTACTTCTTTATCCCAAGAAGCCAAGATTCAGCCTCTTGTCCAGTCTTTATCTCACCATCAAATGTAGGAGGTTTAGCTTTCCTAAATTCACCTCGAGAGCGATCCCTATGGTGCCTTCTTCTTTTCCTTTTCTGGGAAGGTGAACTTGTTTCTCCGCTGGATTCTTCAAAATCAAATGATCCACTGGAAGTCCTTCTCCTTTTCCTAGTGCTGCTCTTACTACCTTATGGTCTTGATGTACCTCGTCCAGAATCTATCTTTCTCTACAAATATGTCAAACTCTATAACATAGCAGCATTCAATTGATGCTGCTCTTCCTGGGCTTTAACCAAGCTTCTCATGGTGGTTGCAACGTCTGACAGTGTCTCTTGGAACCTCCTTCCATTAGAATCTATGTCATCATTCCTGTTACGGTCATTTTCTCCCATGGCATCTCTCGCACGCTCGTAGGAATCTTGAGCTCATAGTGTCTCTTGGAATCTACTTCCATTAGACTCTATGTCATCATTCCTATTACAGTCATATTCTCCCATGGCATCTCTCACACACTCGTAGGAATCCCGAGCATCGTACCCGTCATGGGTTCTCATGACTGAACCACCTCTTGATTTACCACACTGTTCTACCTGGAATACTGCTTCTTGGAGGTTTCTATAATTCTGCAAATGTGTTAGTAGCAAACTGTTAGATGCATATTATCAATATAAATCAAAACTACTTACCTTCCTCTTCTGGAAATTCATAAAACAACAATTTTGCTTAAAACACAAAATTTTCCTCTCCCCCATGATCAGCCCTGTAATCCACTGACAATCTACTGAAATCTTCTAAAACAGTTAGAATTTGCTGAGGAAATTTCCACTTCGAAAAACCCAAAGTTTCCTTCTCTTCATCGGGTCTCTTTCGCACTAATTTTTTGGCATTTCGGCAGGCAAATCGCCAAACTTCCAATCTGCATTGGTGATGCGAAGGACTATTCACCTATTTCCTTTTGCTGTATCAAATCCACATCCAACTCTCTGAACCTAATCGATGATGAAACCATCCTATGCGCTGCATCGGTGGTCGGGTGACTTGTGCATTAGGTGGCTAGTCATCTCGGCTTCCGCAATGGCGGCCCATAAACCTTCTGTGTCTTCCATGGCCACAAGCCTATCTCGAAAGGACTAACCCTCTGCACATTGGTGATCCAAGTCACTATACTTCCTGTCATTGCGGCGATCCAAACGACAACTTACCTCCTCTGTGTTGGTGATCGGCTACGTTATTGCGTCAGACGATTAATCTCCTAGGAAACTACAATGGTGGAAAGCGACCTCACTGCGGGTTTCGCGGACATTATTAGCTGTCAGTCCTACTAACCATCGGGTGGATAGTGTCCTAGACTGCCGCAACGATGGATTCTCAAACCTTTAACGTTCCCGATCGGCTGTCTGATCCTCAATAAATTTTCGATGACCTTCTACTTAAACAAAATTTACAAATTTTCTTCTCATCAGCTGTCGAAAGTACTAATCACTGCAGCATCAGTGGTTGAAGCCTCTATCTGTCAGAAGGATAGTTCACTAGCCAGCCATAATGACGGACGCACGAACAACTAAACTTTTTCAATGTTCATCGGCAGTTCGATCTTCTAATTTATTCTGATGACGTCCATAGACGATCTCATCAACTAAATTTCATCGCCGCCGATAGGTTTCAACACTTAGAAAAAATTTTGAAATTTTCCTGCCGCCGCGTCGGATAATTTATCCTCTAGATTTCATCGATCCATCTAACTATCCCTCGACGAATTCCTCTTTCCTTCATCGGCACCGAAATTCAAAATCAGGTTTTTCTTCAACTGTATTGAGCCAGCATTTCGGTGGTCTTTGGCTGATCTCCGCCGAAACCGTGGCTCCCACTTCCACCAAGTTTCGCTGATGAGCACCTAGAAAATTCTTTCTCTGGTTCCGTGTCGGCTACTTGATTCACTAATTCTTGTCAATCCATCGGCTCAGACATCTTCCAAATATCGCCGATCAAATCAACTAAGCTTCATCGACGGCTGAGTCTATATCAGATGACCTTTCAACTAGTTTCCCATTGCATCGGAAGGGCTTCCCACTGAGTCTTCCGATGCACTGATGGTCTATCCCTTAGAAAAAATTTCTTCAATGAAATTTTTTGTCATTCACAGATTTCTTCCTGCTACGCTCTGGCAACCTGCCTCTGCTAACTGGCCTTTCATGGCCCATTTAGGCCCAAGCTGCAACCAGAGCTCTGATACCATACTGTAGTTTCCTTGACCCTTCGACCGGCGTAGAGGACACTACCTTACATCAAACGTCTAGGCATCTAGCCCCGTGAACATACACATGCATATAATGCTGAAGGAAAAATGCTAAAAAACATAAAACATACTAAGATGCATAATCACACATATATTCAGTGGAAGCAACACATCATTCATATACAATTCGGCATTCAACATGTATATCATCATTCATCAATGGTAAATATTATTGCCAACACAAGTTAGGCAAGAATACTTATCTTATAAGAACTGTCCCGCAACCAGCTACGTCGCTGCAACGTTCCACCTAACCATAGGCCCATGTGCTCCTTAATCTCTCAGCAATGCTGCCACCCCTAAGTCGGGCATGATTCCCCAAGGAATAAGGAACTAGCAGGCTTACACATAGCCAAGGATAACAAAACATGCCAAGCCAACACAGTTGGGTTTATTAGGAAAAAAATGGATCAGCCAAGCCAACATAGTTGGGTTTATCAGGAAAACAATGGATCAGCCAAGCCAACACAGTTGGGTTTATCATGCCATCCAAGAGCTGGGAAAGGCTAAATGCTAAGCTGGTGAACTCATTGAAGAACTAAGGACACCTACACCAAAACTATCTTGTCTTCTAAAACACCCACACACGCCCAACACAAGGAAATCAGTCCTTTCTCTGCTATACAGTCCCTCACGCCTTGACCTCCCTTCTAGTGCTATTCAGGGGTTGTGGAGAAGAAATCCAACCCTCTAGCTCTATCTGTGTGGTTTCCAAGCACACCAGGTTTATCAAGCAAACCAAGCCCTCATCCCTACTCCCAACACAGTCCGAAGACCAACCACTACATGCATGCAGTCAACCAGCATTTACAGCTTGGATAGGGGAAAATGACTCCTGAGTCGTTCTTGGCCCTATCGTGGCCAAAACGATTCCCAAGCAACCTACAACAGCCCCAAAATGTAACAGAAAATATATCCAACAAATGTGGGGAAACAACAGCCTGCCCTGAACAACAAAGCCATTGGGGAACTTGCACAGACCACAATGGGGAAGAAAAATAGTCTCCCAACCTGTGCGTGAGGGAAAATTTACACCAGACCCCAAAATTCAGATGAAAATACACACCCGATACCACTTTGTGGACAATGTGAATGACAGCCGAAATGGATTTTCCCTAGCTACGTGAGACCCAACAAAAAAGAATCCTCTGCATGAGGAACAGGACGTCCCCCTGTGTGAGGATGAGTAGTAATGGAGAATGGCGAGTGCGAAGTGCAGGAGTGTTCTCATCCCATCGTGGAGAGAATCGAATAATGGAGAGTTCGCTTCCTTTGCCCAACGTGAGGTTCGATTTGTTGGTGGATTGTGCATGTGGGAAAATACTGACAATCCTACCACACCCCACTCCCCAACAATAACTGCCTCAACTACTCAGCAGAACATTAAAGTGGTAGTTGGATAAGACAAGGGAAGAAAAGCGAAACAGATAGGGTGATGACACATGGCTTTTACCCCCATGGGCTCAAGGTTTAGAATCCCCCCTCCTTATCCTTAGGAATCATGCCCCTTCTCAATTTAGTTGTAGTGAACATAGTTGGTTGGGTTATTTAATTAAAATTCATAGTAGCTACATGATTCCACAACTTAATATGTATGTCGTATATCTCGATATACCATTGGTAACAGTCCACTCACTGAAACATAACACAACCAAATCCGTGGTGGGTCTTTTGCCTTCAGCTCCACACCATGATTCATTACAATATATACATCACATACATTAATGCAAAAGGGGTCAAAACTGGGGTGTTACACTTGGTTTGGTCACAAACCAAACATCTCAAATTTTAGTATTTTTGGCTTAAGGGCATGGGCTTGAACTCCATCATAAAAGAGGAAGGAATTGTAGCCACAAAGAAAAGAATGTATAATGGTGGGCTATGGTGAAGACACAAAGGGATACAAGCTCTTTAATGCATATACACACAAAACTTTCATTTTTAGGAGTGTGCAATTCGAAGAGGAGATTATACCATATTTTGAACTAGCACCAGGGGAATGCTATTCTCCTCAACACCATGATGATGTAAGTGATGATTCCACTTATGATTTTTATGATATTTATTATAATTATATGGATGAATATGATGTTTCTATACATGAATCACCCTCAAGTCCCAAGTGGGTACAGAAAACCATATAAGTTGCTAGGGATTTAGGAGGCAATCCTCTAGATCCTAGGAAGAAAAGATCACAATTTCACAATGCTTATTTTGAAAGTGAAATTTATATTTCTAAGCATTGCTATATGATGATTGGATCTAATCCAAATTAATATCAGGAAGCATCTCATGACCCAATATGGTAATAATCCATGCAATATGAATTCAATTCTCTACAAGAGAATGAGACTTGGGAATCGGTTCCCTTGCCTCCCAAGAGGAAGCTTGTGCAATATAAGTGGGTATTTAGGACCAAATTTTCTGAATATGGTTCTGATATTAACTATAAGGCCATATTATTTGACAAATGCTTTTTTCAAGTCCAAGGAGTGGACTATATAGAGACCTTTGCATTGGTTGCAAAGATGGATTCAATCAAACTAGTTTGAGCCATTACTGCTAGTAAGTGCTGGGAGGTTCACAACATGGATGTCAAAAGTGCATTCCTTCATGGTGAGATACAGGAAGAGATATACATGAATCATCCTAAAGGTTTCCAAGAGGATCCTTCCCTTGTTTTCCGGTTTAAGAAGTCACTCTATGGCCTCAAGCAAGCCCCAAGGGTTGGTATGCCAAAATGGACAGTTTTTTGCTATCAATTGGTTTTGTTCGATGCAAGTCTAATCATAATTTTTTATTTTCATAATATTGGTGATTTATTGAAGGTCATTGTGCTATCTGTTGATGAAATTTTGATTACAGGTAGTTGCACCAAAGAAATTGGATCAATTAAAGCATCTTTACATAGTGAATTTGCAATGACTGATTTAGGATTGCTAAGACAATTTCTTGGTCTGGAAATTAAGAAATTTGAAAGTGGTATCATGATAAGACAACATAAGTATGCTTCAGACCTTTTATTAAGGCTCAATATGGCTGAATTTAAGACAGACAAATGCCCATTTCTTTCTAGCATAAAACTAGGTGAAATTGGTGACTCTCCCTTGGTAGATTGCTTAGTGTACCGACAGCTAGTTGGGAGCTTGTTGTATCTCACTCATACTAGAACTAATTTATCATATGTTTTTAGTGTTGTATAAATATATATGCAGAATCCATGTGAGATCCATTGGAATTCATCCAAGAGGATCCTTCAGTATTTTTAAGGCACTAGGAACTTCGGGGTACACTTTGCAGCTAGTTCTCCACTGGAACTAGTAGTATTTTCTGATTCGGAATGGGATGGAGATCCCAATGATAGAAATTTAACTTCAGGTTTTGTATTCATGCTTTACAATGGTCCCATTTTCTGGTAAAGTAATAAACAACACACTATTTCTCTTTCTTCAGCTGAGGCTGAGTACAGAGGAACAATGAATGCAGCTACAAATTGTTTGTGTTTGCAAGGCATTCTTCGGGAGCTTAATGTTGCACTTGATTTACCCACTGTCATTTGGTGTGACAATAAAAATGCAATCAAGATTTATACAGATCCTGTACAAAGGTAGAGTACCAAGAACATAGAGATTCATATGCACTACATTCGGGGCTTAGTGCATGATCATGTGATAGTCTTGTAGTATTGCCCATCCACCGAGCAAACTGCTGATATTTTCACCAAGTGTTTTACTGAGAAGAACTTCACTTAATTGATATCACTTATTGTAGTGAGTGATGCATGGTGATGGCTGCCATTCACCTTCATATTTTTGGTCCCATGTCCATTTTAGAGGAGAGGTTTTGTTCCCATGTGGTTTTCTTCTTTTCCTTGTTTTTCATGGACAAATAAATTTATGTTGTATGAGGTGACTTGAGCCTTTGTTTCGAAGGCCTCCATGATATTTTTGGTTAATTTGTACTAATTAAAGGCTAACAAGGTGTGCTAGAACAGTAATCCATCCTCGGTAACTTAGTTTATACCTTAGTCAATTTCATTTGCTTCTAAGCATTAAGTTGATATGGTTTAGACTTAGGGAAATTGATCTAGGAGGTGAACTGGTTATTTTCAGACCATTCACACACACCAGTGCTCTATATTGGTCAACCCAAAACATGTGCATCCTCATTAATTCCTTGGATAGCTACCTCCTTGATTTGGGGAATCTGGGATTGACTAGGGCGCTAGTGGTGCATTTTGTCCATTTTCGCTCTCCTAGGAGCATTTATTGTCACATTGAGCCTCCCACACACCTCTATTTGATCACCCATGCATTCCTTGGATTCATTATTGTCCCATCACACCTCACCACCGTTCACACCAGGTTTCATGACCCTTTGGGCTGATTCGGAGCTTCATTGGTCCACCTGGGGGGGGTTGAGGTCAATTTCATCCATGACACATGTATACTCCCAAATTGGCTTCCTAAGCCTCAAAAATTGTTCCTAATGTAATATATACCTGATTTAAACACATTTATATGTTATAAATTTCAATAATATCCATTTTTTGTTCACATGTGTATGTAAATTTTGCTCCTCTTTCAAGCTTTTTGCTAGTTTTTGCAAAGTAACTCAAATTATGAGAGTCTCTTGCACTCCTAGATCCAACTGTGAATCAAATTCTCACAATTTTTTTGGGCATGATATCATTTTTTTTCCTTACATGATATAGGAGTAAAATTTGAAACTAACTTTACTTGTTGTATGACTTGATATAATTATTAATTTCTTACATAAGAAATGGATTTGACTACCTTTGGGCATCAAGGGCATAAAATGTGTGACTGCAATTGAATTATGGTTCAAGTTGCTTTCTTGTGTGAGTTTAAACTTAAATGCATTTGTTTAAAACACATTATTTCATTGATAACATGCCCATATGATAATTTTCCAGATTTATTTCATGGCCACTGATATTTAGTAATAATATTATTTCATGATAGCACTTCATGAGAATGGCATGAGACACTTAGCATATGATTTTTAATTATTTCATGATGGTATGAATTGTTATTGTCATTATATTTGTGAGAAGAATCCTAAAGAAGGACCCTCTAATTGAATCTAAATGATTTGGATTTGAGTTTCTTGTCATGATATATTTTTGACAACTACCTATCTTTTATTAAGATCGAGAGCAACAAATTAACATTATTCTTCTAGGGCTACCAAGGAATTAAACTATTGGATTATTGGAATTCTATATAACTCCTCTGTTTGAAAGGCCAAATAGTTCGTAGCAATTACAAGATCAAGATGCATGGTTTCCTACTACCCATAATCCAATTGAAAGTGGGTTTCACTAGTGCAAAGTTTATTCTTTGTTATGTTAACCCATAGAGTATGGGTCAGTTATATATGTCATTGTTAAGGGTATTCACCAATTATTTGTTTGATAATACTGATCAAATTGTTAGAATAATCAACCCATAGTATCCACTTAGACATTAATTTCATTATTTTTGTCTTATTTGCCTAGTTCATGTGTCCCACCTTGTGCAAGTTGTCATTTGCCTATCTATAATGGTCAAACTTGCCTTATTTGACTCATGTAGCACATGGGAGAGCTAAAGGACTCAATTCTGCTTTATTCCTGGCCTCCTAGGCGCCCTTCTGCTTTTTCTGCTTTATTGCCTGCTTTTTCAGTGTTTTAAGGCAAAAGGAAAAGCTAGACTAGGTGAGGTTGACTAGTTTTTTGTCCTACACATCCTCCTCTCTTTTCTCCATGAAAAAGCATGTATGAGCTACCATTCCACCACTCTTTATCTTTCCTAAGCCATTTTTCCAATTCGTGAGCTCCATGACAGATTTGGGATCATCTTTTTACACCTATGGGGGATTTGCTTATTTTTAGTAAGCCTGCTTTATGCTAAATTTGAATTGCTCCTCATGCATTCGAATCCTTGATGTATGTTATTTATTTAGCAACCTATGTTATTACAGGGTTGGCTATTGTACACTGATTTAATACAGTTTAGTGTTCAGCTCCAATTTTCAGTCTCTTTGTGAGTGATTTTGCATGATCAATTGTTAATTGTTGTGAGTAAAATTAATCTATCACCTGGTTCAATTTCCACATGGTATCAGAGCCATTGTAGGTTTTTTCTCTCCTTCAAAAATTGTTTTGTAGGTTCGACATCAGTGACTGGGAACCTTCTACTGACAGCCGGGACAGATTTTCTAAGCTATGGATCAATCACAGAAAACTATCTTGACTCCCTTCAATTTCTTTGAATGGAAAGCAGAGATGGAGATACTGTTGAGAGCAAAAGGCCTCTAGAGGGTGACTTGGCAACAGAAGCAGAGCCCAATGCAGCTGCAGAGAAGATAAAATGGCACAATAGGAGGGATGAGGCTTATGGCCTCCTGTGTCTAAGTATTTCCAGAGACCTCCTTTTCCATCTTGATGGATTGACATCACCGAATGAAGTATGGGATAAGCTTTCTGATCTTTTTGGAAAGACAGATGAGATGAGGGGAGATCAAATCGAAAATGAGTTGATTTCTCTGAGTCCAAATAGCTTTGAATCCCTGCAGCTATATTTCTCCAAGTTCAAAGCATTAGTTTTGCAGCTGAAATAGTGCGGGATTGAAAAGAAAGATGATCAGCTCGTACTGGCCATCCTCTCGAAGCTAGGCCCTGACTATTCAGTGTTTGTTTCGACCTTCTATGCCACAAAACTGACAGCTCGAACCTGGAAGATTCCTAGCCTTGCAGATTTCATGGAATCTCTCACACAAGAACAGGATAAGCTGGTGATGATGGGCACCATCAAACCATCCAAAGATCAATCTTTGATTGCTGGAGATTCGAAGGTGGATTCAAAAGGAAAAAAGAAAGCTAAAAATCCACCTGAGCAAAAGAGAGACAAGAAACAGTCTCCGGAGGATCCACAAGGTCCTAAGAAGAATTACCAGAAGAAGAAGAACAAAGGTGAAATGAACAAGTGTGCATACTGCAATAAGGGCAATCACTCTGAAATATCTTGTATGAAAAAGCAGATAGACATGCTGACCCAACTCCTGGAGAAGAATGGCATCTCCCTTCCAGCAAGCTCAAATAAGAGAGAAGGAGGATCAAGTTCAGATGACAGAGAGAGAGTTCATGCTCTAGTTGTTGGCACATCAAGCTCACCCAGTTTTATCATTGACTCTAGAGCTTCAAGACACATGGTTTCGACTAAGGAGGCCTTCTCCTCATTGGACATGTTGAAAGGACCATCTATTGTACTGGGAGATGACTCTCTCACTGAAAGTAAAGGAAAAGGAAGGATAGATCTTGATCATGGTCCGTTCAGCAATGTGTTGTATGCGCCTGGTCTCGCCTCCAACCTCCTGTCAGTGTACCAGATGACCCACACTGGGTCTCCTAAGAAGGTCATATTCTCCCCCGATGAAGTTGAGATCACAGAGATCTCAAATGGTAGAGTCATTGCAAAAGGAGTTATGAATCATGCTCAAAAGGTATACATGTTCTCACACTTCCTACCTTACTCAAACCCCTCTTCTCTTCTCATTCATGCTAATGAAGCCAGCAAACTGTGGCATGAAATATTTGGCCACCTAAATTACAAGTATCTTTCTGATCTTAGTGAAAAAGAGATGGTCATAGGGTTTCCCAAGATAAAATTTTCCAAAGGAGTCTGCCAAGGTTGTATCCTAGGAAAACACCCAGAGCACAAATTTGAGAGAGCTAGTCATGAGAGAACCTCTGCACCCCTCGAGCTGATCCACAGTGATGTTGCTGTCCCATTCCCTCATATGTCCATGATTTAGGCCAAATATGCATTGAATTTCATTGATGACTTTTCCAAGTATTGCTGGGTTCACTTCCTGAAACACAAGTTTAAAGTTTTTGGCCTATTCAAAGTCTTTAAGGCTTTGGTTGAAAACCAGTCTGGAAGGAAACTCAAGGCCCTCAAATATGACAATGGTGGTGAGTATGTCAAGTCTGAGTTTATTAATTATTGTGCAGATGTAGGTATTCAGATGCAGCATTCTATCCCTTACACACCACAGCAAAATGGTGTTGCTGAGAGGAAGAACAGATCACTGAAGGAGATGGCAACATGCATGATGGAGGCCAAAACTTTGCCACCAAAGTACTAGGCCGAAGCTATCAACTGTGCAGCCTATATTCAGAATAGGGTGCCTCACAAACAGCTTGATGGCATGACTCCCTTCGAAGCATGGAGTGGGCACAAGCCAGATGTGACCCATTTCAGGATTTTTGGCTCAAAGGCTTGGGCTAGAATCCTGACAGAGAAGAGGAAGGCTTTGCAGCCCCAAACCCAAGAGTGTCTTTTTGTTGGATACTCTGAAGATTCAAAAGGGTACAAGTTGATAAATTTTAGCACAAACAAAGCCTTCATTGAAAGGTGTGTTCAGTTTGAAGAAGAACCCCTTGCAGCAGTGGAAGTTGGTGAAGCCTCTTCACCACCTGAACCTCAAGAAGTAAGTAAAGAGTTTATTGAACATGCTGATTCTGATTTGTATGATGGAGATGAGTTTATTGCAGACCCTAACAGCCCCACAAATCCAAAATGGGCAGCCAAGACACTACATGCAGCAGGTGAGCTAGCTGGGGATCCCAATGACCCAAGGAGGACTAGATCTCAGTTTGAGAGTGGTCTGTGCATGAAGGATCCTATGTTTGCTGAAAAATGCTATTCAATGGTGGATTTTGATCCTCAAACATATGAAGAAGCAGCAAGAGATCCAAGATGGCAAACAGCCATGAAGGAGGAGTTCAGCTCACTCTAGAAGAGCAACACATGGGAGCTAGTAGATCTTCCCCCAGGGAGAAAACTAGTACAGTGTAAGTGGGTCTATAAGACCAAATTTGCTTCTGATGGTTCACCACTAAAGTACAAGGCCATATTGGTAGCCAAGAGATACTCACAGGTTCATGGCATAGATTACAATGAGACCTTTGCCCCAGTGGCAAAGATGGATTCCATCAGGCTAGCTCTAGCCATT